>NC_069407.1:74672987-74751243 GCF_026875155.1 Cherax quadricarinatus
TTTTATTTTACCCTAACCCAATAAATATTTTTTTAGATTTTTTAAAATAATTTTTACTAAACAAAACAGTGAATATTATTTTTTTCGTTAGTTCAATATGATTTTGGCGAAATTATTCAATACACAAATTTTCACTTGTCCTATATGGCAAGATGAGCGTAGGTATTTAAGCCATGATCGCAAGTTGTGCCTATTCGGCACGACATATATACATATATATATATATAATATATATATATATATAATATATATATAAATATATATATATTATATTTATATATATATATATATATATGTCGTGCCGAATATGTAAAAACTGGTCAATTAACAAGAACTCATTTAAAATAAATCCTTTCTAAAATTTTCTCTTATAAGTTTAAAGATATATTTTTTTGATTAATGTTAATGTAAAAATTTTATTTTTGCACCAAAAGGAACTTAGAAAACTTACCTAACCTTATTATAACAAGAACAATTTATTTTAGCCTAACCCAACTAAATATATTTTAGATTTGTTTACAGTAATTTAATACTAAAAAAGGACAGTGAAATATAATTTTTTTCGTTAGATTCAGAATGATTTTGGCCCAAATTATGGCATACACAAATTTTCGCTTGTCCTATATGGCAAGATGAACGTTGGTATTTAAGCCAGATCGCAAGTTCTGCCTATTCGGCACGACATATATATATATATAAAATATATATTATATATATATATATATATATATATATATTATATATATATATATATATATATATATATATATATATATATAATCTGGCACCTCTGCCAGAGAGAAGCTGTGGGCATCCTGCTCTGTATTTTTGGCACAATATCGTCCAGTCAAGAACACTACCAGGATTATCATCAACAGGCTGGTGTGTGATTATCTGCTGCTCATGTGGGAAAGGACCAGAAGACTCTGCATTTCGTCTCTTCCTTCAGAATCAAGAAAAGTGTTGTGTATGTGAATTCAGTGAGGGAACATAATGGTCGCCATGGGTAGGAGATGTCGGTGAGGAGAGGCCTCATGGAGGAGGAGGAGGCGGAGGTTGAGGGGTAAAAACTGTGTCTCCCCCCTTTCCCCCTTCCCCAAATAGGCGCGCATACACCGTGTGCTCGTGTTACAGCAATGGAGTATTTGTTCACCGTGTGTATAGTGTATATAGTGTGTAGTGCGTAGTATGTGCATAATATGCGTGTAGCATGTGTAGTGTATAGCGGTGTGTCATTTATAGTGGGGGCTGTGCACAGAGCATAGTGGTGTACAGTAACAGGTGCACAGAGCATTGTGGTGTATAGTGACTTGTCCTGCGATAGAGTGAGTGCCCTACTCTATCACATCACACATCTTCCACTCCTCCCTTCCCTCCACCGCCCACCACAAGGGCGGGAGACCCTCTCCTCACCCCACCACCACCATGAACTACATGCGGTATGTGCCATGCGCCATTTTGCCTTAAGCCTGGGCTTACCACACAGTTTGAGAAATGGCAGATGATGAAGCCAGCCAGCCACAAAGCCAGGGAAACAGTGCACCCAACAATGAAAGAAGAGGCACATATCAGGTGTATGGAGAGTTTCGAGCACACAACAGGGATAGCCGCATTCGTGCACACAATGGGTGTGCAGGATCACATATGCCCCCAGCAGAGAGCAGCCCACAGCCTCCACAGGCAGATGACAATTCCAATGGCAACCTCCTCACTTGCAATAACCTTCTGTTGGCATTCAAATCCACTGCTAGCAGTACCCTATCCCACATCTCTAAAGCGGCTCGCCGATATGCAGCAGGGAAATTCACGGACCTTCTTAAGCAGGTGAATGAAGGTTCCACCAACTTAGAAGCCCGAGGCACCATCCAAGCATGGCGCAACCTGATCCTGTTCGGCAATGTCTGTCTTGCAGTTCCTGAGAGATGAGGCTAACCACATCAGTTAACAAGGCAGTGCGCAACTACCCAAGAACGGATAATTGTGTCCCTCGGCCCCATCATCGCAGGAATCACAGAGGTAGACCCAAGAAAAGTCCCACTGAATACGAGAAAATCTGTGCACAGGTTAGCAAAAAAATCGAAGAAGGTAGCACAGTGGGAGCAATCCGAATAATTACAAGTGACGACACTGTAGCCCCCATAGATGAGACCACAGCCCAAGCACTAAGAGACAATCATCCAACCAGGGACACCATAGCCATCAACAGCAACCCTGAGGAAGACCCCATCACTGAACAATTAATTTTGCCAGAATCGGAAGTCTATAAGGCGATTGTGTCATTTCCAGCAGGATCTGCAATAAGTTACACTGGAATTCGACCTCAGCACTTCAAAGAGATGGTAAATCCAGTACTAAGTGCATCTGCATCAATTCTTCTCACCGAGTTAACAACTTTCGTCAACAACTGCCTGGCTGGGCTAATCCCAGAAGAAATTAAACCTTTCTTTTTTGGAGCTCACTATGTGCATTGAAAAAGAAGTATGGGGGAATCAGACCCATTGCAGTTGGAAACACTCTTCCCAGTCTCGTTGCCAAAGCAGCAGTAAGAAACATTTGCCTAGAAGCTGCCAGTTCACTCCAGCCACACCAACTGGCCTTTGGGGTCTCTCAAGGTAGTGAAGCTGCAGGACATGCGGCAAGGGCCTACATCAGGGTCCTTCCAGAAGACAAGGCCGTAGTCAAACTTGATTTTAGAAATGCCTTTAACATTGTGAAGAGAGATGCTGTCTTGCCAGCTGTTCGGGATCGGTTCCCAGTCTTTTTCCCTTCATTTCAGCCGGCTACAGCAAACCCTCAATTCTTTTGTTTGTAGAACATGAAATTCTCTCATCAGAAGGTGCTCAGCAGGGTGACCCAATAGCTCCACTTCTCTTCTGCTTGGCCTATGCAGCGAGCTCAACATCTGGTACCTGGATGAAGGCACTCTGGCAGGTACTGAAGAGTCCCTGGTAGGGGACCTACAACTGGTGAAAACACAGGGCGAAGACTTGGGACTCATCCTCAATCCCTCCAAGTGTAAAATCATCATGGCAAACCAGGAAATAATCAATGCTGTGCGAAGAATCCTCCCGGAAGTCTCTACTACCACTCTGTCCAACAGTACCCTCTTGGGAGCACCGCTGGGTCACCAGGCCATCGACACAGTCCTCAAGGACAAATTGAATGACCTGATGAGAATGGAGAAGAGAATAAGCAATCTTGATGCCCATGATGCTCTGTATCTCCTCACAAGGTGCCTTACTATTCCAAGACTCCCTTACTTCCTGAGGTGTGCACCCTCTTTTGACAACCCAACACTCGACGAATATGACGCACACCTGAGGTCAATCTTTAAGAAGGCACTGAACCTGTCACTAGAGGATCAGAAAAGAGGAGGGTGTCCAGCAGATAATGTTCCCAGAGGACTGTCTTTACTGGAGTGAGAAAGGGAGAAGTAGAGGGTACCAGAAGTGACCAGGCACCCACAGCACCCATAGCCGAAGAGATGAATATTAGAAAAAATCCCACAAGCATTGATATTGTAATAGTGTTAACGGAATAAAATTAACTTGGCATTAATAAAATATTCGGTCATATTCCGCTATGACATCAATAATGTTAAATATATAAATATATTGTCAGTGATATAGAAATCACTGGCACTTATATCCTCCCGCCTGGGACAAGGTGTCCCTTTAAATTACAAGAGAAAACGGCACCATACAAAGGAAATGGGGCTCATTAAAATGAACTCATTGAAAGGGTACAGACATTTGTAATAACAGGAAAGCTGGCCAAAGATATTCATCCCACATAATCCTGAGGTAAACTCTGGTTGAACCTTCAGAAACTACAGGAAAACAAAAATATTGGTCCTGATTCCTCGGTGTGACCCTCCATTTAAGACTGATGCATTCGTATAATTGCCCAATTTTAAATTGTGTAGTATTGCCTCAACTAATAAACGCATCTAATTTGAACAGCTCATCACTGATATTTTATAATGACTGCCTATCATGCTTGATTGCCGATTCTACAATTTTCCTTTCAAGCCAAGAGGAACAAAGGAAGGTGACTCTTGCTTCACGCCAATTTGCTGGGTTATTACAAGCTCTAATATGGTTGAAAATCACGTTCGACTCCTGTGCTATACGTATAGAATAACGGTGCTGGGACATTCTCACCTGCAATGATTTTCCAGTCTGTCCCAAATAGGAGAGACTGCAACCATTGCAACCAACTCTGTAGACACCACCGACACGCTGTTGGGGTGCATTCTTTATCAGGATGCTTCTAACAGAATTTTTAAATACTACTTGTATATTAAATCTTCTAAGAGCCTTCGGCAGGATAGATAAATTCTCGTTATGAAGGAAGACCAGCACATTCTTGGTCTGAGGTGTTATCCTAGGTTCTGTCCTATAATAAGTTTTCTTAGCTGCCAGCAAAGCAGATTCCATAAACATCTTAGGATATCGCAGATTCATGTCAATGTCAAATATTTTCCTAATTTCATCATCTAAGAACTCCAGACTGCACACTCTATAGGCTCTCAAAAACATACTAAGAAATACACTCTTTTTGACTATAGTCTCATGGTTGGAATAATAGTGAATGTTTGAGCACACATTGATGGCATTCCTATATACTGTAAACTTAAACTTTCCACCTCTTTCTCCACGGTGAATTTAATAGACGGGACTAAAGTGTTAAGTTTTGGTAAAAAATGTATCAAGGGCCATATCATTTGGCCGAAGACACAAGATGTCATGAATATATCTGAACCATTTAGCTCTACATGGCTCAACAGTCTAGCCTCAAAAAATTCCATATACAGATTCCTCAATAAGGGGGACAACATAATACCTATCGCCATTCTCTGCTTTTTGGCACAGTAATTCCCCTCAAACTCAAACTTGCAATCAACTACACAAAGCTTAATCAATTAACTAATGGTATTTTAATTATATGCCAAATAGAACATCTAATTCTTCTTCCAAATAAGATAGCAAGTCAGGAACAGGTACTCTCGTGAACATAGCAGTGACATCAAAGCTAACAAGTGTAAAATCATTAGACATGGTGACATTTTGCAATTTGTCGATGAGATCAACAGTCAGTATTTGTACCAACCATTTTGACAAGGCATATGATGCCGATTCTACCGAGCTAATTATAGGTCTAGCTGGGAAACCGGGCTTATGGATTCTAATCAAACCGTACATGAAAGGAGTGTCTGAGATCTCGCCGCAAACTATTTAATTAATTCCTCATTACTTCCCAGAAAGGGTCTAAGTTTTAATTAAATTAACTGTTAACCTGGTCCAAAGGGTTCTTATTAAGGGGTACATAAGTATCCTTGTCTTTCAATGTGTTCATTTTACCGCAATCATTTACCGTGTCCATAATAACAAACGCATTTGCTGTCAGCTGTCGTAAGATGAATCCTAGGATCTTTCTTCATTTCATGGTACTACTTAATAATGTGGGATTAATGTACGATAAATATCTTTGTCTGGCTTTCCTGTTGTCCCAGGCGGGGAGGATATAAGGGCCAGTGATTTCTATAACACTGGCTATATATTTAACATTATTGATGTCAAAGCGGAATATGACTGAATTTATGAGTATTGCCCCTTAATTTCCTTTCGTTTAGGCTATTACAATATCAATACTTGTGGGATTTTTTCTAATTCTATAACATTCATATCTCTGGCTATGAGAACTGTTGGTGCCTGGTTACTCCCGTTAACCTCTCCTTTCTCCCTCCCTCACTCCAGTAAAGACGGTCCTCTGGGAACGTTATTTGCTGGACACCCTTCTCTTTTCTGTAATTTTGCAAGCTCCTGATGTGTTGATTGAATCATGAAAGGCCTAGAGCTATCATTCTACTCCCCCCGTGGTTGTTTTGCATCCTGTGTCGCTTGGTTTGCGATATTTGCTTAATATACATATATATCAATAACAACACTGCGACTAGCCGAGGATTCGAACCCATGTCGTTTTGGCATGGTATATAATAATATATATATATATATATATATATATATATATATATATATATAATATATATAATATATATATATATATAATAGTATATATATATATATAATATAATATATATATAATATGTATATATATATATATATATATATATATATATATATATATATATATATATATATATATATATATATATATATAATAATATATATATATATACAGTGACCCCGAATTTCGTGATTAATCCGTTCCAGAGAGGCTGCCGAAAGTCGAAATTCACGAAACTAAAAACCATTTTCCCATAAGAAATAATGGAAATTAAATTAATCCGATCCAGACACCCAAAATTTTAAAATAATTTGCTTTTTCAAATTAAATAAAGATTTTATACTGAAATCAATGAAAAATCAAGTAATGCATAAAAAAAATAATAAAGCATTACATTTCCCTTTTTACTGAAGACTCTGGGGGGAGGGGAAGATGGGAGGGGGGGATGGAGGAAGGTGTACACTTTGTTTGGAAGGAAAATCCCCTTTCCATTAAAAGCCCTTATCGGGGTTATTTCCCTTCTTCTTTTAATGCCACTTGAAAAACTTGAGGTCCGGGACCCTGTACACAAAAATCTGTCCAAGGGGTCTTTTTTGGCTTTTCTTTAAGTTTTCCCTGAAGTAACCAACACTGTCCGTACATGTTGCAGTAGGCTTTTTTCAGCTTGGTCAGGGTAAATTTTTCAACAAAACTTTGAACTCTTTCCCACTTTCCCAACATTCCTTAATCACGAAAAAGGGAACCTCCTTCACTCTCTTTTCCCTCCTCCCTTCTTTTCCTCCCCGCCTCTTTTCCTCCCCCTCTGAAGCAATTTCCCTTGGTGGGGTCATGGTTTTCCCAGTTGAATTTGCAGTTCTCAGTGGTTAGCTTTCCCGTGGTCCTCCCCAACTCTTCCACCCCCCCGTCACTACCTCCGCCCCGTGGACTTGCCCAATGCCACAACACCCCCCACAAGGGGAGAGGGCGGCAAGGAAGGGTCTCCCACAAACCCTTAAAAATCCCGCGGGATTTGTTTTCTCAGTTTATTTACCAAAGGGCTTGCACTAGTTTTCCTTTGGGGCCCATATGACTTATTTAGCAGTTGCAAGCACAAAAAAAAAGGATTATTTAAAATGTTTGCAGAACCCGGGGGGTGATGATAAAGGTTTTGGAAAACAAGGGCACACTGAGTGAAATGGTGTGGGAAAGGCTTCGTTTGCACGATGGGGGTGAGGGGTACCGGACGGTCCCCAAAAACCAATTTTAAATCACAAAAACCTCGAGGCCAAAATTTTTTGCCAAAAAAACCCCGAAGGTCAAATTTTCACGAAAGCAAGGCGCCAAAATTTGAGATCCATGAATAATAATTTTTAAATATATAATTTATATATATATATATAATTATATTTATTATATTTGTGTGGGTGTGTGTGTGTGTGTGTGTTGTGTGCTTTTGGTGTGCATATACATACAGTGGCCCCCCCGCTTTCGACAGCTCCCAATGTGACCAATTAGTAAGTGTATTTCCCGTAAGTGGTTTGTACATTATTTTGGGGGGTCTAAAGGGGACTAATCTAATTCACAATTTTTCCTTATGGGAAACAAAATTCTTCCTAATGGCCCCTGCTACTTTGGAATAAATAAACGAAGGGGGTTCTAATCCCCAGAGTGAAATATCAATACCGGAATATCGGGCGGGTCGAAGACCCCCCTTGGGGACCTACAAACTTTAAAAAAGGAAGAAACGGGGGACCTCCCAATCCTCCAAAAAAGTGAAATAAATCACAGTGAACCGGGGAAATAATAAATGCTGTGCGAAGAACCCCCCGGAACTCTCTATACCACTCCATCCAACAATACCCCTCGGGAGCACCGCGGGGTCCCCTGGCCTCACACTGTCCTCAGGAAAAATTGAATCCTGAAAAAATGGAGGGAGAATAAGCGATTTAATCCCCATGAGCCGATTCCTTAAATGCCCTTTCTAGCCAAGATAAAATACCTATATAATATAGCAAAACAACCCTCAGAAAGAATAAGAAATTCCAAAAGCGCTTTTCGTGACTACTCAAAATATAAAGGGAACTATGAAAGAAAAGCACCAAGAAGGTATAAAAGGGGGTCTGGCCAACACCTCACTTCAGATCCAAAAAAGGAAAACCTGACGCGCGCCACCCAACCGGACGGGCCCTTTGCAAAACCCACCAAAAAACATTCTACCCAAAAAAATTTTAAAAAATATTTATGTCCATGTATTAAAAAAAATTTTTCCCAAATTCAATTAATCATAAATAATCTAATTATAAAAACCCAAAAGGGAAATATTCATATTATTGTCAAAACTGCTTTTTATGAAACAAGATTCAATTATATTCCTGTCGACCATGGCTTGCTTAATACTACTTCTCAATTTTTTTGAAAATCAATTAGATGGTTAAAATTTTACATGAAAAAAAGGAAATTAAAATCTTGTCCATTCTAATGCTTTTTTATTTTTTTTTAATCTTAGTTCGAGTTTTTTTCCAGTTTGACCGAATAAACTTATCGAAAATTTTTAAAAAGTTTATAGAACTCCATCAGCATTTTGGGGGAATTCTTTTAAAAAAGTTTTTTTACTGTATAAGATTTTTTGAATAAATTTTTAAAATATTAAAAGTTTTTAAGAAGGGGGGGCATATCAACCAAGTTTTCTGGAAAGGGGAAAACCAACATATTTTTATTGAATAAGGGGGTTGCCCCATTTTTGGATTGTAAAAAGTTTTTCTAGCAATTTTAAAAAGTTTTATCAATTACATTTTTTGGGGTATTTTAAATCATTACCAATTTCATAAATTTTTGGATATTTCCTCATCTATGAACTCGGGACTACAAATTCGAAGCTTCAAAACATTGATGAGAAAAAAAACATTTTTGCTCTATCTTGATGCGTGAATAAAGTGGACATAGGAACAGTTATTTTTATTTTTCTGAAATTTTTTAAATTTAAATTCATTTTTAACCCCTTAAATTTAAAACATCAGAAAAGGCAATGAGTTATTTTCTTCAAACTCAACATAAATTTATAAAATGGGCTAAGATTAAAATTTTCAAAGGAAATGGGTATTTTAATTTTTTGGGCATAAAACACAAATATCATCAACAAATTAAACCCATTTAGTTTAAAGGGAGGATGCTTAACAACCTTGTTTTAAAAAAATTCCATGTAAGGTTACTAAGAACAGGTGAAAGGGTTTTTCCCTTTGCCATACCAAAACTTCTGAGTGTAAAACTTATCTTTAAAAATAAAAATTTTTGCATCAACAATGCAAATTTTAAAATAATTTAAAATGAAGTAGGAACGGGAAATGGAAAATCATAGTTAACGAGTTTTTCAGATAAGGGAATTAAAAAATCATCAACAGGAACTTTCGTAAAAAAGGAAGAAACAAAAAAACTAACCATGTTAAAATCATTTAAGTCAGTCAAGGAGTTTTAATTTATAACAAGTCTTTTTTTTTTAAACTTAAATAAAATTTTCCAACAAAAGGGCTAAAAAATATCAAAAGCCATTTGGATAATTTAATGAAACTGACCCATGGGCTAAAAATTTGGTCGACAATAAAAGATTTTTCCCTTTAGTTATATAAATTAGACCCCTTTATAATTAATAAATTTTGGGAAAATTTTAAAAATGCACTGGACAAATAAAATTTTTTAAAAAATTTTTTGGTAGAATAGTTTTTTGGGGGTTTGCAAAGGACCTGTCCAGTTGGCCGGGGCGTGCGTCGGGTTTTTAACCTTTGTGGGACTGATAGTGAGGTTTGGCCAGACCCCTTATATACTTCCTTGGATGTTTTACTTTCATTTTCCTTGATAAGGGAGTACAAAAGCGTTTGGAATTTTCTATTCTTTTCAGAGTGGTTGTTTTGCATATTCTAAATCACCTGTTTACTGTGATCTTTTTCAAAATTTTTTAAATATATAAATTAAATATAATAAATTATATATAATATATAATATAATTTATATATATTAATACATAAAATTAATTTTATATATATATATTAATAAATATATATATATAATATATAAAATTTTAATATATTATATATTATATAATTTAATATATATATATTAAATATAAATATATATCAAAAATTTTAAAAAATTAAGCAAATATCGCAAACCCGGCGATACAGGGGGTTCCAGCAAATAAGTACCCTAGGGACCGTCTCGAAACTTATTTGCTAAACCCTTTCCCTTTTCTGCATTTTGCAAGCTCCTGTGATGTTTTGATTGCAAACAAAGTTTGAGCTATCTTTACTTTTTCCCGTGATTGTGTCTTCTATAAAATTGAAATAGTTATTTTCGCAATGTAATATTACAAGGGTAAAAGGGCAACTTGATGGTACGAGACGGCAATATTGTATGGGGTGTGGGAATGCAAAAAAAAACTTGTTTTTACTACGTGTTTTCCAACATTGCATTACAAAAATCTCATATTTTTCCCTTTTCACAGGAAAAATAACCTTTTTGAATAAAAAAGTTTTACTCCTCGAACTCAGCATAGCGGGTTTTTGGAACAAAAAAAACTTGCTCCCCAGGGATCTTTATTCCCCGATGATTTTTTTGCCTAGGTTTTAAGAGACCGGGATAAACTTTTTCTCAGGGTTTAAAGGTTTTTATCCATTGGAATAAACTTAAATTGTTTTGCAAGTTTCGTTATTTTTTCCAAACCTTTTTGGACTCCCAAGCCTTTTTGGGCATTTTTTTCCTGCTGTTTTTGAGATAACTTTTTGCCATGACATTTGTAGCCCCTTTTTTCCCTGCTTGCAGTCTCTCTTTTATTGTCAGGTAGTTAAATTGGGAGCTTTCTTTTCCCATGGGATTTACAAGGTTAGTGTGGTTACCTTACTGCTTGAATCCGACTGCTTAAAGGCTCTGTTGAAAATTTTTTTAACCCTCTTAAGGCCTGCATTTTTCCCTTGGATCTACGGAAAAAAGACATGGTCCCCCAATCGCCTGTAATGTACTACAGCAGAAACCTTTCCCCGGCGAGAATAAGGCGCAAGGCGAAGAGAAACAGCAATGTAGAGGGTCTGCCCACGAAGAGTATGGCAAGGGGGGATTCGGGGAGAGCCAACAAGAAATTTCCCGCATGATGGCCCACGCCAGGGGAGAGCTCTCTCCTTTTCCCACACCCCAAACTTGTTGAGGCAATATTCTCCACACGGGGGCCAACCCTGTTTGACTGTTTTGGTTAAAAAGGAAGCAGATTCGGTTGCAACCCCCGTTAGATTATCCCTGAATTTGGGTTCCCCTTAACATTTTTTGGGCCCGAACCCCACAATACCCTTTATGTTTAGGGAGACCGTACTACAATTCACGGGATGCCAAACACGAAGACGGGAAAATGGGGGAGTGCGACGTGTGCCGGGGTCCCCAGTCCCTTCTACCTGACTGGAAGTGTATGGTAAAAATTCCCCATTTTTTAGATTGAGGTTGAGTACTTTATAAATATCATTTTCAAAGATGATGTATTCGTATTGAAAGAAATCATTGAGAAATTGAAATTTTTAAAACCCTTTCGTGGGGCCCCCTCGTAAGCAAATAGGAATTTTTTAACAATCAGTTTGTCTAAAAATTAAAATTTATTTTTTCCGTTAAGGAAAACTAAAATTACAGTGAACAAATTTATGGTTTGGGGAATTTATAAAGAATAATTTGTTTTAAAATTAAATTTAAAAAAAAAATAAAGCGATGCATCTCAGTTGCTTCTAATGTCAGAAAAAAAATCAGTTTTTACCTGCTGTAAACAAACCAAAAACTTTTGATTTAAATTATTTTTGTCACCTACACAGCTTTTTACGTGCATCCCTACCATCGTGGAAGGGGGGCGCAAGAACAATGGATACCAAGAGGGGCCCGGAACTAGGACCCAAAAGGGGAACAGATTTACATCTGGGTTTTATCACTTCGCTTATCTTTACAGCAAAATTTATGAAATTTTCTTTTTATATTTTGGGATCTTATTTTCATTAATAAAATATTTTGACATGTCACTTATATTTTACTGTCCAAATTCTTAATAAGTGGACGATTTAAACACAAATGCTCAAAATAGTGACCAAAGACGGCCCCATACTTTGCATTTGGTTTGAACGCATCTTTGTTTCTCCCCAAACTGCCAGAAGTACTTTAACCAAGCTTAAGCCTGGCCACTACTCATGAAACGTAACATTGAAAATTTTTCCCTAAATTATAAACTCGTTTAATTTTAGAGGTTTTAAATTCTGGGTTCTAATTGCATTCATACACAATGATTCATTATTTACTTCTCTCCTAATATTATTCCAAATGATAACACAATACACGGTAGTTATATCTACATTACCCCAGGGGACTTTTTTTGGCTAACATAACAATTTTATCATGAGTAAAATTTAATTAAGAAGAATCCATTAATTTTTTTTCTCGGATTTTTGAGTATCTGTGCCTGCCCTTCTCAATGAGTATGTTGTAGGATTATGTGAACAAGACCATCAGTGATGACAGAATCGGGGAATGAAGAGCCCAAACTAAGTTCTAAAATTACCTTTGCGCCCCTTAATAATAAAATAAAAATTTTAAAAATAATAATAATAATAAAAATAATAATAATAAAATAATACTATATTATTTTTATTTTTTATTTTTATTATTATTATTATTATTATTATTATTTTTATTATTATATTTTTATTTATATCTTATTTCTACAAGTCATGTACAAGGTATACAGGCCTAGCTGTTACTGAGCATTTTGGGCAAATTTGGTCATTTTGTCCAGGGTGCAACCCCTAACTCCCCGGTACCCATTTTTTAGTGAGAAGAACAGGACGGTAGGGGTTCTTAGGGAAAACACGTCCCTGGTTTCAGGGTGGCAAACAATTTTTTTTTTCAGTGTAGACGCCCATTGTTATTTTTATGCCCGTATAAACCTTGGTAATAAATACCGACAAGTTGTTTAGGGGAAAAACCGTAAACAAACACATGACATTTTATTAAAAAAGTTTTTGGTCCGGACCTTGACGTTCTAACTCAACAAACCGCTATCGTCTTAACTAGGGGTGGCAACAGGGGCAGATGTACCCCGCTAGTAGACTTCTGCTTTAAAAAACTATAGTGTATATAATTTTTAAAAAATTTTCTACCAGCAGGCGAGAAAATTCTTTTGAGTATTGCTTTTCAGTGATTTAGGGAAGGGATTACTAGTGAGAGCTTTTAGAGAGGGGCTTTTTCAGGGATGTGAATTTAAGACTACAACTTCTAAGGGGGGGGAAATGCTCTTGTTGCTACAGGAACATTCGTGCAAGCTCTAAAACCTAATAAAATTTTCATGTTTTCCCCCGCCCTTTAAATTTTGTCTAACTTACTCCTTTTTTTTAGATGAAGCTATAATAAGGGCCAATCAATGCAAATTGCTTAAACTTTTTAAAATGGTATCAAAATTGGGATGCCCTGTTGTATGGATCAGATGTCAACAGCGTAGCCTATAGCATAGTTTTTGGGTGAGCGGGGGATCATTTAAGGAGAGCATTAAATGTCCTGAGGTGTACCTGGGCATTTTTTAGACACGATTCAAAGCCTTGGAAGAGCAGATGGTAGACAATATCCATTAGCAACTCAGTGGCTAACAAAAAATTCATTGGTGCAGATTTTAATCAAAAAATGTGGTAAAAAGGGAGGGTTGGGGGGGGGGATAAAAAAGGTGGAAATACAATATTGCACATCTTTCATTCCAATAGGGGGAAAGGAAAATTTTGGGGAACGTAGAAAACAAGCCCAAAAAAAAAAATCGTCACTTTAAAAGAAAAACAAAAAAATTATCTGGGTGGTTTTTAAAAAAGAGAAAGGAATTCTTTTTAAGCCAAAAATGAAAAAAAAAAACTTTATCAAATTTTAAAAAAATAACTGATAATTTTATGAAACATTACAATCGTACTCATAAATAAAAGGGTTGGTAATGTAAAAAAAACGAAATTGGTTTTTTAGTTTGTAAATAAAATTTGAAGTAAATTTAACATATTGTGTTAATCCGCACAGCTCTATCAAAACAATGAAGGCTTACCCAAAGTGGTTTTTTAAAAAAAAAATGAACTAGGTAAAAAAGTTCGAACTTTCCTCCTAGTTTCCGCACCTGTCTCAACAACTTTCCCCTTTTAAAATTTTTTTGCAAACATGGTTCGGAAACACTGTTTTTTTTTTTTTTTAATCCAGCAGTGTTTCTTTGTTTACATGAGTTATTTGTTCACATTAATTTTCTTTTAATGGTGTTTTATTGTTGTTAGTAATTAAAATATCATTTAGTTTAAAGCAAAAACTGCTCACATATTTTTTTTGTTTAATATAAAAGAACAATATTTAAATTTTCTCAGGTATTTTCCCACTATTAAAAATATAGCACAGACCACTCAAGAATTTTCCCCGAGAGAAATGCGACATAGAGATAACAGTGGTGAAAAGGGCAGCACATATCCCAGTGAAAAACCATTGATTGTCAACTTCAACCAGAGGAAATCAACGCCGTGCACCAGCACAAACTTTGTGCAATATGGTTTTTCAAAGGAGGATTTTTCCTGATAAAGCCATTCTCACATGGTACACTAAATCTTGACAAGCTTATTCAAAGTGGAGCTTTTCAACGATATTTCAAAATCCGTTTTTTTAGAATTTTTAATGAAAAAAGCTAAAAATATCTCTTTTCGAAATACAAACTTTATATTACTTTTGAGCGACGTGCGTTTTAAAAAAATGTTCCAAATTTCTTTAGTCACGAACCTGCACTAGGACAGTTGCCCCTTTTTGATACATGAGCTCCCGGCTGGTATAGTTACTGACGTTTTGACGAGAACAGGAAAAAACGTTTTTACTAATGTTAGTCCTCTATATGAGTATTCATTTTTTTTACTCTGTTTCAGAAAAAGAAATCGTTTTGGGGAATGGTTTTGCAACTCCCAGATACCTATTTTTTTTCTCTCTCTCTCTCTCTCTTTTTTTTTTTTTTTTTTTTTTTTTTTTTTTTTTTTTTTTTTTTTTTTTTTTTTTTTTTTACACAGGTTTGACAAGGTTAGGTTAAGGATCCCTAGCTTTTTGACAAATATTTACAGGGTTTAAAGGGTTTCCAAATTTTTTAAAAAGAAGGCTTTACCTACACGCCCAAGGCATTTTTTATTGTTATAAGTTTCAAAAGGAACACGATGAAGTTGAGCCACTGTGGGCCCGCATTTCCCTTGATCAATGATTTTTTCTCTTGACATTATAATGCTGTACGAATGGTTCCAGACTCAGCATCCTGGTAATAAATATCCAATGAAGGGTTTCGGAGAAGGGTACAGCCAAGTGAAGTTGCTGCTTTTGCCCGTCTTGTGATATAGAAACGGTTCACGTGTCCTCGAATTGGATCCAATTGGGGATTTTTTTCAATATTGGCCTTTCATAACAGTAAGGCCCCCCAATCCCTCCGTGTTTAAAGGGCTGCTGAAATGACAGATCTTCCAGATTGGGCCAGGCCCAAAATGGGTCTTGCTTGTTTCTCGCAACAGTCGAATGAAAGGGGGGCGCAACCAAGAAATTGGAAAAATACTCAAGGGGTGAGGACTTGTGCCTCATACAAATCTTGCAACCCCCCGCTTCAACAATGCAATAGGCGAAGTGCCCAGCTTCGGCTGCCTTGTTGCAAGATTTACAAAGTGGTTTTTCATGGGCATTTTTTGGGGTCAAATTTTTCCCCAAAAGGGTATCACTTCTTTCCCCTGCCAACACCCTCCCATAATCCTTATACTCACCGGAATTTCCATTTGGGCCTGGAACATCATCTTGATTTTTCCCTGCAAATGTTTGCCCCTATTTTCCCCCAAGTGATGTACTTGAGTGTGTTGATGTAGATTTGAGCAGCGGGATTTCTTCTTTGGAAATGAATTCGTGTACAATCATCTGCATATCATGGGATTCTGGAGAGATGAAAAAAGGTCATTGAAGTGATATTCCATAAATGGTCCCAAACACTTCCCCTTTTGGGAAAACTTACCCCATAGGATTCTTGCGATTCGTTCCTTGAGAACACCCTTGAGATTCCGGAAGGGGAACACTGAGGAAATACATAAGCCTGCAATTTTCCCGGCTTGCCGTTTTTGAAGAGGCCCCGGTGCCACACCCGGTCGAAAGCACCAGCAATGTCCAGTGCTACCACACAGCTGACTTTGGGTTCATCCGTGACTGGTGCCACTTTGTGGAGAGGTTTAACAACAGCAGCACAGGTAACCTTCTAAGATATTGCGGTCAAAATAGTGAGGGGTTTTAAAAAACTCTGCATTGTCTTTAGATTATTTAAGGATTTTCCCGTGATTGACAGGAGTGAACGGCTGTAGTTGGTGATTTCTGCTCTCTCTCTTTTTATAACGGGGCTACATTTTCCTCTTTCCATAGAAAGGGCCATTTTCACTGTACTAGGCATGCTGAATGATGCGATTAGAGGTGGTGCTAGCTGGAGCACTCCAGCAATCTTGGGCTCACGTTGGGCCCCCACCTTTTCTTTGGGGAAGCGAAATTTAAAGGAATGCCCTCCTTCTGCCTTATTTTCACCACTGACAGTTTTTTTACACAGTTCCTTGACCCTTGCTGGATCAGGGAAATTTGCATTTTGGGAAAACCCCAAAATGTCGGGAAAAGGTCCCTTTTTCTTGACTATAGTAGAGGTGGTCCCCCTTCTTCGATTTAGAGGTGAAATGGTTTTTACAGCAGATAACCTTGCTGTCCCCTTTACCCGGGGGCCCCCAGGTTTTGGAGCCTACCCTACCCGATGCCTTTTTTTGTGTCCACCTCCAATTAACAATGGCACACTTTTTAATGTCACCCCTATGCCTACAGGCTTGCCTGTGCAAGTTCCTGTTATAGGGGGTTTAGGATGTTTCTTATACCTTTGCCATGCTTTGTACTTAGCAGTGGCAGCCTCTCTACAATGAAGCCAAACCAAGGCTGATCTGAAGGCTTCGTCACATATTGCCGGTGAGGAATGTGTTATTGTTGTAGATTAAGGATGTGTCCATGAAGGCTTTCATTTGGGTTGTCATCATCCCCTTGGAGAAGAGCTTTCCCAAAAGGGTGGTGGCGAGCTCAAGCAAAGGGCTGGCCAATTACCTCTTTCCCATAGCCAGGTTGTGCGTGGGGGACTCCTCACCTCGTTATTGGGATATTAATTAAGTGTCGTAAAAACAGCCTTGTGGTCAGATGGTCCAACGTAGCCGAGGGGTTGACAAGTGACTATACCTTCTCCCAGATCACTCACTACTGCGTCAAGGGAGGAGCCAGAGATGTGAGTAGGGAAATCAACAAAGTTTCTCATGTCAAATACTGCAAGAAGGTCATCAATGTCCCTCTTTATGAGGTGTTGGTTGAGGTCACCAACAATTATATGTTGACATTTTGTGTTGTAGCAGAAGACAGTCCATAATTTCCATTAGGAAGTTGATGGGGTCTGCATGTTGGCACTGAGGTCTGTACATTGCACATGCTAGTACAGAGGTATTAGTGTTTATGTAGAGCTTGAAGAACATTTCAAGATGAGTAGGGGTGGCAACATCAATGTACTGGGCATGTACACTTTTAGAGAAGCACACAGCAACACCTCCTCCTTGCCCTTGCCTGTCTCTTCTCATCCTTGAGGTGTAGCCAGCAATTCTTGCAAAATTTTCTGGAGTCCTGTCGTCCAAAAATGTTTCAACAACAGCAATCATGTCGGGACGTCGAGTGTTCACGAAACTGTGTGAGAGCTCTCCAATATTAGTAATGAAACCTCTAATGTTGGCCGACAGGATGCTGATAAACTGGCTCCTCATGATGTGGTCACTATGAGGTGGTGGGTGTGTAAGGCATGTAAGGTGCCTGCCCTTGAGAGGGGTAGGGAAATGGGGCAGCTGCGGGGATTAGGTCTGTGGTCTTGTATAAGGCACAATACCACCTGCTGGGCTGAGAGAGGAGTAGTTTGATGGGTGACGTGTGAGTGTGTTCCCCCAATTCAGGGATCCTGCTGGTTTGTTCCGAGAACATGTCTCTAAACAGGTGGTCCTGTCTGTCAAGTTCCTTTTTCTGGTCTTCCTGATGTCCTTTCTTGTAGCAGTAATTGCACCTGGCATCTCACAGGCAGTTACTGGCTGTGTGCCCTCTTCCGGTGACAGCGAAGCACTGCCGAGGTGCCTGGAGGGTGGACTGTGTTTTTGCACACCCCTGTGTTTTGCTGATTTGTCCTCGGTTTCTGTCACGGGGACAGTGTTAGTGGAGGGTGAGACGGCTGTAGATGTCTTCCCCCTTTCACGTCCTCTTCCACATCCTCTACCCCGTCCTCTACCAGTTCTGACAAATGTGTCCCTGCTGTTCGTACTTTGGCGCAGTAGGTGCTCAGGGCAGTGATGTTCGCAGTAGGTGTTGAGGTGGCAGTGATAGTTCCCTGATTAATTTAAATGCACCAATCTCTGGTGGAGAAAATCCTTTACTCAGAACTTGCCGATGAAGCACAGCTGCGAGATGCTGGAAAAGTGTCGGCAGGGTGCTGACAGGGTAGGATCAGAGATGGTATGTTCACTGTCTAGTGTACTGGCAGTGGCTGAAGCAGAGATATCAGGTGAGGAGAATTAACAAATCCAAGGGTTCCTTCGTTGCAGGGAAGAGGGTTTGTTCCTTCTGTGGTGGTCAGAGGAATTGTGTTAGAATTCCCAAAGGTAGTGTTTTGAAATCTGACAATCTGTTTTGGCCTTAGCGACGACAGAATTCCACCAGTTATTTAAACCCCCGAGTTAAGCTCAGTGTAGAAATTCCAGTCTTTGTCAACAGTGTCACCATCAGCTGAGCAGCTTATGTCACTGATGTAGGCTTGCACTGGCCTTTTTCAATAGCTTGAAAGTTATCTAATATTTGAGGAGCTCATGAAGTGCTTCCCTGTGATGGGGTATCTTAGCTGCGACTTTACAACACAGCCCAAGAGGGCAGCTTGATCTTTGGACAGGAGTCCCTGAGTACTTCTGAACCCTCCTCCTGTAGCTCCAGGCTTGTATTCAGATATACCACAGGGTTATGGATATCCTTCAATTTTCTGAAATTTTTTAACCTGGCTGCAACAAAATTCCCTTGTGGTATACCCACAAACACTGCAATAACTACTGCGACAATATCCAACAGGTAGAATATTCTTGCTATTTTGCATTTTGAAGTCATCCCTAGGAGGGGGTAGGTTTGCAATGAAGTTCACAGGAGAGAGAAGGTGAGTGGTGGTAACGTGGGGGGTTTATAACGGGGTGGGTAGTGAGGGGGGGTGAGGCAGGCAGTGGCCGGCAAGCTGGAAGTGTTGTCTTCTCACTTCACTTAATAAACACTGTTTATGCTATCCACTTTTTTATTAAAGGAAGATGTTACACAATCACTATGTTTCATTGTTCCAGTCACGTTGTTATAAAGCACCAATGCTATACATAGCACAAGACATATAATATTAGATGCTCACTCTGAAGACAATAGTGACGTCACTCCTAGGCCTGCTGCTGTCCCCTCACTCACACCATATCGTTCACCAAACCACACTTAAATATCACTGATATATTGCTTATATTCACTTCAGTGGAGGAGTTGGCTTACGTGTACTAATGTGTTTGTAGATAGTACTACGGCAATGAACAGTTTTTGTCCTCACCAACCCTAGTAGTTAAGTAATATTAAGAAAGTTTGTGGAGCACACTGTGACCTCTCTCTCTCTCTCTCTCTCTCTCTCTCCTCTCTCTCTCTCTCTCTCTCTCTCTCTCTCTCTCTCTCTCTCTCTCTCTCTTAGCTAAGAGCTGTTTCATAAATCTGCTAATTTTAAAGAGTTTTCATTGATATGGGATAAACAAATAGGGAACAGGATAAAGTTAGAATCATCTGTTGGCCAGCTTTTTAATTTGGTCAACTGGTTTTATTCATTCATTTTATTATTCAGTACGAACATGTTTCAGACACAAGTCCTCCTACTAATAAATAATTTCAGATGAAGTGATGTTCTAGTGAAGGGTGCAGCCAGAGTGTGGTTGCTGTTCGCTGTCATCGGAGTGGAGCCATAAGTGGCACATTGACAATATTGGCCCTGTTATAACAGTAAGGCCAGCCCCTCCCTCTGGTATTGAAGGCTCTGCTGGAATGACAGATAGGTTCTGGCCGGGTACATGCTAGATATATATCGTCTTGCTCTGTTCACTATTCTGTTGAAAAATCCCAGATGAAACGGGGGACAGGCAATCCAAGAAAGTGGAGCATACTCAAGGTATGAGCGAACTTGTGCGTCATACAGAATCCTCCAACCTCTTCTGACAAGCAGACGCGAGATACGTCTAAGTGCTGAAAGCTTCCTGGCCACTTTGTTTCCAAGATTTACAACGTAATTCTTCGTAACTCACGAAATCGTAATGACACGATTGCAAAGAAACCATACCACGGGTGCGCCTTGAACCCGCGATCAGAGAGTCCCAAAACTCCAGACCGACGCGTTAGCCACTGGGCCAGCTAGAGTTTGTCACGGCCGTGCTAGCGGGAGATTCGTCTGTAAAAACTTGCATTTGTGGTCACGGTGGTGCCTATGCTAACCTTCCTATGGTGTAGAAATGTCGTGTAGAAATATACCTAGTTGGATGAATCTTACTGAAGCTAGCTGGCCCACTGCTAACGAGACGGTCTGGAGTTTTGAGACTCTGCGGCTCAAGCCCCACCCGTGGTATGGTTTGGGTAATTCTTCATAGTTTGAAATCAAATTTCACCCCATGTATATCTACTTCATCCCCGGTACCAATACTCTCCATTCATTCGTACCACTCTTCCAGCATAGACACCATCATTTGTGTTTTCTAAGATAGATGGACTGATTACATCGACTCCAGGATTAAGGACTAATTACCTGAAACGCCTTCTGATCTTTACCATTCCCTTTATATTGGACTGAAGAAGTCAGCACGTGACAAAACGTTTCCACAATAAACATACCCAGTGTTGCACATGTATTTAATTTATCAACTTGTTTCTCTGAGCCATTTATCAACATTCCTGCCAGGCACATCAACATTTTGTGATCATGACAGAGGGAACTCTAAGCTTGCCTAACCCTATAGGCATGACTTACTTCCACCTGTGGATTTGTCCAAGGTGACACTGTCTACGACTGCTTCACGTCATCTGACTGCAGAATATAAGCACCTTCGCACATATGCTTTTTTCATGTCAAGACTAGTTGACTATTTCGACTCCAGGCTGAGTGACTGATTACCTCAAACTCCTTTTGATCACCATTCGTCTTTGTATTGGACTGATAACGCCAGTGTAAAGAGACCTTTCCAAAATAATGATACCCAACCAGAAGACTTAATGAAGCTTAGATATCACCTCACATATGATATTACATCCATTCCATTATGATATGGGTAAGATGGTCGAAGACTTGCCAAACATAGCTTAAATTGATCCCAAATCTCATTAATTATAAATGATCAAATCTGTATAACCCTAAACCAATATTCATAATAAATAAAAAAAATTATGCAGCTTGATCAATTATATTTCCCCCAAACTTAGGTCTGCTTGGAACAACTTTCTTGCCCTTTTTGATAATCATTGGATGACTGAAATCTCTGACATGAATAAACAGAGTATAGACTCTGTCCGTCTGATAAATTAGATTCATAAAATTTGGCAAGAAATTTTATGTATCTACGATTATCTTTTTTAATTGAGTATTTTTTTAGTGTTGTTGAGGGTATATAAACACAGCTAAATTTGATAGTTAAACAACAGAAGTTAATATTACTATTTCTCTATACTTATGGGGACGGTAGTAATTACAACACAGCACGAGTGCAATAAGAAAGTTAAGTGGGGAGGTCTTTTACTGCAGTTCATTATATTATAATGATATATTTGTCCTTACATGTATACACATGTCTATCATTATCTTCCTCTGAAAAATAAGAAAACTGCGAGACTGGTCCCCGGGGCAATGCCCGCATAAAAAATCCTTTCGCACTGACAAATGAGCCATGAACAGAAAATGAATGTTGACAACTGTTCTATTACAGAAAAACCAGGTTATAGTAGGCCCCAAACTGGAATGACAGCCAAACTTTCAACAAATAACGTAAAACACTGACGCTGAGTATGGGGACTTGTCAAACTTGAGTTCGACAAAAACAGATATTATTCTCGCCCATGGTAGGTTAGGAGAGGTGCACGATGGTATAGTGCTGACGGATGATAGTGACTGAAGTCATTAAGCCAGGCTAGGGTGCATACTGCACAAGATGTGTTGTGATGTTCAAACATTCCCTGACTGTTACAATATTATTTTGTTTCACCATTGATTCTAAGCACTTTTCCGTATTATCGTCTTCTTTAATTAATGTTACCATTATTTTTCTATGGTTTCAGGTATGCGATGTCATCACAAAATATGAATTACATAAGAATGTTGATATTATGGTTTCAAAAAACGCATACTTTGTTGGTGAATTCCATTATTTTATCACAAAGTTTCAGCCACGTCACATGTGTCACTTACTGTTGCAGGAGATGCAGACACTTTCTTTGATATCAAAGATCATGTAACTGGTGAATTCATTTTGCTAATGAGTAGCTTTTTATTACTTTTTGACAATACTTAATCCTCATATTTCAATAACGCTTAAGTAAATTACACTGTTTCATCACCAGGGGTATGAAATTTATTTTGAAGAAATATTTTGGTCACTGATTTCTCGAAATTTTGTTAATTTAAAAGGATTAATATTCTTACACTATTTTGAAGAATGCTTTAACCATTTATTAAAAATCAGTGAATTGTTAACAGGCACTAGATGCTCGGATGACTGAATTAAATACCTCAGAAACTCTGCAAAAGGACAACATTTTGGGGATAATTATTCCTTTCAGTTTCGTTGTCTTAATTGTCAGTGACTAATTAACGTTTTCGTTCGAATTCATATAGTGTTTAAGAATTAAATTTAGGGAAAAAGGTTCGTCAAATGTGAATTTCTTCTTTGAAATGCCTACTGCATCTAATATATTGAATTTCATTTGAAATATTTCTCTTTTTGATTAATTTAATAAACAGATGATCAATAGATCATCTTTATTTGTCAGCTTTTAATTTAAGCTAAATTTTTTGCTAGATTAACATTAAACGGAAAAGCAGGAAATCTTTACGTTCTTTCTTGAGAATAAATTGAAGGAACCACAATGTTCAGTCAATTCATAAAGTTGTGATCGTCGCAGTTTCCCTTTGAAAACATTACAGGAACGTCTTCCAGATAATACACACAGGCAATGAACAGATAAATTAGCCAAGCAGATTAAGTCAAAGTGGGCAGGAAGCTAACGTAGTAGGTTTCAAGCCAAGTACAAGGAAAGATATTTGGGAAAAACACATAAACATAATTCAATCATGCAATAAAATTTAATATTGTATGCAGAAAATGTTTAGGTATAATAATAATAATAATAATAATAATAAATAATAATAATAATAATAATAATAATAATAATAATATTATTATTATTATTATTATTATTATTATTATTATCATTATTATTTTTAAATATGAAGACTAATTCACAAATCGTTCCACATTACAACACAGTAAATGAATAAAACACGTGCAAAATTTTTGTATGATTTTTTCCTTAACGCTTCTCCTACACAGCAGCCTTTTAGTGTCGAAAATAACTGCAGTGTGAGTAATTTATGCCTTGGGGTTAGACCCTTGTCGCACACCTCTTTCTGAATAAATGGTCGTGATATTTACTTGCTATCTGATTATGATATGGGTTATACAAGAATGTACTGGTGACATCAGTATCAAGTTGATAATGATGTGGTATATTTGAAAGGGGTTGTCAACTAAATAGTAAAGCGAAAAAAACAAAAAAGACAAAGACAAAAAATATAAACGCAGTTGTGTGAGGTATTGGGAAGGTATCATCAAGTGACCCAGGAGCTTTTTTTTTTAATTTAAACAAGACCCCGAAAGGGAAAACCGGGCATGCATGCAAAAATTGTTATTGCACACATTAAGAAACCTACGAGCAAAACGTCTTCTCACTCACACACACACCCCACACACACACAAAACACACACACAAAACACACACACACACACACACACACACACACACACACACAAAATATAAATAT
This sequence comes from Cherax quadricarinatus, assembly GCF_026875155.1. Classification (NCBI taxonomy): domain Eukaryota; kingdom Metazoa; phylum Arthropoda; class Malacostraca; order Decapoda; family Parastacidae; genus Cherax; species Cherax quadricarinatus. The sequence continues at coordinate 74,697,205 of NC_069407.1, forward strand.
ATATATATATATATATATATATATATATATAATATATAATATATATATATATATAAATATATATATATATATATATATATATATATATATCCCATGGGGAAGTGGAACAGAATTCTTCCTCCGTAAGCCATGCGTGTTGTAAGGGGCGACTAAAATGCCGGGAACAAGGGGCTAGTAACCTCTTCTCCTGTATAAAATTACTAAATGTAAAAGGAAAACTTTCGTTTTTCCTTTTGGGCCACCCCACCTCGATGGGATACTGCCGGTGTGTTGAAAGAAAGAAATATATATAATATATATAAAATATATATATATATATATATATATATATATATATATATATATATATATAATATATATATATATAATTATATGAAATTTGAGATCAGTTTGTCAGGCCCTGATACTGGAGCTCAGTCTACTAAGACAGCTAAGTACATCATTAGCATGGCTCAGAGCTGTAGCAATATTTGTGGAAGAGGCTCAAAATATAGAATTAAGCCGTGTCTAACATCGCTATTATTGAAATTAAAACAGGATCGAGATATTTAGAATTTCAGTAAAGATATGATCTCTTAAGATGGGATGCTCACAGAACCTGACCATGGAATGATTGCGATTGCCAGATATTAAAATACAAAGAACTATATGGATTGAACAGTGATAGGGTAATTATAGCAGAAGATTCGACAATTAATTTAACTGTCCAATAAATGTGTGAGATCAATTGATTTTTTATTTTAAAATTGTTATTTGACTAAATTACTCTTCTAATTTTTTTTATATTCTATTTAAAACAACACAATACAGTAAATAGATAAAAGAACACAGTATTAGTTCTTTTACACAGAATTATAAATGTCATTGTCAAATACACACAGACGTTTAACGTTGTGCTGTCACAAACTGTCCCTCTCCCCCATACATTATATCCCATGCAACTATGTTAAGCAAAATTACACAAGACGACATGGCAATAAAGCATTTTTATTATTTTAAACAAAGAAGCACCAAAACTACAAACGCATTATTTTCCACTTTGTTATTTACATATTATTAATCCTTCATACAGAATTTTTACAAATGCCATAAGTGATTCTGTAACACACTGTTAACACTGTAACACACTTGTCACGATTACCGATAATTTTGATAATCTGATCCTGGAGAAAGTTTTTACTAATATCCCCCTTTCACCCCGAAGTAAAAAAAAACTAAGACACCAACAGATTGGGATATAAAAAAACTTTACCTGATTCACAAATCTACACACTTTTTTGACACTGAAGTATCTCAACCACCCCCAAAAATAGACATTATTAATTTCCCCAAAAATAAAAAAACAGAAAATTTACTAAACTGAAGGGGTTTAATAACCACAAATTGTTCACTGATATATATAACTCACATAAAGATAAAATAACCCCAACACCATTTTACTGTACACGATCATGATTTTCCTCATAATAACTCCAAACACAGGAGCTTTTTTTATCGTGAGAGAAATACATTCCAAAAACCACACACACATTACACACATGCACCCCATACCCAGGCCTTCAACTTTAACACCCCGGGGTTTTTTGCCATCCCTGAAGCAACACTTGAAAACCCAGGGGTTCTTGTGCCCTCCCTGCACCAACACTTGAACCCCAGGTTTTTCTTGTACCATCCCCCAGCAACACTTTAACACCCGGGGTTCTTTTGCCATCCCGAAGCAACACTTGAAAACCCATTTTGTACCATCCCCCGCAGCAACACTTTAACACCCAGGTGTTCTTGTCCATCCCTCAGTAACACTTCACACCCATTTTTTCTTTTACCATCCCTGCAGCAACATGAACACCCAGGTTTTCTTGTACCATCCCGCAGCAACACTTTAAACCCAGGGGTTCTTGTCCCCCTGGGAGCAACACTTGAACACCCAGTGTTTTTTGTACCATCCCCGTACAACACTTGAACCCCAGGGTTCTTGGCATCCCTGCAGCAAACCCTTTTAACACCCAGTTGTTCTTTGCCTCCCTGCAGCAACACTTGAAACCCAGGGGTTTTTTGTGCCATCCCTGCAGCAACACTTGAACCCCCGGGGTTTTGACCCTCCCTGCAGCAACACTTTAACACCCGGGTTTTTTTGTGTCATCCCTGCAGCAAAACTTGAACACCCAGGTTTTCTTGTGCCTCCCCTGCACAACACTTGAAAAACCCAGGTGTTCTTTTGCCCTCCTGCGCAACCTTGAACACCCAGGTGATTTTGCCATCCCTGCAGCAACACTTGAACACCCAGGTGTTCTTGGGGCCTCCCTGCAGCAAAAACTTGAAACCCAGGTGTTCTTGTGCCACCCTGCAGCAAAACTTTAACACCCAGGTGTTCTTGTCCCTCCCACAGCAACTCTTGAACACCCAGTATCTTGTACCACCCTGCAGCAACACTTTTAACCCAGGTTTCTTGTGCCATCCCGCAGCAACACTTAACACCCAGGTTTCTGTCCACCCGCAGCAACACTTGAACACCCAGGGGTTTTTGGCCATCCCGGGAGCAACACTTTAAAAAACCCCCGTGTTTTTTGTGCCATCCCGCAGCAAACTTAAAACCCAGGTGAACTTGACCATCCCCCGCGCAAAACCTGAACACCCAGGTGTTCTTGTGCCCTCCCTCAGCAACACTTGAAAACCCCGGGGTTTTTTTGGCCACCCGCACAACACTTTAAACCCAGTGTTCTGTGCATCTCTCAGCAACACTTGAACACCCAGGTGTTCTGTACCATCCCCGCAGCAACACTTGAACACCCAGGTGTTCTTGTACCACCCTGCGAAAAACTTGAACACCCATTTATCTTGTGCCACCCTGCAGCAACACTTAACACCCAGTATCTTGTGCCCTCCCTGCAGCAAAACTTGAACACCCGGTGTTCTTTTCCATCCCGCAGCAACACTTTAACACCCAGGTGTTCTTGTGCCATCCGCACAAAACTTGAAAACCCAGGTGTTCTTTTGGGCCCTCCCTGCAGCAACACTTAACACCCCGGGGGGGTCTTTTTCCATCCCTCACCAAAACTTAAAACCCAGGTGATCTTGTGCCATCCCTGCAGCAACACTTGAAAACCCAGGGGTTCTTGTACCATCCCTGCAGCAACACTTAAACCCAGGTGTTCTTGTCCATCCCCAGCAACACTTTAACACCCAGTGTTCTGTGCCACCCGCAGCAAAACTTGAAAACCCAGGGTTTTGTGCCCTCCCCGCAGCAACACTTGAACACCCAGGTATCTTTTGCCACCCTGCACCAACACTTGAAAACCCAGTGACTTGTGCCATCCCTGCAAAACAACCTTTAACACCCAGGGGTTCTTTCCATCCCTGCCAACACTTGAACCCCAGGTCTTGTGCCATCCCGCACCAACACTTGAACACCCAGGGGATCTTTTCATCCCTGCAGCAACACTTGAAACACCAGGTTTTCTTTGCCACCCTGCAGCAACACTTGAACACCCAGTGTTCTTTTTGCCTCCCTGCACAACACTTGAAAACCCCCGGGGGTTTTGTACCATCCCTGCAGCAACACTTGAACACCCGGGGTTCTTTTACATCCCTGCAGCAACACTTAAAACCCAGGTTTTTTGTACCATCCCTGCAGCAACACTTAACACCCAGGGTTTCTTTTACCATCCCTGCAGCAACACTTGAAAACCCAGGTTTTTTTTTACCATCCCCGCAGCAACACTTGAACACCCAGTGTTTTTGTGCCATCCCGGCACAACACTTGAACACCCAGGTGTTCTTGTACCTCCCTGCAGCAAACTTTAACACCCAGTATCTTTTTGGCATCCCTGCCAACACTTGAACACCCGGTTTCTTGTTACCACCCTGCAGCAACACTTGAAACACCCAGGGGTTCTTGTGCCACCCGCAGCAACACTTGAACACCCCCGGTTTTTCTTGGACCATCCCTGCACAACACTTTAAAACCCCCGGTGTTCTTGTACCATCCCTCAGCAACACTTGAACACCCAGGTGTTCTTGTGCCATCCCTGCAGCAACACTTGAACACCCGGGTGACTTGTGCCATCCCTGAAACCAACTAAACGTTGTACCTTTACACAAAAGTTAAAAAACAAGCTAAGTGAATAAAAAATTAAATATTATCTATAAAACTTTGTACACAGAAACAACACAACACTTTTTATTTCTAATTTTTTTGTGGCATATATAAAAAACTTTTACTATCATCCATCAATGTACATTACAAATTTGACACAGTAGTGTCTCACCACTACAAAAGTAGTTACATTTTTATTTTTCCCTAAAAAAAAAAAAAAAAAATATGCTATACATGAAAGTTTGTTAAGAACCACTAAATCGTTATCTGATATATTATGATCTAAGCCAGAAAGTTAAATTAAACCGTGAACACCATTTTACCTGACATATCTTCTTGATTTCCTCATACTTACGCCCACACACAGTGAGCTTTCTTACATAAAAAAACATTACTTTCACACACACACACTACATTCACACACATTCACCTCCAAAACCCAAAGCAATTCACACTTGCACACAGTTAACCTTATTCCATTCCTGCAACAGCAACCGGAATTTCAACTAGTTACCACCCAACCACAATCCGTTACACTACATACCATCCACCCTTGTCATTCGCTAAAACCTTTCCCCCATACACACCACCACAACTGAAAACCCGTGAAAACCCGACTACCAAAGAAAACCAGTCCCCGTACATGGTTATCACGTAACCATTGCAGGAGACGACTGACTGTAAGCTCTCTGTAGTTCTCTGGAAAACAAGCTCCCCACTGACTCCCATAAATAAGTTTTGTTCCTACCAGCAGTCCTGTATATACGCGTTGAAAATTGCCTTAATTCGAACCCAAACCCCAGCACCCTCTCATTCCCCAGGAAATATACAGAAAATCCACTACCACATACATAATCGTCGTGATACCCCTTTTACCTCTAATGTTAAACCCTCACGGGGTATCCACATTACCTCCACCCAGCAGACAAAAAACCCTCGCCAACCACATCCGTACCTCCCTCAAATTTTTCACAAAAATAAACCGCATGAAAGGCCGTTTCCAGCTCACCACACTGAGTGCAGGACGGTTCCCTCACCAAACTCATTAAACTCAAAAACTGCTTTGAAGCTAGTATCCCCATCATGAATCTGTATACCAACTCACTACCCTAGCATTAACCTGAGCCTCCGGAATCTTCCCAAAATCGTCCCCCAATCATACAATGGATAGACCGAAACGCCCTGCAGGATTTCCGTCCTCCCACCAATGATACCAAACGCCCCATTTAAGTCGCTCAACCTCTTTAAAACCCAATAACAAAAACCCCTTTGCATATCCTCACATTCAAATTAACTCTTACCTCCCCACCATCTCCGCACATCCCCCATCACTTTCCCCACTCTTACCCCTCTTTTCCCCCCCCAGCCCTGACGAATGACTGTTTTACTATATGGGCTTTCACCCCCGGCCCAATGCTAAAAGACCCACTCCCCCTCTGTGCACATTCGACATCACCACTTCCTTGCCAGCCATGCCCTCCCAAAACCCAAACATAACGTATAGCTTTGTCTCTGTATTTCTTGTACGTCCTGTGTTCTCAAAGGATACACTTCCGCTATACCCCCAAAACCTTACTGTAAACCAGCGAATAACTATTACCGCCCTCTGCTGTAATGTGACGTCTCCTGCCCGTAAACCCCTTAATCTACTCACCACTTTCTCCACTACCCTCTCTGAATTTACCCGCCTAGCCTCCTGCACATTCGCCCTATAAAAACTCCACAAATCTTCAAAATTTTCCCACCACTGCCCACCCAAACTCCAACCCCCAAACCCTCCCCCACCCAAGCACCCACCTCCCGTAAACAAGATTTTTGCCCTATATACTCTCATGTCGACGCCTCTCCCAAAAATCCCCAACACCCCTCCCCACCGTACGCAATCCCTCCACCCCTTCTATCAGGATAGTGGTAACATCCACAAACCCCACAATGCCTAAGTGCCCCCCCTCTCCCCTTTTAATGCTCCCACCCCCCAACGACCCCATAGAACGGATGTTCATGCAGCAAACAGAATTGTAAAAGAGGGCACCCCTCTGAAAATCCCCTCTCCTTTTTAACCACTTCACAATCTGCCTTTAATTTGGACCCTTTACCATACCGATGAGTAAGCACATCCCCACCGCCCCCACTCCCATTCCAAACCCCAACGCAACAAAAAAACCCCCTCAAAAATTTTCATTCACACAGTCAAAAGCATTCCCCTAATCAATCCCCAAAAAGTCTTCCCCCCTCGCACCCCCCCAAAAAAAGCCCCTTTAGCCCCCCATCCCCAAACTCTCATAGTTCGTCCCGGTATACCCTCGCCCCCAAAGTATAACCCCCCCAAATTACCTTTCACCTATTACCTAATTCTTTGCAAAAAATCTTTTTTCAAACACATTGTGAAATAGCCTAACACACTTTAAAACACCTCCACTTGTTTTTTGCAAACCAACACAACCACTCCAATCTTGGTCTGACTCAGCTTCCCCTCCCCAGAACAATTCGACCTCCCCAGACAATTTTAATATGCTCCCAATAACCTGAAAAAATCATTTAAACCCACGAGCCGGGGTGTTTTTTCCAGTACTCATTTAAACCCCCTCCTCAATTTCCCCCCCACACTAATTGCTCCCCCACTCTTCCCTCCATTCTTTCTGTCTTAACCCCACCCCCCCCCAACACTTCCCAAACCATCCCCCTCCCCCCCTTTTTCCTTTCTCTCGAAACCAAAAATCATAAAATTACTCACCCCTTTAGTAGTAAGCACCTCCCCTTATAATCCACCCAATCCCGCCACCCTAATTGCAAAATATTACTCCTTCGCCTTTCCCCTAAAACGTCTTAAAACACTTCCCGAATTTTATCCCCCCAAAATTCAGCCTCCAACCTCCCTCACATGCACGGCAAAAATCTGTCTTTGGTACTCCGCCAGTCTACCTCGAAGTTGCCCCAGGGTCCCAACTGCCTCCCATTTTCCTCCTATAACCCGTTCGCTACATTCCAAATAATTCTGTAACCCATACCTACCGGGGGGGGCCTTTTCCCATCCCCTTTTTTTAAAGAATTCAGCAAAAAACCCCTTTTAGCTCGCTTCTCCCACCTTTCCCAAACACACACCCCACACCCCTTGACCCCCAAAAAGGTGCAACCAATCCCCAAAACCCCACACACCCCTCCCCCTTCACAGTCCGCTTTTAATTTTCCAATGCCCAGTGTGTATCCTAACCATACCCTCCCAATCAAGATCCACAATAACCGCCCTGTGGTCAAAAAACCCCCATCAAAGGTCAAACTCCAGAACGGTATTCCCCTCCGTAGCAAAGAGCCTACCCAGTCGTGCAGCATAACCCCTTCGTAAAAAAGTATATCAACCCTCCAACCCACCCCCCACTACATCTAAAACCCCCCTCACCCCCCAACACATTGCGAAAAAACCCCCAACACACACCCCCCCCCCTGGGTTTCCACTCCCCCTTCGATGACAAAATTTCCAATCTCCTCCACCCACATGACTAAAGGCAACCCCCCAAAAATAAAAAAGCAAAACTCCCCACAAAGTTCCTTTAAAACTGTTCATTTCCCATCCGCCGGCAGTAACTCCATAAAACAAACCTTGTCTCACCCCACTCCCCCTCTACCCGCACCACCCTCCCAAAAACACACTCCCCCCCCCCCCCCCCCCTCCCACCCCAACACATCAAGGGACGGTTTCCTTCACACCACAGCAACCCCCCCTTTCAACCTCCCCGACCACTCACATTAATTTATACCCTTTAAAACGCAACTCACATCCAAACTTGTAATTAGCTCCTGTATAAAAACAAATATCCACATCAAATCTCCCAGAAACCATTCCTCCACACCTTTTAACCTCACCAAGGGCCGTAACATTAATGGGACCACCTAAATTTTAAAATAAAGGCGGTTTCCCCCCGCCGCTTTTAAAGGTTTGCCAAAGAGGGCCCTGTTGACATAGCCCGTTTTCATTTGGGTCTATCCAGACCTCCGATCCCCCCCTTTTCCCTTTCGACCCTTGCTGCACCACAGAACCGGTGCCACCTTTCCCCGGAACTGGACGGCCCCTTCCAAGGTTTCTTTCCAGATCTCTCCCCTGGCGTTTAAGACATCTCCATATCGATGTCCCAGCTGCTCCTTATGTGGCCACCTCCACACGTTGCCTCAGCACTAGTCCTCCTTGCCCCCTCAACCACCACCATGTGCGCTTTCTTGTTGCAAAAAAGTGTCCTGTGGCACTGCTACCCCCCTCCAATACCCTCCCTCCCCTTCCTGACTGTTTTCCACCCCCCCCCAAGAAGTCTTTAAAGACCTCGCCCCAACAACCATCCTTTTAATCATTTCGTCAACAATCTCACCCAATGGTCGTTCAGACACAGTTTCCACAGGTAACTGGCCACGCCCCAACTCCGACTCCGCTCGTCTACTTCTTCACCCAACTTCCAACTCCGGTTCAGCTTTACCTTCCCAGGGCCAAGGAGCCTAGCTGTCATTCCACATTGTTGGCCCTATTCCCTCCGTCCCCGCCTTTGATAATTTGGGGCCCCCATATGGGCAAAAGACCCCAGCCTACATGTCCGACGTTTTCCTGCATAAATAATAAACCTTGTTCGAACTCTTCCTCAAAGAAAAGGGAAGGTTTCTCTGTCATCTCAAGGGGAAAAATCCCTCTGGCACCCCATATAAGGCCCATCCTTACACACTCCCAACTCTGCCCAATGGTCTTTCAATACCTACGGAAAAACCCCACAACACATATTTTCCCAAAGGCCTCAAAGGGGACATTTCTCACCTTTTTCCCACTTAAAATAGCTTTATACGTCATGTGGCAGACCTCCACTGCAAATTTAAAGGCATCCTCTTTTTTTGGGAAACCGTCGGGTATGCTGGAGTAAAACCCAGCACCTTTAACTTGATGAAGATCCTGTACACTCCATTCACTGCTACCAACAATCCTTTGGCTTTCCCCTGTCCCCCCCCCCTGCATTTTGGAAAAACTCGGGAATCCCTCCCCAAAGACAAAATTACCCTCGCCAGTCGTCCCCAGATTTCTCCGGAAAACTGCGCAAAAAACCCAATGATTCGGAGACTGCGCACCTGTCCACACGGCCCGGAGCGATGAGGGCAATGATTCCCAAATTAAAATCAAAAAAAAGCTGAACAAATGTTTTAAAAATAAACTTTGTATATCCCCAAATACATGCTTATATTTAAATATCAATTTCTTTGTACTAAAAAAGCAAATATAAAATATTATTTTTTAAAAAAAATTTCTTAACAAGTATTTTATATACCTTTCAACGCAAGGACAACATCCACTGAAACTCATCCAAAAAAAAACTATCCTCAATTTACACTATTTCATAATATTCCCCCAAATGAAAGGGGAACTTATTTTATTCAGTTTATCCCCAAAAACAAATTTGGGAAATTTATAAAAATATGTAAATCGCATTTGTTCCAAAAATATTGAATACTAAAAGAGTAATTTAAATTATAGCAAAATATCTTAATAATTTTTTTTTTGAACTTATGCGATAGGGCAACATTCTGTTTTTGATGTGAAAACCATAAGGATTTACTAGTAGTTAAAAAATAATAATCTTCAATTAGGAATATTTTAAGTTGAATTTGGGGAGGGGCAGAGAATAAGTTTGCTAATTAGATGGTTTAAAAAGGATCTGAAGAGATTTAAGTTAGCGAAATACAAAGGAAAAGAAAAAAAAAAAACTGGGAGCTGATATTTTAAATTTCTTTAATTTAAAAGCCCCAACCAAATAATAGACCCTTTAAGCTGTAAAATTTTATTACATGTTCAAGTCAACTCTTGTGTCAATAGCACACTAAATTGGGGCACTAAACGAAATACTGCCCTCATCGAATCTGACATTAAGTAGTGGCAAAGCATAAGTATTTCTAGAGAAGTTAATTTTTTGAAATAATTTTTTTTTGTTTTCTTAAAGTTAATTGGTCCTTTTTAATTAAATCTACTTTTTTTTTCTTAAATAAATCACGATTTCATTACACTATGAAGCAAAGGCAGTTATGTCATTTATAAAAAGTGGTCAATATGCATCAGAATAGTACACTCACAAATAAGCCAACAATTATGCATAATATTTACGCTTCATAAATTAATTGTTAATGTCGTCTTTGTTGATATAAATATACGCTAAGGAAAGGGTGGAGTGAACGTTAAGCGTCTCTGAGTTTACAGTTATGAAGTCTAGTTTAATTTATGCCAACACTGTTCATTAGATACAAATATAAATTCCGTCTTCTCTAATTAGCAGATCAGACTAGCATCGTTAAGTTGTTGCAGTTGAGAAACTGCAAGATAAATAGTTACTACACTGTACGATATTATTCACAGCGTGCTTGGAGAATGTGTTGAGTGTAGTGTGAGAGTAATTATCGCGGTGTGGTGTAGTACCCACTCCCAGTGACCTGGCTGCGAGTCACCACTTCTTCCACTGGTTACACAAAAGCCCCGTGTTCAAATCCCAGACGTACCTTTTTATGTTACTTTCACTCAGTGAGAAATTTCATTTCGTTTTAAGGATAATAAGGTTAAATTAAAATAAGTTCTTTAATAAGGGTTCCTGAATGCTTTCTGTAAATCTATAATAGTTCAACAGTCTGGAGACAAAAAGACATTATTTATCAGATTTTGGTTAGAAATTCAGACAGGATGTTCAATTCATGACATAAAATGGACAAGAATTAGACCTACCACAACTGCTGATCAGGTCAGCAGCCGATTTTCAAACTCTGACAAACCTGTATTGGATTCTGGTTTAGGAGGTTCCATTATAACTCTCAGTAGGATAGTGGACTACACAGAGAGCTTGTTATGTCGGCATGGCTAGATCAAGGAATAGGAATGACACATATGGTTTAACTCCCTCATACCATCAACGGAAGTGCCTCGATACCAGTAAGGGAGGTGGGGGAGGGGGGTCATAATTCAAAGAATTGTTCCTATCCTCCCTTTCCTAGATGAAACCTCATTGGTTCCCATTTCCAGGGTTCTGAATGATCTCAACGGGCTTAACGCTTCTCTTAATTTTAATAAATAATGAATATAAAAAATATTAATAATAATAAACTCCCTTACTGAGGCACTGTTAAACAGAAATGCATGAGAGTATAAATACTGCATAGCTGTTAGAGACAGCAGCACCGAGAAGCAGCTTGCATGCAAAGCAACTGATCATAAGGAATTTGTGAAACTGACTGGCAAACATGAGACTAGCACAGTGTGCCTATGTGAGGATTGTGTTTACCACCATTACTTTATTCTAAGATTGCTATCATTTCCAACTATTGGCAGTGTTGGCTATTGGCAGTGTTGGATGTCGTTCTACAGGTATATGGATTAGTCTCACGAAGGGATGTCACTGAAAGTTTATTTAATACCTTTAACTTTTAGACAATATTTACATAATATATCCCATAAAATACAGAACAATAATTTGTGACGCATAATCTCGATACAGCATATAAATAAACCACCTCAACTTAAACACTAAACCTAGATTCATCACTACACATGGAACAAGAAAATTATGTCGGTATGCACTCAGTAATCAAGAGAGCAGAGTTATCACACAGCCAAACACTCCCCAAAGGTATAGCATCAGCGTGAACTCCTTGGGTTGTTTAACTCTCTCCTCAACTCGCTTCTCTCTCAATGATCCCTGGCTCTATCGACGCATTTCTCGCATGCCCTTTGCTCGCTTTGACTAGTCTAACTAACATTCAACTAAAGCCACAACCAGGAAGTGGGGATAGCAAAGAATAGCGGCGGAGAGAGTGTCTTCAGCCGAAGAAACTGAACAAAAGATTAACCCAGCAGGGAAGCTCTCGATGGCGTAGATGAAGGCAGTAGCAGTATGACCTGGAACAGCAGGAAGGTGTAGAAGTTCAGTAGTTCAGTTTACTCTGTTAGTTGAATAAAAACAGTCTTGTATTTTCTAAACACTTCTTGGGGTATGTAAATAATTGTCGAAGTCTTCGATGAACTGTTTCGCAAGGTCTTAATCTTGTCGTAGAGTGAAGTTGTATGGGGCAACGGAAGTGTATTTGAAACTTCCATTGCAGAATCGAGGGTGCAATTTCTTGGTGAATATAGTGAAAATAGATTTTTCAGAGTAGTGTTCAAACAGCTCCAAATCGTCGAAATATGCAATAAAATATAATTTTGTACATTTTTCTGAGTTTTTTAATGTTTCATCTATTTTTAAAAAATATTTGAAATATTGGTCTTCGTGTTCGAAGATGTAGTGAGGCCGAAGGGGTGTGGTCGTCCACTTCAGTTTTTTTCGTTAGAAGTGAAGTCTTGGTCTTCAGTTGGAGAAGCAATAGGTATAGAGGTAATGGCAAGGTGAGCAGACGAGGTGACTTGGGCAGCTGGTGGGTCTGGAAAGGATTGAAGGGGTTGTGGTTAAAGGATTTGAAAGGATGAGGCTGTCTCATACGTTGGAAAAAAATTTCAACATTTCTGTTGTTGCTGCAGTTTCAGAAACTTGAAGCTGTACATGTGTGACGAATGAGTCGAGTAATTATTGTGTTGAAGATTCCAAGGAAGGTGGCATTCTTCATGAGAGCATTCATCCTACAGTACATGATCGTGGTGGGAGCGACGTCCGAGGGGTTGCAATAAAGTTGGTAGTGGAGCTAGGCTGTGGGGTAACTTGGAATATACTTCGAGTGTGGACTTGAAGTCTAGTGATTGCGACATAATTTGGGGTCTTGCTGCAGTTGTTTGTCGATGGGACCTCGAGTTTTTTCTTGTTTATGATTTACTTCTTGCAGTAGAGACATTTCGGTTGAGAGGTAGAAGCACAGTTTTTATGAGGTTAGTGGTCATGTGAGGTCATACCTGCCTTAAGCTGTCTGGGACGTGTTACTGAGCACCGTGGCTTGTTATAGTGTTTTAGAATCTCAGTTTAAAGTGTTGAAGAAGGAGGTTTTACTTCTTCAGGAGGAAAATAGGCTGAAATATCGTATAGATGGGTTTGGGAGTGAGTGTGAGATGGATGGAGTTGGTAAGGAGGAAATGGTCACCAGCAGTGAGAGCGACAGCCGCTTTAAGTAGCAAGCAGTTCAGAATTCAGGAAGAAGGAAGATAAGGAAAGTTAATAGAGAAGATTTCAAGGTAGGAAATCGAGTCTTTGTTTTCCAGGACGAGTGTACTTCAGTGGTTAGCGAGGTTAAAGGTACCACTGACTCCCTTGCTAATCAACGTAAGAACATTCTGATTGTGGGAAACTCCCAGGTAAGATGTATGGACCATGCTTTTTGTAACAGAGATAGGAAGGTCAGACAGAGGGTGTGTCTCCCAGGTGCTGGTGTTTGTGACATAGTCAGTAGGTTGGATAATATTTTGTCAGGAAATGGGAACAAGCCCATTATCTGCCTTAGTGCTGGTGGTAATGACATTGGGAAGGGCAGGAGACAGGAGCTATTGGATAAGTACAGGTGAGCCATAGAAGCAATGAGGTCTAAGGGAGGGATCCCTATCATATGTAGCATCTTGCCCTGAGAGGGAGTGGGCAATGAATGGATGTCTAAGGCAACTGGTATAAATTGCTGGCTAGACAGGTACTGCAAGGAACTTACAATCCCATTCATTGATAACTGGGACAAATTCTATGCCAAGCATGATATGTATGCAATGGATGGGGTTCATCTCTCTGGGGCTGGAGTGGTTGCATTTGCCAGTTCGACCGAAGGGGTAATTGATGACTTGTCTAAGATTTCAAACTGATGGATTATAGATATATGGGTGTTTGTGGGAAACAATCAGGCTGCAGTATTAGGGATGAAAACAGTAGGGGGGACCGGGGCTAGTTTTTACATTTTACATTATCGGTGATGAAAGAAAAACAACAAACGGTTTTGGTAATTTTATACTTCCAGTGAAAAATATAAATCTTCCTCTTAATTTTCATAAAATAAAAAAAATAATTTTCTTTCAAAACAAAAGCAGAGCATTCTTCATAGAAAAATATTTCTCGTGTGCCAACATGCCCCATGTGCGGGGTAAGTTGGCACACACTATGGGGTAAGTTGGCACACACTATGGGGTAAGTTGGCACACACTATGGGATAAGTTGGCACATACTATGGGGTAAGTTGGCACACACTATGGGGTAAGTTGGCACACACTATGGGGTAAGTTGGCACAGCAAATAGTAATAGTAAATTAGGAATATGTAACAGTAAATTTTGATGCTGATTTTTCATAATGCTTCATTTCAAGAATAATCAGTTCCATAGAAACTTTAAAGTCATTTTTTAGTAAAGAAAGAAACCTTTTTTAATAAAATAAAATTAAAAACTGACTAGATGTTATGCATTCAACTGAAAATTACTGCACTCCCAGATAATAATTGCACAGAATATTTAACACCTGAGGTGAACTTAATCTAAATCATCTGAGTCACAGTTGGGACATGTATAAAACTAATCTTTATCAGCGCAGGCTTCGTGGTCCCACAACTTGCACATTCTACACTGTATCCATACTTCTCGTGGTTTGCTTTTGGAAAAAGGACCCATACATACCAAACAGAGACTGTCCTCTTAATCTGAAACTTTCCTCGTCACCATGAACACGTTTTGATTTCTTTGATTGTTTCTTCTTTGCTTATTTTGATATTTTTTCCAGTGTCTCTTTCACTGGCGTGTCAGTCAAAATGGCAGGGGCGCGTTTCCTCCTGTTCATTCCACTTCTCTTCCTGGGACCAGCTTTATGCACTTTCAGCAAACTGGTAGGCTAATTTTTTTACCTCTTTCACAGATAATCCATAATAGATATCTGCTGCTTGTTTAAGATATGTAGAAAGTTCCTTTTCTTGGTCATCTGATAGGGCTTTCCTGGGTGCAGCAAAGCCTACTCTAAGCGTTGCTTTATCTTCACCCTTCAGTTGTTCATCAGTTATCTTCTTGTAACAACGTGGTAGTGTTCGAAATAGTATGGCGAAATCCCTTACAGTTCCTCTGATTGATTTGTGTGCACACTTAACACGTTTAGCAGCCCTCAACATAACGTCAGCATGGGTAGAGGCCCTCTCAGTTTTCCGTTTGTAGTTTCGAACCATTTCTGAAAAGACAACATAAATATTGTACATGGAAGTAAATATATCAAAAATAATGAATCAGAAATAAATGTAGCCTAACTCAAATATGATCTAAAAATGTAAAGTATATAAAAAAGTAATGTGGAGCAAGTTGACACTGTGGCAATTTGCTCCATTTTTGTTCAGCCAACTTGCCCCAACCATACCGAAGTTCATAAATATATAGTTTTAGTATATACTAATAAACCTAATATAAACTGTTTCATGGGTAAACAATCCTTAAACCCTAAGTTAAATTATGGCTAAACTGGATGTTTCTCATCTATAACCCCATACATGTTACAGCAAACAACATAAGCGAATGATAATTTACTTTCCGGCATCAAAATCAATTTTTCCCCACTCCAGTTATGTACTGCAACCTCTTGGTATGGTAGCTTGATGGTGAGTGAGGAAGCAAGTGATCCTATGATGTAAATAACAACGCCGTCTAGCGGTAAATATTTGAATTATTACAAGTGAATCAACTTATCCCTGTTGCCAACTAGCCTCGGTCTTCCCTGTTGAAAATTGCATTTAGCTGAATGTATAATTATTTACATAACAGTAAATGAACAATGATAACTATTATTTATCAGTTAGACAAGTTGGGAATTTGGGAACCTAGGTCGCAAAAAATCCCCCCCTTTTCGATACCTCCACTGTCATATCCACAAGTTGCTCTGGACCTTTTAAATTTAAAATGAAATAAAACATACACCAGAATCCTGGTAAATATATAAATTTGTGGACTGTATATTAAAAAATAATAAAGGGTTTATATATATACACAATTACATAACAGAAGGAAAATATATTCTTAATATCACTCACCAATCTGACTGGATATTAAGTTGTATCATACTCAGAAAAACCTCACTAACTAAATTTATGAAAACATGGCCAGAATTATACACAAATCTAGAGAGCTTATCCGAGGTTCATAGAGCTGTCTTGTCCAGTCGTCTGATATCTCAAGTTATGCGGGAATGCACATCCAACAATTTCGCCTCCTATTTGAGAGGTGTCAACCAATTTTAACCTCTAGAGCGCGAAAAATTCTTCCCATTATATTAAAGTTGTACCCAAATTTAAAAAACCCAAAGATGGCGAGTCTCGTCTGCGCGACGCAGGCTTCCGTTTTCTATGACATAAATATTATTAAATACAGTATGGCCATCTATTTACATATAAATACTGAATTCCTGGAAAATGTATAAAGTATTTTCCACACTGCACCCAGCCGGTACTTTGCTAAACGACTCAAATTACTCCTTTTCGACAATGGTGGAGGACCTGGGTACATATAGGATCTGGCATCCACACGTCGACATATTACACAAGATTTAATCACCCTTTTTACCCCTTTGCCGTCCTTGTGGAATCCGAAAGTTTCCCTAATACATTTAAGGTATCTTGTACCCCACCATGCATTACATTTTTATGGGCATTTAAAACAATCAAATTTGTTAGTAATGAGTTTCGGTTTATAAGGGTGTTTAGCATAATCACCCAATTCAGCATTTTGTAACCTACCTCTCCCACCTAATTACATTGTTCTCTAAATACAGCCCAATTTTCTCTATTATGGAACCTTTCAAAAATTTTTCTCTTCCATCATCAATTTAATCTCATTTTCATAGATTCCTCCTGTACCCTCTTTATCCAATATTCAAGAGGATGTGAAAACTTATATGAAATATTCATCTTTTTTTAAAAATTTTTAAACAAAACTTAGTTACATTGTTTTAGTTGATTTAAAGAAGAATACCTATTTATATCAATGGCAAAGGAAGGAAAAACTATTGGACCCGGTGGTCACAGTAATTTCAACAGGAGCAATATACGCCTTTTGTACAGGCCAATTAGTTTTATTTACCAACCAGCTTGGTCCTTTAAACCATGATACAGCATTTACAAATTTAACATAAGGTAAACCTCGAGACAAGAAATCAACTGGATTCTCCTCACCAGGTACATGATTAAATGTTAACATATGCCGACCCAAACTATTATACTTCTCTTGCATCTGATTAATTTCAGCGACTCTGTTTTGTGTACACAATTTTACTGCTTCCATTACGAATCAATTGTAAGGATACCTCATTATCAGAAAAAGTTACAGTGCCACTAATATTTATCTCCTGCAACTTATTTCTTATATAATTAGCTAATTTGACACCTACATAAATGGCTGTTAATTCCAACTGAGGCAAGGTACGTGATTTAATTGGAGACACTTTAACCTTAGACATAACAAGAGGAATAACACTATTACATTGAAGGTAAGCAACTGCTCCACATGCCAATTTTGGAGCATCACAAAAAATGTGGAGTACATTTTTCCCATTTGGATTGGCCACCTGGCATGGGAACTCCAACATTGGAATTTTCTCATAATCACCAATTAATTCATCCAACCTGTTAATGAATTCCTCAGGTAGAATTTCATCCCAAGCACATTTAAGTTTCCATGTTTCCCTGAATTAATAATTTCCCTCTTATAGTAAGGGGTGACACTAACCTTGTGTCAAACATTTGGAAACTTCAGCAAGCAAAACTCTCTTAGTTAATTTATTGGGCATACTGAAATTATTGGGTTTTTTTAACATTAACAAATCTCTCTCAGAATCCCAAGTTAAACCCAATACATTACTACATTTTGGCACTTCATCTCCAGGGTAATCTTTACTTATTTTGTCCTTTAATTTGGACGAATTACTATTCCATTCCCTTAGAGGCATATTTGTACTTTGCATTATTTTATTAGCCTCTCCATAAGTCATTAACAGTTCCTCTTCAGTTGATGTCACACCCAGGAAATTGTCCACATAAAATTGTTTGCTCATTACCTTACTCAATGGTCTTTCCATATGTTTGAGGTGTGCATTTATCGTCGCTTGAAGTAGGAACGGACTGGATGTAGCACCAAATAATATGCTCCTAAAGTGAAAGGTTTTCAGAGGGCTAAGTGGGTCACTAGGATTCTCAGGCTATAAGAAGCGGGTACAATCCCGGTCAGCCTCTTGTAAACCTACTCTTAGGAAAGTTTTAATTATGTCAGCCGTAAAGGCATAATTCTTCACCCTGAAATTTAATAAGATATCTCCTAATTTTCCGTCAACGCTGGACCTGTCATCAAACAGTCATTTAACTAGTACATTTTTGTTACTCCTGGCACTAAAATTAAACCAATCCTCAAAGGAGTGGTCTTAGAATCCTTCTTCACTCCGTGATTGTGGCAAATAGTGACCATAAATTTTTGGCTTGCTCAGGAGGTCCCTCTTCTATAAATTTATTTTTTAATGTCAGCAATTTATATCATTATAGGCAGTTAACAATTTGGGTCTTACTCAGTTCGCGGAGCTGAACCTTTAATTGTCCATATGCCATTCTTAATTAGTGGGCAATTCTGGATGGTTCAGTCTCCACGGAAGTCGTACCCAGTATTGTCCAGATTCAAATTTTACATCTCTCAGGTATTGTTCTTGAGTAAAAGAATCGTCTGGACTTTCCCTTCATTTACATTTATTCATGCTGTCTAAATTCCCCCCCAATTTATGCACTGGCTCAAAACCATCCCCTATGAAAGAATTATACTGGGGCACGACTTCATGAGTAAGACACACAGTTATGGTATTTGTAGTTTCCTCTAGTCATGAATTATTATTACGAGGAATCCTACCATACATTACATGGCCTCCTGCAGTCTTCAAAAGGGCCTACAGAGTCATCACTTACACCAGAAGGTGCTAAATTTACATTATGTGAGAGTCTTTCTGTAGCTTTACTAAGCTCTACTGTAGATATTTTCTCTGGAAGTCTGTCTACAATTACTGCATTAAAAACGTTTTTTCTCATATGCCCAACCTGACAGTTACATAAACAGTGTCATACAATTGAGCTCTTTTATCTGAGAGAAAACCAGATAATTTTAAAGTTGTGGGATCTCCCATCTGTACTTTCATACCATCAAGACATTTATGTTTTATGAAAGTACGCTGGGATCCCTGGTCCAATAATGCAGTTACATTTTTTGATTTATGCCCTTTTTTCATCAATTTTTTCCTGTAACACAGGTAAGGCTACTTCAGCAAAACCATCATTATTAACATTAGCAGCAATTTTTACATTAGCTACTGTTGTGTCAGGATTTTCAACATTATCATTATCAACATTATCATATAGACCTTTACACATGACTATATGGTGTCTTCCTTTGTGACATTGATAACAGAGTTTAATTTGGCAAACAATCCTTTACATTGTGATTACCTAAACATCTGATACATCTGTCAAGTTCCTCCAATCTTTCAACTTTATCATTCCAAGAATTGTATGTATTGCAATTCTTAGAAAAATGAGTACCCTTGCAGAAAAGACAAATCTCTCCTTTCTTTTACTGGTTTCTTATTAACTGGGCTACTCTTTTGGAGGGTACTTATTCTTCTTACTTGTGGAGAATCATATTTCTGATCCTTGCTACTTGATATGCACCTATGAAACTCTTTTTAGGAAATGAATTTTGATTATTACTATTGGGATAATTTCTCCCTTTGTGAAACTTGACAGATACCTCAGAGTTATTATGTGTTGCATCTTTAAAAAGAGTTGGTTGGCTGCTCTGCAACTGAACAATTAATTCTTGTGGACCTAGTCTTATTTCCACAGACCAAAATAACCCTTGTGATATTTATTTGAGATTTATTCAAGTGTTTTTACAGCTTAATTTATTCTGTACCATGGCATCAATAAACCCGTCTGATTCCTTCAGATTATATTTATTACTTAAAGTTTTGGAGGGGCTCTCCAGTTTAACTCTAAAAATGTGTAACCTTTGTAAGTGTGATCTGGGGGATTTTAAATTAACAATGATTTTTCACTAGATTTCCCAAACCTACTTTGTTCTATATTACCATTAAGTGACCTTCAACAAGTCAACTGCTTCCTTGTAAGAGTCATCTACATTGGGAAAGGCTTGTATGAGTATGTAGCATCTCCTCTTACCTGTCCTTTGAGGTAAAATAATTTAGTTACACAGGCTAGGTCACTCCTGTCATGCACAGCTGCTTTAAAAATTGACCAAAATTTCTCCCAATTTTCTCCAGGATTATACACAGGCAAACACAGTTCTGGGAGTTTTGGCAAAGACATATTATTTGTTGGAGCAGACTGACCAACTGCCTGGTTTACACATTTTAATTTATTCAAGGCCTGACTTTTACAAGAATCTTTTCCTCTAATTCATAATACTGATTAATCATTAGATCTATTTCAGTCTCATCTACACGGTTTACTAATAAATCTCCTTCATATTTGTTGTAATATAATTTGTATTAATCATATCTATTCCATAAAACATCTAAATACAATTTTAAATCATCAGTATTCAGTTTCTTGATTCATTAATTCCAAGCACTTATTATATGCCTTGGTTGCATGAACTTTTCTAGCCTGTACTGATGCTTTCTTTACTCTATATTCCATAGTTTGTCTTCTATATTAATTTTCTCATTTTCAGCCATGATGCAATGTATTAAATTCAACTTAATAACACTGATT
This sequence comes from Cherax quadricarinatus, assembly GCF_026875155.1. Taxonomy (NCBI): domain Eukaryota; kingdom Metazoa; phylum Arthropoda; class Malacostraca; order Decapoda; family Parastacidae; genus Cherax; species Cherax quadricarinatus. Next base: position 74,717,986 of record NC_069407.1, read on the forward strand.
ATGTACTAAATTATGCACTTTATAAAGGTAAATAGTACAACTTGCCTTTAAATAAATTCTAGCTACTTGAGCTTAGCAATTACATGTAAAAAATTGTAATATAAATTTTAAATACACATTAATAATGTTAGCTACACTTGAGCTTAGCAATTACACATTTAAAAAATTTATATTTTAAATTTTAAATGTACATTAATACAACCTTTAGCCAGCCTTTGGCTTATCAAAATTATTAAACAAATTAATAAAATCCTTGCCAGAATTTGGCATAGCAAAATTAATATTATACACATTAATATAATTAGCAACAATTGCCTTATCAATTACACATACACTGATATAAATCTTGGCCAGAATTGTCTTATCAAATTAAAAATTGTAATTAATTATAATCCACTACACATTAGTAAAATTAATATTATACACATTATTTTAATTTTTCAAACATTGTCTTATCAATTACACATACACTGATATAAATCTTGGCAGAATTGTTTTATCAAATTAATATTATACAAATTAATTAAACTTAGGCCAGATTGAAATTATCAAAATTTAATATTGAATAATTATAAATCCACTACACATTAAATAAATTGTGAAATTAACATCCACCTCGTCATTTCACATAAATTTTTAAGTAATTAACCAATTAATGACTTCATAATTACATCCGGTTCGAAGGACCAACGGGCAAATTAAATGTGGAAATTGCATTTAGCTGAATGAAAAATTTATTTACATAAACAGTAAATGAACAATGTTAACTATTATTTTACGTTGGGACAATTTGGGAAATTTTGGTAACTTATTTCCCGGCAAAAAATCCCCCCCTTCAAACCTCAACTCTATACCCAAAAGGGTTGCTTGGACCTATTTTTTAAAAGGGAAATTACATCACAAGAATACTGGTAAATAAAATAAATTTGGGGGCTTTTTTAAAATTAAAAATAAAAAAATGGTTATAATAAATTATTCATAACAGGGGGAAAAAATATACCCTTAAAAATCACCCCACCAATTTGATCTGGATTTTAAAGGGTTGTATCTTACTCAGAAAAACCTAAATAATTTAAATTTATGAAAACACTGGCCAAAAAATTAAAACAAAAATCTAGAGGTTTTATCTGAGGTTCAGGAGCTGTTTTGGGTTCCGGTCGTTGATATCTCAAGTTATGAGGAATGCACATCCAACAATTTCGCCTCCTATTTGAGGGGGGTAAACCAAATTTTTAACTCTAGGGCCCCAAAAAAATTCTTCCCATTATTTTAAACTTTGTACCCAAATTAAAAAACCAAGATGGCGGTCTGTCTGTGCAGACGCAGGTTTTTTCGTTTTCAATGACTTTTAAATATTTTTTAAAATACAGTTGCCCTTTCTTTTTACTTTTAAATACTAAAATTTCGGAAAAAATATATAAAAGCATTTTACAAACCCCCTGTAAAATTACCGGGAAACCCTCGTGTTTGTTTTTTTTAAAAGATATTCAAAATAGAGTTGGAAAGAAAAGGGCAAAAAAAAAGAGAGATATTTTGATGGCAACGGTGACTGGGCTCTCTTAAGGTTTACTCTAAAAAATAGTAGGGGTCTAAAAAATAAGTTTTAAAAGAGACCGGGTTTTAAAAGGGGGAAAGTTAGAGAAAATGTATTCTGAATGCAGCATACGGGGTTAAAAAGTCTTTCCCCCAACTGAAAAGGTCAAACAGGGGGTGGGGTGGGGGGGGAAAGGGGGCGTTGTAAGTCAGAGATTTTTTTAAAATTGCTTTGTTGGACAGGATAAAAGATTAGAAAATCGGATAAGAATTTGGCCAAAATTCGCGAGTGTCGTGAAAAATTAATTTTGGGTTTTAATTTATGGGCCCCCCCAAACCCTTTGATGGGAGTGCAGTAAACTGTTATGGGACAAAATTTCACAGGGCGTCTAGTTTTGGAAAATGTTTTTACTAAGGGGAGTTTTTTAACTTTAAATAAATTAATTGGAACACTTTTGGACGGGAAAATTTTTTGGGGGTCTAGTGTTTTCTTGATAGGGTTCAGGTTTTGTTTTTTTAAACAATGTGGGGACAAAACCCGCTAGAGAAAAGCAGTTGCTTAAAAGGGTTTTCCCAACAAGAATCACAAAATTAATAATCTTGGGGTTTAAATTTTTTTGGCTTGGGGAAAGGGTTCAAAAATTCATTTAAATTTTCAAATAAACATGAAATTAACCCAAAATTTAAATTTCAATCAATTTTTTGTCCCCAGACTTTTGCTTGGGCCCTTTTTATGGGACTGAAAAAGAAAAGGGTGGGCTAAAATTTGGGGTGGGCCTAAAATATGGGTCAGGGAGGTGGGGTTGGTTGCCAATTAAAAAGTTTTTTAGGCATAGTTCTAGCTGCCCCGACAACTTTTCTTCCCAAGGGGAAAATTTGATTAACAAAAATGGGGTCCCAAAAGGATGAACAATAGATTTAAAACATCTTTATTAGTCAAAAGAGGGGGCATATATAGGCGTTAAAAAAAAAACAGGAGATAGGCAGTTAACAAATCAATATATCCCAAATTTAAAAATTTAAACAAAGAAAAAAAAGGAAAAAGAAAAACAAAAGAGATTTTGAGGCCCGAAGGGCCCCAAAGGATTCGAAGGGCTAACCCAAAAGGGTTCTTTCAGGTATATAAAATTTAAGATTTTTGGGGTACGATAAAGGCCCCCCTTAAGAGTCTTAAGGAAATTGAGAAATTTTCAAAAAATTATTTTTCCCCTCGTTTTTACTCAGGAAAATATGCCGGGGAATTTTCCAAAAAAATAATAAATTTATATGAAACAGTACGATAATAAACTATGCACGATTGCCCTTTAAAAAGTGACATGGTCCCCAGACAAATAGAGAATTTAAACCTAACAAATCCCCGGGCCCCGATGAACTGTTTTTTCAAGGTTTTTTAAAAAAATGTAAAAAGGAACTTTGCAGCCTTTGGCTAATCTTTTCAACATATCACTACCAAAAATGTTCACAAATGCCTGATAAATGGAAAATGGCAAAAATAATTTCCATTTACAAGGCAGGGGGGCGGGCCTTAGTTAGAAATATTGGCCCAAAAAAAGCCTTACCCCCATAGTGAGAAAATTTTTGGAATCAATAAAATTTTCGAAACAATTTATAGTCAACTTGAAAGGCATAAAAGGGTTAATTTAGTTCAAAACGGTTTTACAAAAAAGGGGGGTTCCTGTCTAATGAATTTACTAACTTTTTTTCATAAGGTGTTTGAGGGGGGTAGATCATGGTTTGAAAATTTATATTTTGGTATGGACTTCAGGGAAGGCTTTCGGTAGAGTTTTCCCCCATCAGAGGCTATTGAGGAAACTTCATGGGACGCGGAATATGAGGGGGGATTTTTTTTTCCCGGGTAGAGGGATGGGTTTTTCAAAAAAGTGTTTTGAGTTTGCACCCGGGGTCAGTGTTGGGCCCCTTGTTGTTCCAAAAATTTTCATAAACGATACAGATGAAGGAATAAAAAAAGAAAATAAGCAAAATGCTGATGACACCAAAAAAGGGCCCTTTCCCAAATTTATTTTTAATGAGGACATTGAGCATCATGGATGACATGAATAGAATATGGGAAGGGTCGGGGGAAGTGGGAGGTGCAGTATAATATAGACAAATGCAAAAAATTTAAATTTTTGGACAGGAAAATAACCCCTTTTTCAGTATTCAAAAAAATTTTTTGATCTTAAAAATTAAATGGCTGCAAAAAAGATTTTTGGAGTTCTGGATAGCAGTAATCTGAAAACAAGACCACAGTTAAATTTGTGTTCCAATAAAGCAAACAGAATCCTTGGCTTCATATCAAGAAGTATAAATTACAGAAGTCATGAGGTTCTTCTTGAACTCTATATATCCTTGGTTAGGCCTCATTTACATTATGCTGTACAATTCTGGTCACCGTATTACAGAATGGATATAAATGCACTGAAAAACGTACAGAGGAGGATGACAAAGTTGATCAAATGTATCAGAAATCTTCTCTGCGTGGAGAGACTGAGGGCCCTGAATTTGCATTCTCTAGACAGGTGAAGAATTAGTGGGGAAATGACTGAGGTGTATAAATGGAAAACAGGAATAAATAAAGGGGATGTAAATAGCATACTAAAAATACCCAGCCAAGACAGGACTCACAACAATGATTTCAAGATGGAAAAATTCAGATTCAGGAAGGATATAGGAAAGCACTGGTTTGGTAATAGAGTTGTGGATGAGTGGAGCAAACTCCCGAGTATAATCATAGAAGCTAAGACGTTGTGTAGTTTCAAAAATAGGTTAGATAAATACTTGAGTGGGCGTGAGTTGGACCTGACTAGCTTGTGCTACTAGGCTTGATGCCGTGTTCCTTCCTAAAGTGAATGTGATCTGACTAGAGGGGTCATCGTTGTAAGCCTGGAGGTGACATGGACCTGTTTCGCATGGGTCAGTAGGCCTGCTGCAGTGTTCCTTCTTTCTTATGTTCTTATGTGGACATATATATATATATATATATATATATATATATATATATATATATATATATATATATATATATATATATATATATATATATATATATATATATAATTATATATGTATATATTATATATCTATATTATATATATATATATATATATAATATATATATTTATTATAATATTATATATATATTATATATTATTTTAATATTATTATATATATTATATAAATATATATATATATATATAAATTTATTTATATATATATATAATATATAATATATTATATATAATATATATATATATATATATATATATTATAGTAGATCCAGCATGATGTTATGTAACGGAATCGCTCCGGTTCCTTATGCCTGGGAGTAATGTGGTAATATTTGATATATAGAAGTTTACTGACTGACTGAGATGCCATGAAGATTTATTTGAAGGTGACCTTGATCTTAGAGCTGGCTGTTGGAATTTTTGTTAGAGTCGTCGGTGGTCCAGTCTCTTTGATCTTCACTGAGCTGCAACAAGTCGCAAGACCTCTAAACTAACATGCGTTTTTGGCCCTGAAAGGAGAAACCCTTTCAAAGTCACGTTCCTTGAGAATGTTCATAGTAGAGTTGGTAATGATCTTGTTGGCTTTGTCCTCGTTAACCCTTTGTATAGAAAGCCTCCAAAATTGCGAATTTTGAAATGTATTTCCTATGAGTGGATAGTGTGTCTCAATGTAAGGTAAAGGAGCCCATAGAAATGAATATGTGAAAGTTTGTTTTCGATCAATTGCCAATATGCAGTGGTTAGTGAGGTTGAAGATACCACTGATTCTCCTGCTAATCAAGGTAAGAATATTTTAATTGTAGGAGATTCTCAGGTAATATATATGGACCATTCTTTTTGTAACACAGATAGAAAGGTGAGACAGAGGGTGTGCCTCCCAGGAGCTGGTGTTGGTGACATAGCAGGTTGGATAATATGTCAGGTAGTGGGAACGGTGCTGGGAGTAATGACATTGGGAAGGGAAGGAGACATGAGCTGCTGTAAAGTACAGGTCAGCCATAGAAGTAGTCAGGTCCATGGGATAGATCCCAGTCGTATGTAGCATCTTGCTTAGAAAGGGAGTGGGCAATGAATGGATGTCTAGGGCAATTGGTATAAATTGCTGGCTAGACAGGTACTGTATGGAATTTGCAATCCCATTCATTGAAAACTGGGACATATTCTATGGCAAACATGATATGTATGCAATGAATAGGGTTCATCTCTCTGCGGCGGGAGTGGTTGCATTAGCCAATTCGTCTGAGGGGGTAATTGATGACTTGTCTAGGAATTTAAACTGATGAATTATAGAGGTATGGGTGTTTGTGGGAAACAATCAGGCTGCAGTATTAGGTTAAAACAGCAGATATTACCGGAATACCTCAGGGATACGTTTAAAAGACAATATTCAAAATAAAGTTGCTAATAAACGCAAATCAATTGATCAACAAACAAAGAGAGATAGTACAGGGCAACGAGTCATTAATTCCCTTAAGGTTTACTATACAAATTGTGGGAGTCTAAGAAATAAGATAGATGAGCTAATACTTGCATGTGCAGGTAATATAGATATTGCTATAACCGAGACCTGGTTCATCCTGAAAGATAGAGAAATGCCTTCTGAATGCACTCTGATAGGGTCAACAGGAAGGGTGGTGGAGTGGCGAAGTATGTCAGAGATAATTTAAACTGTTGTTTTAGACATGATATAAGATTAGAAACTTCGAACACAGAATTTATTTGGTTACAGTTTCTCGAGGGTCGTAACAAATTAATTTTAGGTGTGATTTATAGGCCTCCAAACTTTGAGAGGAAGTGCAGTAAACTGTTATGGGACGAAATTCATAAGGCATCTAGATATGAAAATGCTGTGTTAATGGGAGATTTTAACTTTAGACAAATTGATTGGAACAATATGACAGGAAATCTTGAATTTTGACTTTCTTGATGCAGTTCAGAATTGCTTTATAGAACAGTTGGTGACAGAACCAACTAGAGAAAACAATCTGCTTGAGTTGGTTCTTGATAACAAAGACTCACTAATTAATAATCTTGAGGTTAATGATGAGCTTGGGGAAAGTGGTCACAAATCGATTAGTTTCAATATATCATAGAATTACCCACATAACTACAATCAGATCTCTGTCCCAGACTTTTGCTTGGCCGATTTCATGGGACTCAAAAATTACCTGGGTGGGCTAAATTGGGATGTCCAGACTATGGGTCAGGTAGGTGATCTTGGTTGCCAATATGACGTTTTTCAGAGCATAGTTCTAGCTGCCCAGACAACTTTTGTTCCGAGTAGGGAAATTAGGTCTAACAAAAATTATCCCAAATGGATGAACAATAGATTAAAACATCTCATTGGTCAAAAAAGAGGCATATATAGGCATATCAAAAGAGGGGATGGGCAGTTAAGAAGCCAATATACGCAATTAAAAAGAGAATAAAATAAAGGAATAAGAAAAGCAAAAAGGGATAATGAGTCTAAGGTTGCAAGGGATTCGAAGACGAACCCAAAAGGGTTCTTTCAGATATACAGAAGAAAGATTAGGGACAAGATAGGCCCACTTAAGAGTAACTCTTGTCAGATTACTGACAGTGATAAGGATATAAGTGAAATTTTCAATACCTACTTCCTCTCAGTTTTTATCCAGGAAAATACTAGAAAAATCCCTGAAACAATAGAATATGTAGAACAGGATGATAAACTATGCATGTTTGTGGCAACTAGTGACATGGTCCTCAGACAAATAGAGAAATTAAAACCTAACAAATCCCCAGGCCCTGATGAACTGTTGGCAAGGGTGTTAAATGAATGTATAGAGAAACTTAGCAATCATTTGCCTAATCTTTTCAACATATCACTACAAAGTAGCATAGTGCCTGATAAGTAGAAAATGGCAAATGTAATACCTATTTACAAGGCAGATGATGGGTCCTTAGCTTCTAACTATAGACCAATAAGCCTTACCTCCATATTGGGAAAATTTATGGAATCAACAATTGCCGAAGCAATTCGTAGTCATCTTGAGAGGCATAAATTGATTAATGAATCTCAACATGGTTTTACAAAGGGGCGTTCCTGTCTTACGAATTTAGGAGGTAGATCATTGTTTTGAATATGATATTGTGTATATGGACTTCAGTAAGGCTTTCGATAGAGTTCCACATCAGAGGCTACTGAGGAAACTTAAGGCACACGGAATAGGAGGAGAATTTTTTTTTCCTGGGTAGAGGCATGGCTGACAAATAGGCAACAAAGAGTTTACATAAATGGGGAGAAATCAGAATGGGGGCACGTCACAAGCGGTGTTCATAAACGACATAGACGAGGGAATAAATAGCGACATAAGTAAATTTGCTGTTGACACTAAAATAGGCCGTCCAATTCATTCTAATGAGGACACTAGAGCACTCGACGATGATTTGAATAGACTGATGCAATGGTCGGAGAAGTGACAGATGCAGTTTAATTAAGACAATTGCAAAGTTCTAAATGTTGGACAGGAAAATAACTATGCCACATATAAACTAAATAGTGTAGATCTTAATATTACTGATTGCGAAAAGGATTTCGGAGTTCTGGTTAGCAGTAATCTAAAACCAAGTCAACAATGCATTAGTGTTCGCAATAATGCTAACAGAATCCTTGGCTTCATATCTAGTAGTATAATTAACAGAAGTCCTCAACCTTATATCCTTGGTTACGCCTCATTTAGATTATGCTGCACATTTCTGGTCACTGTATTACGGAATGGATATAAATGCACTGGAAAACGTACAGAGGAGGATGACAAAATTGATCAAATGTATCAGAAATCTTCCCTATGAGGACAGACTGAGTGCCCTGAATCTGCACTCTCTCGAAAGGCGTAGAATTAGGGGGGATATGATCGAGGTTACAGGAAAGTGGGTGCGGGAGGGAAGAGGAGCGATTGGTGGAATGATGATGTAAAGAGAGTAGTAAGGGAGAAAAAGTTAGCATATGAGAAGTTTTTACAAAGTAGAAGTGATGCAAGGAGAGAAGAGTATATGGAGGAAAAGAGAGAGGTTAAGAGAGTGGTGGAACAATGTAAAAAGAGAGCAAATGAGAGAGTGGGTGAGATGTTATCAACAAATTTTGTTGAAAATAAGAGAAAGTTTTGGAGTGAGATTAACAAGTTAAGGAAGCCTAGAGAACAAATGGATTTGTCAGTTAAAAATAGGAGAGGAGAGTTATTAAATGGAGAGTTAGAGGTATTGGGAAGATGGAGGGAATATTTTGAGGAATTGTTAAATGTTGATGAAGATAGGGAAGCTGTGATTTCGTGTATAGGGCAAGGAGGAATAACATCTTGTAGGAGTGAGGAAGAGCCAGTTGTGAGTGTGGGGGAAGTTCGTGAGGCAGTAGGTAAAATGAAAGGGTTATAAGGCAGCCGGGATTGATGGGATAAAGATAGAAATGTTAAAAGCAGGTGGGGATATAGTTTTGGAGTGGTTGGTGCAATTATTTAATAAATGTATGGAAGAGGGTAAGGTATCTAGGGATTGGCAGAGAACATGCATAGTTCCTTTGTATAAAGGCAAAGGGGACAAAAGAGAGTGCAAAAATTATAGGGGGATAAGTCTGTTGAGTATACCTGGTAAAGTGTATGGTAGAGTTATTATTGAAAGAATTAAAAGTAAGACTGAGAATAGGATAGCAGATGAACAAGGAGGCTTTAGGAAAGGTAGGGGGGTGTGGACCAGGTGTTTACAGTGAAACATATAAGTGAACAGTATTTAGATAAGGCTAAAGAGGTCTTTGTGGCATTTATGGATTTGGAAAAGGCGTATGACAGGGTGGATAGGGGGGCAATGTGGCAGATGTTGCAGGTGTATGGTGTAGGAGGTAGGTTACTGAAAGCAGTGAAGAGTTTTTACGAGGATAGTGAGGCTCAAGTTAGAGTACATAGGAAAGAGGGAAATTATTTCCCAGTAAAAGTAGGCCTTAGACAGGGATGTGTGATGTCACGGTGGTTGTTTAATATATTTATAGATGGGGTTGTAAGAGAAGTAAATGCGAGGGTCTTGACAAGAGGTGTGGAGTTAAAAGATAAGGAATCACACATAAATTGGGAGTTGTCACAGTTGCTCTTTGCTGATGACACTGTGCTCTTGGGAGATTCTGAAGAGAAGTTGCAGAGATTGGTGGATGAATTTGGTAGGGTGTGCAAAAGAAGAAAATTAAAAGTGAATACAGGAAAGAGTAAGGTTATGAGGATAACAAAAATATTAGGTGATGAAAGATTGGATATCAGATTGGAGGGAGAGAGTATGGAGGAGGTGAATGTATTCAGATATTTGGGAGTGGACGTGTCAGCGGATGGGTCTATGAAGGATGAGGTGAATCATAGAACTGATGAGGGAAAAGGGTGAGTGGTGCACTTGGGAGTCTGTGGAGACAAAGAACTTTGTCCTTGGAGGCAAAGAGGGAATGTATGAGAGTATAGTTTTACCAACACTCTTATATGGGTGTGAAGCATGGGTGATGAATGTTGCAGCGAGGAGAAGGCTGGAGGCAGTGGAGATGTCATGTCTGAGGGCAATGTGTGGTGTGAATATAATGCAGAGAATCGTAGTTTGGAAGTTAGGAGGAGGTGTGGGATTACCAAAACTGTTGTCCAGAGGGGTGAGGAAGGGTTGTTGAGGTGGTTCGGACATGTAGAGAGAATGGAGCGAAACAGAATGACTTCAAGAGTGTATCAGTCTGTAGGAAGGAAGGCGGGGTAGGGGTCGGCCTAGGAAAGGTTGGAGGGAGGGGTAAAGGAGGTTTTGTGTGCGAGGGGCTTGGACTTCCAGCAGGTGTGCGTGAGCGTGTTTAACAGTAGTGAATGGAGACAAATGGTTTTTAATACTTGACGTGCTGTTGGAGTGTGAGCAAAGTAACATTTATGAAGGGGTTCAGGGAAACCGGCAGGCCGGACTTGAGTCCTGGAGATGGGAACTACAGTGCCTGTACTCTGAAGGAGGGGTGTTAATGTTGCAGTTTAAAAACTGTAGTGTAAAGCACCCTTCTGGCAAGACAGTGATGGAGTGAATGATTGTGAAAGTTTTTCTTTTTCGGGCCACCCTGCCTTGGTGGGAATCGGCCAGTGTGATAATAAAAAAAATAATGATCGAGGTGTATAAATGGAAAACAGGAATAAATAAATGGAATGTAAATAGCGTACCGAAAATTTCCAGCCAAGACAGGACTCGCAGCAATGGTTTCAAGTTGGAAAAATTTAGATTCAGGAAGGTTATAGGAAAACACTGGTTTGGAAATAGAGTTGTGGATGAGTGGAACAAACTCCCGAGTACAGTTATTGAGGCTAAAACATTGTGTAATTTTAAAATTAGGTTAGATAAATACATGAGTGGGTGTGGCTGGTTTTGAGTTGGACCTGACTAGCTTGTGTTACTAGGTCTGATGCCTTGCTCCTTCCTTAATTGGAAGTGACCTGACTAGGTGGGTCATTGGGTTAATCCGGGGAGGGGGACATGGACCTGTTTCGCATGGGTTAGTAGGCCTGCTGCAGTGTTCTTTCTTTCTTATTTTCTTATGCTATTTTTTTTATTTCTTAGTACTCTCTTTACCTCATCATTCCACCAATTGCTCTTCCATCCTCCCTCACCCACACTCATATATCCACAAACTTCTGCTGAACACTATAACACTGCATTCTTTAATCTTCTCCAAACCTCTTTAACCTCATTGCCTATACTCTCACTCGCCCATCTTTCTAGGAAAAGTTGCTTTTGTCGTGCCATAACTGCTTTCTCCCCTAGAATATGAACTTTCACCTCTCTTTTACTTTCTGATACCATTCTCCTTGTATCCCATCTACATTTTTATCCCATTGTAGCTACAAATAAAAATATGGTCTGATATATCTGTTGCCCCTCTATAAACATACACATCCGGAAGTCTACCAGTCAGTCTTATATCCCACAATACAAAGTCCAACAAACTACTGCCATTGCGTCCTATATAATGTCTCGTTTACTGACTTATCCTTTTTTTCATAAGATGTTTATACCTTTTGCCAAACTTCTTTCTATGCAAAGTTCAGTCAAAGGTCCCCCATTATAATGTACCCTTGGCACCCCAAACTTACCTATCACGTCCATATGGAGATGGAAATTTTTAGCTCTAGATCTTTCGCAATCTCGCAAGTCATCAGGAGCTATGCAATGTTACAAGACAGCAACAGACATGAGGTGAAATTCTCTGAGGGAAGGCAGAAGCAATCAATGGCATCCCATGTTGAAGAGTGTGAACCGTCACCTGTAAGGTTTCCATCTCCATGTGGATTGTAGATGAATGGATGAAACCACTGTGTGGCGAAACGTTTCCTCAATAAAGATACCCAAGAGTTGCACATGTTTCTAATTTAACAACATGTCGGTTCTTTGAACCATTCATCTACAATCCTGTCAGACACTGCAACTTCTTGGGATCTTAATACTTGGGAATTCTTCGCTTGCCTAACCCTTGGGCACGACAAATGTGGCACCACCTACGATTGCTGCACCTCTCCTGCCATACGGTTTATAAGCTGCTTCTCCGCTCCTATGCCGTATTCTATTCAAGATTGATGGACTGACCACATCAACTCAAGGTTGAGGGACTGATTACCTCATTCTCCTCCTGTTCTACAAGTTTATCCTTTGTATGGACTGATGAAGCCACTGTGTGGCGAAACGTTTCCTCAATAAAGATACCCAAGAGTTGCACATGTGTCTAATTTAACTCCCATGTGGATTGTTTCTGCATTATTAAGATCGCCTCTTTGCGATTATATTAATATCTATCTGTCTATCTATATATCTACCTACTACTATATATATATATATATTTATATATATATATATATAATATATTTATATAATATATATAGTCGTGCCGAATAGGCAGAACTTGCGATCTTGGCTTAAATAGCAGCACTCATCTTACCATATAGGACAATGATAAAATTTGTGTATGCAATAATTTCGCAAAAATCATTCTAAACCTAACGAAAATATATATCATTGAGTTTGTTTAGTATAAATTACTGTAAACGTATTTAAAACTTAATTTAGTTGGTATGGCTAAAATAAAATTGCGCATTGTTATATTATAAGCTGTTAGGTAATTTTCAAGATCTTTTGGTGTAAAAATTTAAGATTTTGCATTACATAATGTAAAATATATATCCTTTAGGACATATAAGAGAAATTTTAGAAAGACTTAATTTATTAATATGGTTCTGCTATTGCATTTACATATTCGGCCACGACATATATATACTATATAATTTTATATATATATTATACTATATATATATATATATATATATATATAATATATATATATATATATATATATATATATATATATATATATATATATGCAAAACAACCACTGTGAAAGAGTAGTGAAATTCCAAGCGCTTTCGTGACTACTCACATTGTCAAGGAACTATGAAAATAATACATTAAAGGAAGGCAATTAAAGGGCTTAGACCACACCTCACAACAAAGAAACACCTGATGCGGGACAATACCGGACTCATTAGAGGAACACTGCAGTAGGTCCGCTGGTCCAACTAGACAGATCCACACGACATCCTGACACCCTTAAATCTACGACTTCAAGGGTGATGGACTGATTACATCGTCTTCACATCTCTACTGTTCCTGCCTACTTTCTGTATTCGACTGAGGAAGCCTACTGTGTAGGCGAAACGTTTCGGAATAAAGTTGCCTAACAGTTGCCTATGTGTCTTACCTACCAAGAAATAAGGTTTATTATTTGTCCAATATATTATTAAACTCTTCCCAAATTTTATTAATTATAAATGAATCTAATTTATATAAACCAACGGAAATATTCATATTATTTTCAAAACTGCTTTTTATGAAACAAGATTCAAATATATTTCTATCAACCATGGACTTGCTTGATACAACTTTCTCAACTTTTTGAAAATCAATTGGATGATTAAAATCTCTCACATGAATAAACTGAGCATTGGAATCTTGTCCAGTTTTAATGCTATATTTATGTTGTCTTAATCTTAATTCGAGATTTTTACCAGTTTGACTGTAATAAACTTTATCGAACTTAGATTAAAATAACATAAATATAGCATTAGAACTGGACAAGATTCCTGTTGAGAAATGGGATTACCAGTTAAGCTTAATTTTAAATTTAAATATAGGGAACACTTAGCTGATAAAAGACAGCAAATCGTCTACACAGCTGCCCCTGCAGACGAGGTCTTGAATTGTTGTCATGATCATCTCTCAACAGGCTGTAATGAGTTATAATTTGTAAGATTATAAATTACCCCTAGGGGGTGTTATGTCAGCATATTTCATTCACTGATGGCTGACAAACTTGCTTGTGTGGACTCAAAAGTCCGCCCCTAACTGCCGAATAATATATAATAAGTGATTACAAACTCCTTGCGACTAAGACGCGCAGTCCCCGTACACAAGAAATTCGTAACCTACCTTGCTCTTGTAGCGTGAGCTATGGTGTTCTTCACACCTTCGACAGATATCGGTGACTTGATAGAGGCTGAAGTGTCCTTGGATGTCCACGTCTTCCATAGTCTAGGAAAACGTACACTGGTACACTATGTTCCACAAGATATGTCTTTATTGTTCACAATCTTATCACTAAAGAAGTTGATCACACTTCTCTTAAGTGTTTATTGTGTTATTGTGTTTTATGAGACACTTTGTTCACACTAACGTACAGATCAGTGTTCTTTGCTGGTTATCCTGGCATCAGTGTCACTCTCAGTAGAGTCAAAAGTAATCTGAAGACGCCACAGCACCCCACGCCGTCACTGCCCCTTGCACAAAGGAAAAGCTGACATAGTACTTTTGCTTCCTTGCCACTTCCTCGATGAAGCAAAGCAGAATGTTTGATTCTTGCTGTCTTAAGCATAGACAACAATGTCCACTATCTTTACTATGGTAATAAAGTGGGAGCAGGATTTTCCTTAATTGTCCTGCTAAGGTAAGAGATGTACTGTCTCTTATTAAAATACACTCTGCAACACTGGACTGCAAGGAGCGGCGGTCGCTTGACCACGTCGCATACTCGTACTGCATCTGCGATCAATTACTCACTGTAGCAGTAAACAAGATGCTTGCCCCTTCTGAGAGGGCTGGGCCCCTCAGGGCTGAAAGGGCTGAAAGGGGCTGAAGGGGGCTAATACCCCCCTCCTGGAGAAAATTTCTCCACAATTCCAGTGCTCTATTTATTCATGTGAGAGATTTTAACCATCCAATTGATTTTCAAAAAGTTGAGAAAGTAGTATTTCCCAACATCCCTGTGACTCTTCTGTGTTCTTAGCGTCCTTTTGCGTCCTCTTGTATCTAAGACCCGCCTCTCAGACAGAGACATCCTGACCACCCTGTCTTCACCTTTCAGTATTTTGTAAATTATCATCATGATATTTCTAGTCCTTCTCTTCTCTAGTGTCGTCATGTTTAGCTCCTTTAATCTCTTCTTGTAGCTGTCAACACCGGGACAAGTATTGGAACAAACCTCTGCACTTTTTCCAACATCTTTGACATGTTTTATTAGATGATGCTTCCATACTAGCGCTGCATATTCCAAAAACGGCTTGGCATATGCCATGTATAGAAATGCGAATGCCTCTTTGCATATACTTGTCACGATGACATAACATATCTCGTGTATACACATATGACTATGTGTTGGCTTCTGTATTTAAATATTGTGGTTTCCTCTTTTTTCAGCCGCTTGAATGCTAATAAATTTCCACATCAATAAAACTTTCATGATATTTTACTCATATTTTTCCAGCCGTGCGAGGTTATGTACAATATTTTTAATAATATTTAAAATCCACGTATTTGATAGCCAATTTTTTTTTGAACGTGGGTTTCGAATAAATTTGTACGACATTTTAATCATTAACTTTGCATTACCCACTAACTACACATTTCAGCAAATACTACACAATTTACAGCTAACTATACATATGTGCAAGAAAGGTATACAGTACCGACAAGATGAAAGTTAACACACTTGTGCAACATCTGGTTATCTTTATTGTAGACGTTTCGCCATCCAGTGACTTTATTAATACAGATTCTAGGACATAATTAGAAAACAGTAGAACTATATACAAAAGTTGAGATAATCAGTCCCTCAGCCTTGGAGCTGGTGTGGAGAGGACCCTGGTTGTAAAGATTCTGGAGCACAGGCAAGGAGACTGGCGCTTATGTAGGCGTCAGTGGATAATCAGATGTTGCACAAATGTGTTAACTTTCATCTTGTCAGTATTGTTTACTTTTCTTGCACAACTTGTCAGACACTGCAACATCATGGAATCTTGGTTCAGAGGACATCTACATAACCTTCACGGCTACTACAACTAACCCATCCCTTAGGGTACGATCTACTTCCACTGGGGAATCCCGCCTACCAGTGACTATGCTCTTTTCTGCTACACGTTCCTATCCACTGACGCCTATATAAGCGCCAGTCTCCTTGCCTATGCTCCAGAATCTCTACAACCAGGGTGCTCTCCATGCCAGCTCCAAGGCTGAGGGACTGATTACCTCATTTTTTGTATATAGTTCTACTGTCTTCTAATTATGTCCCCTCAAGGGAGGTTCCTTGATGCTGGTGAGGGGCTCTTGACTTAGGGAATTGGATCTGTGCTCCAGTTCCCTGAATTGAGCATGAATGGCTCCCATACACCCCCCCCCCACATGCGCTGTATAATCCTACGGGTTTAGCGCTCCCCATGATTATAATAATAATAATCATTATAATTATGTCCTAGAATGTATATTGATAAAGCCACTGGATGGTGAAACGTCTACAATAAAGATAACCAGATGTTGCACAAGGGTGTTAACTTTCAACTATACATTTCCCCGCTAACTGCAAATTTTGCTCTTAGCAATGCATTTTCCCACTAAATATGAATTCGCCCACGAAGTACACATTCCCCTCTACGCATTTCTACACTAACTACCAATATCCCCTGACTGCACTGTTGTCCACTAACTTGGAAACTGAAAGTAAATTTTCATTCAGCTCTAAAAAATTGCTGATTCATTAAATTGGTCAACATTTACTATTAAATATTTAGGTTCTTTGTTTTAATAAATATGATGTAAAGGAAAAGACACACACAAAAATTAAAATATAAAATCACGAGATAAAGTGTGAATGAGACGTAATTCCCTACAAGAAAAATTTCACCGTTATTAATATTTTCATAATACTGTAATCTCTGCTGTGATCATCAAGATATATTATTAACGAAATAATCAAATGACATCCAACAGCGTCTGAATAACACCTAAATGGGATATAAATTCATACCTTTGTGGCGCAATTATAAAGTTGAGATATTATTAAGGGCACACAAGTACAGACTAATGTCTTCCTCCCATTAATTTGCGAGGGAAGATGAGAGAATGCGGCGAGATTAATGACATCAGGATTAGTGCACCGAGAGGGAGAATAGTGAGATGCAAGGCAGGACAAAATTAATAGAATGAGAATGAGATTCAGAAAATAAATTGATAAGTTGATCGACAGATACCTTAATTGTATCATACGGTCTGGTCCTCCATACATGGAAAATAGAAACCCAAAATTAATAATTGTAAAGGCTTAGGCTTATTTCCTCAGTGAAACAGCATTCCACTCACAGTGTATTGATTATTCTTAACAATCAATAAGTAGAAGTAATAACATGATTAAAAGAGCAACGTATGCAGGAGAATATGTCCCTCAATGCATGTTGGAGGTGAGATGCTGATCATCTGCTACTTATGAATCATTCGTGACTCTTAAGTAGTGGCCCACGCAGATGAGACTGGAAATCGTCTCATGCCTAAGTAATATTCCACAATATGACCATATATGAAAAACTATGATCAAAATAAACTTATTATGACTAAAATATTCCCTGTAATGGATAAAACATACCAAACACGTATTTCAGAACACCAATATGCAAGCAGGACTGACGATACAAGGAATGCCTGTGTACAACATCGCAATTCACACAACCATTTAATTAACTACAGAAACTCAAGACTTATCGCCACAGAAGACAACACTGAATACCGAAGAATCCTGGAATCATCGTTTATCTCTATAACCAACAATTTCAACCAGAACAACGGCTTCTATAACATAGCTGAACCACTCGCCAAGAAACTTCTTCATCGCTATCCCACATGAGAACATAGAACACTGCAGAAGGTCTACTCACAACTTGTTCAATACCCCGGCCAAGCTACCCAAGACTCTATAACCCCACCCGGTAGATCATCAGATGCAGCATTCTCCACCTGACCTCAACATTCTGAACATGACTATAAATACTCCCGTACCTTCCACCCCAGGTAGATCTGTTTGTGACTTGAAAAAGCCCACTGTGTGGATGAAACGTTGTCAATAAAGGATCACATTATACTGCATATGTGTTTATATTTCCATTGTGTCGGTATTTTATACCATTTATTTCCAAGAAAAAAGATCTTGGGGTAAGTATAACACCAGGCACCTCTCCTGAAGCGCACATCAACCAAATAACTGCTGCAGCATATGGGCGCCTAGCAAACCTCAGAACAGCATTCCGACATCATAATAAGGAATCGTTCTGGACCCTGTACACCGTGTACGTTAGGCCCATATTGGAGTATGCGGCACCAGTCTGGAACCCACACCTAGCCAAGCACGTAAAGAAACTAGAGAAAGTGCAAAGGTTTACAACAAGACTAGTCCCAGAGCTACAAGTTATGTCCTACGAGGATAGGTTAAGGGAAACCAACCTGATGACACTGGAGGACAGGAGAGATAGGGTGGACATGATAACGACATACAAAATACTGAGAGGAATTGACAAGGTGGACAAAGACAGAATGTTTCAGAGATGGGACACAGCAACAAGGGAACACAGTTGGAAGTTGAAGACACAGATGAATCACAGGGATGTTAGGAAGTAATTCTTCAGCCACAGTGTAGTAAGGAAGTGGAATAGTTTGGGAAGCGATGTAGTGGAGGCAGGATCCATACATAGCTTTAAGCAGAGGTATGATAAAGCTCACGGTTCAGGGAGAGTGACCTAGTAGCGACCAGTGTAGAGGCGGGGCCAGGAGCTTGGACTCAACCCCTGCAACCTCAACTAGGTGAGTACACACACACACACTATAACCACCCTCTGCCACACACTCCCTCACACTATCCCACGCTTGTACACTCCTCCCGCCCACACCCAAACACACACACACACCCAAATACACACACACACACACACACACACACACACACACACACACCACACACACACACATCACACACACACACTCACACACACAACACACACACACACACACACACACACACACACACACACACACACACACACACACACACACACACACACACACAAACACACACACACACGAAAACGCAATCACACACAAACACGCAACCACACCCAAGCACACATCCAGACCCCTTACCTAAACATACACCAACACCTTCACCCACACACACCCATACCCACACACAGGCAAGTCAGGAGAGACATGATAACGACATACAAAATACTGTGTGGAATAGATAAGGCAGACAGAGACAGGTTGTTCCAGAGGGGGGACACAGAAACAAGGGGGTCACAATTGGAAGCTGAAGATGTTAGGAAGATGTTAGGAAGTATTTCTTCAGTCATAGAGTCGTCAGGAAGTGGAATAGCCTAACAAGTGATGTAGTGGAGGCAGGAACCATACATAGCTTTAAGACGAGGTATGACAAAGATCTGGAGGCAGAGAGAGAGAGGATCTAGTAGCGATCAGTGAAGAGGCGGAGCCAGGAGCTGTGTCTCGACCCCTACAACCACAATTAGGTGAGTCCAGGCATACCCATACACACACCCACACCAAACACACACCCACACTCACTCACACTCCTCCTCTCATCCTCCTCTTCCGCTCCCCCTCCCTCCCTCTAATGTTCCCTCTCACCCCTCTCCCTCCCCCCCCATTTGCCTTCCTTCTTTTCCTTTCTCCCTCTCTCCCCTTACTCCCTTATTCTTCCCCCCTCCCACTCGCAATCCCTCTCCCTCCTCCCAACCTCCTTCCCCCCATCTCCCTCCAACTAACACCTCCATGCACACACATACACACACACACACACACACACACACACACACACACACACACATGGACACACACACACACATGGACACATATACACGTGGACACATACACACACACATGGACACGTGCACACACACAGACGCACACACACACACACACACACACACACACACACACACACACACCACACACACACACACACACACACACACACACACATATATATGAACACATGTAGACAGCCTGTACTGTCTGCACAGACAGGCCCTGCTGTCTGCCAGCTTAGTTCATATTTTGGGGCATTTTAGGTGCTGCCCTCTGTAGGCTCACCCACGTCAGTGGGAGGCTGAGCCCACCGGCCCTCACTCCTAGGCCGACCGACTTGATAGACACAAGTGCTCCCCCTCCACGGACTGGCTTGCGGTCACTCCCTCACACTGCCCGTTGTGTACTCACTCCTATCCAATTAAAGCCAAACTAGTCCACGGCCGTATCATTGCTACCTACGCTACCTTCATCTGCACTAAACTGCTGTTCAGCAGTAAGAACAGCAATAACACACATTGCAAACAACCACACGAAACCACATAAATTTTTCTTTTTGTGGTGACCAAAAAAAAATAAGAACCAGGGAAGAAAAGTGGGGAAGAAAGCTAGAAGAGCTTAGCAAGAAAATGGAAGAGAGGATAGCTCAAGAGAGTAGGAAATGGGAGCTATTAGCCACAGCAGCTGAAGCTAAGACACAGAGCTTAGAAGAGAAGCTGAAAAATTTGAAATCGTCCAATGAACTAAAGAACAGTTTGGGCATCACTTTGGGAACTGCTACATCAGTCACAAAGGAGGAGACAGTAGGGACCAAAGGAGTTATACTGTATGTGAAGGCCCTATCAGACTACAATGGAGTTCGGTTAAAGACGAGGAGCACATCAGAATCAAATGAGAGGGCTGAAGAAAATGAAGGGGCTAAGCTATATGCAGAGGGTCTAATAGACCACAGCAGTGCCCAGGAAAAACTTCAAGGCAAAAATGACAGACCACTGAGTACAGGGACATCAGACCTAGAAGAGATTGAAGGAAGGAATGCTGCAGTGGAGGCAGTGGGAGGATGAAAGGGGGAGGTCAGTTTTTGTTTATGGGCTCCATGAAGTTCAAAGGGAAACTTATGAGATGAGCATTAAAACCCGGATTCAGGATGACCTCAACCACGACAACTGCGATGCAAAAAAGCAATCTAACACAAGACCAACACACCTTAGCCGCTGTCCCAACCTTCATCACAATACTCCACCCTCACAACAACTCCCTATAGTTCCCTGCCAGGTCTCCCACTCCCCCAAACCTAACGCTCTCCCCAGACCACAGTTTTAGAAAAGCTGAAGGTTTGGTATACGAATGCAAATGGAATAACAAACATATATAAGAAGTGGGATGAAAGAATCAAGAAGTCCCCAGACATCATGGCACTCACAGAAACGAAAATCGCTGGGATGATGTAAGACATAATCTTCCCACCAAGATATCAGATCCTGAGGAAAGATAGGAGCAGAGGGGGAGGAGAAGTTGCACTGCTCATTAAAAACCGATGGGGATTTGAGGAAATGGAAGGAATGGACGATATGGGCAAAAGGTATTACATAAGGTAGTCATTGCAGTGATGTACAGCCTGCCACAACACTGCAGGAGACCAAGAGAAAAAAATGATGAGAGCAACAGATCAATAGTGGATACACTAGCTGAGGTGGCTAGAAGAGCTCACATGGGTAGAGCAAAGTTACTAGTTATGGGTGATTTTAATCATAAGGAGATTGATTGGGAAAACCTGGAGCCACATGGGGGTCCCAAAACATGGAGAGCCAAGATGATAGGTGTGGTACTGGAAAACCTCATGCATCAATATGTTAGGGACACTACAGGAGAGAGATGAGGATGAACCAGCAATCCTGGACCTTGTATTCACCCTGAGTAGCACAGACATCGAGGACATCTTGTATGAAAGGCCCCTTGGAACAAGTAATCACATGGTTCTGAGCTTTGAATACACAATAGAGTTACTAGTGGAGAGGGTAACAGGAGTAGGGTGGGAAAAAAACTGCAAATGGGGAAACTACACAGGCATGAGGAACTTCCTGCAGGAGGTTCAATGGGAAAGATAATTGTTAGGAAAATCAGTAAACGAAATGATGGACTTCGTGGCAACAAAATGCAAGGAGGCAGAGGAAAGGTTTGTTCTTAAGGGAAACAGAAATAATGGGAAGACCAGAGAGATCCCTTGGTTTACCCAAAGTTGTAGGGAGGCAAAAGCAAAGTGTGCTAGAGAACAGAAAACCTACAGAAGACAAAGGACCCAGGAAAATAAAGAGATTAGTCAGAGAGCTAGAATCGAGTATGCACGGATAATGAGGAAGGCCCAGCGACAGTATAAAACCGACATAGCATCGAGAGTCAAGTCTGACCCGAAGCTGTTGCATAGCCACATCAGGAGGAAAACAACAGTAAAGAACCAGGTAATCAGGCTGAGAAAAGAAGGTAGGGTAGTGGTTTGTCTGTCAAAAACCCACCTACCCTACACACCCCTCCCAGTATTGGGTAGGGTAGAAGAGTGCCTCCGAGTTTACAGAGAGCAGCTGGAATCAGAATAATAGATTTAATAGCCAGCCCTAAGCATCATCTAATCGCCGTCACCAAGTCATGTGACATAAGAGATTATGTTTCACTAGTGGATAATACACATACAAATCGATATTATGTGTAAACTTTCTAATTAATTAAAGAGTCAAATGCGCTCATTTGTCAGCTTAAAACTCCGTATTTCACTGGAAAAGTCCAGAATGTTCGGGAGAATTTCTTCATATTCATATATACTCATATGTTCATATTTTCATATATTCTTCATATATTCCTCTGTTACATCCACCATTTATTGGGTGGCACAGACTTTCAGTTTCCTATCCCATTCCATTTCTACCAGAAAAAATCCCCAAGTCATCACCTTCTCCGCTTCTGTAGTTCATTTTTCTGCTATATGCATCTTCTTTTCCTTCGCCTTTTCCCTTTCCAATATGCAGGTAAGGCTTTGTGCAGATAACTGGCTCCAATTGGCTCCCTAAAATTAATTTCTGCTAAATTTATTTTCGTTTTGTTTGAAAACCAAATCAAGTCTCGCTGGCTCATCTACCACTCGTAGATGAGCTACCAAAATTCTTCATTATTGTCTCTATAAATTTAGCTTTCTCTCCCCTCTCTCTCTCTCTCTTTCTCTCTCTCTCTCTCCTCTTTTCCTCTCTCTCTCCCTCTCTCTTCTCCTCTCTCTCTCTCTCTCTCTCTCTACATATACATATATATTATATTATTATTATTATTATTATTATTATTATTATATTATTTTATTATTATTTATCACACTGGCCGATTCCCACCAAGGCAGGGTGGCCCGAAAAAGAAAAACTTTCACCATCATTCACTCCATCACTGTCTTGCCAAGGGTGCTTTACACTACAGTTTTTAAAACTGCAACATTAACACCCCTCCCCTTTAGAGTGAAGGCACTGTACTTCCCATCTCCAGGACTCAAGTCCCGGGCCCGCCGGTTTCCCCGAACCCCCTTCATAAATGTTACTTGCTCACACTCCAACAGCACGTCAAGTATTAAAAAACATTCGTCTCCATTCACTCCTATCAAACACACTCACGCACGCCTGCTGAAAGTCCAAGCCCCTCGCACACAAAACCTCCTTTACCCCCCTCCCTCCAACCTTTCCTAGGCCGACCCCTACCCGCCTTCCTTCTACTACAGACTGATAACACTCTTGAAGTTCATTCTGTTCGCCCATTCTCTCTACATGTCCGAACCACCTCAACAACCCTTCCTCAGCTCTCTGGACAACAGTTTTGGTAATCCCGCACCTCCTCCTAACTTCCAAACTAACGAATTCTCTGCATTATATTCACACCACACATTGCCCTCAACATGACATCTCCACTGCCTCCAGCCTTCTCCTCTCTGCAACATTCATCACCCATGCTTCACACCCATAAAGGGTTCTGGTTAAAACTATAACTCTCATACTTCCCTCTTTGCCTCCAAGGAAAAAGTTCTTTGTCTCCACAGACTCCTAAGTGCACCACTCACCCTTTTCCCCTCATCAATTCCATGATTCACCTATCCTCATGACCCATCCGCTGACACGTCCACTCCCAAATATCTGAATACTTTCACCTCCTCCATACTCTCTCCCTCCAATCTGATATCCAATCTTTCATCACCTAATATTTTTTTTTATCCTCAAAAACCTTACTCTTTCCTGTATTCACTTTTAATTTTCTTCTTTTGCACACCCTCCCCAAATTCATCCACCAATCTCTGCAACTTCTCTTCAAAATTACCAAGAGCACAGTGTCATCAGCAAAGAGCAACTGTGACAACTCCCACTTTATGTGTGATTCCTTATCTTTAACTCCACGCCTCTTGTCAAGACCCTCGCATTACTTCTCTTAAACCCCACCCTAAAATATATTGAACAACCACGGTGACATCACACATCCCTGTCTAAGGCCTACTTTTACGGGGAAATAATTTCCCTCTTTCCAAATGTACTCTAACTTGAGCCTCACTATCCTCGTAAAAACTCTTCACTGCTTTCAGTAACCTACCTCCTACACCATACACCTGCAACATCTGCCACATTGCCCCCTATCCACCCTGTCATACGCCTTTTCCAAATCCATAAATGCCACAAAGACCTCTTTAGCCTTATTTAAATACTGTTCACTTATATGTTTCACTTTTAAACACCTGGCCCACACCCCCCCCTACCTTTCCTAAACCCTCCTTGTTCATCTGCTATCCAATTCTCAGTCTTACTTTTAATTCTTTAAATTAATAACTCACCATACACTTTCCCGGGTATACTCAACAGACTTATCCCCCTAAAAATTTTTGCACTCTCTTTTGCCCCCTTTGCCTTTATACAAAGGAACTATGCATGCTCTCTCCCAATCCCTAGGTACCTTACCCTCTTCCATACATTTATTAAATAATTCCACCAACCACTCCAAAACTATATCCCCACCTCTTTTAACATTTCTATCTTTACCCATCACCCCGGGCTGCCTTACCCCTTTTCATTTTACCTACTGCTCACAAACTTCCCCCAACACTCACAACTGGCTCTTCCTCACTCCTACAAGATGTTATTCCTCCTTGCCCTATACACGAAATCACAGCTTCCCTATCTTCATCAACATTTAACAATTCCTCAAAATATTCCCTCCATTTTCCCCAAATACCCCCAACTCTCCATTTAATAACTCCTCTCCTATTTTAACTGACAAATCCTTTTGTTTCTCTAGGCTTCCTTAACTTGTTAATCTCACTCCAAAACTTTCTCTTATTTTCAACAAAATTTTTTTGATAAATCTCACCCACTCTCTCATTTGCTCTTTTTTACATTGTTCACCACTCTCTTAACCTCTCTCTTTTTCTCCATATACTCTTCCCTCCTTGCATCACTTCTACTTTGTAAAAACTTCTCATATGCTAACTTTTTCTCCTTACTACTCTCTTTACATCTCATTCCACCAATCGCTCCTCTTCCCTCCAGCCCCCACTTTCCTGTAACCACAAACTTCTGCTGAACACTCTAACACTACATTTTTAAACCTAACCCATACCTCTTCGACCCCATTGCCTATGCTCTCTTTAGCCCATCTATCCTCCAATAGCTGTTTATATCTTTCCCTAACTGCCTCCTCTTTTAGTTTATAAGCCTTCACCTCTCTCTTCCCTGATGCTTCTTTCTCCTTGTATCCCATCTACCTTTTACTCTCAGTGCAGCTACAACTAGAAAGTGATCTGATATATCTGGGGCCCCCTCTATAAACATGTACACCCTGAAGTCTACTCAACAGTCTTTTAATTTACCAATACATAATCCAACAAACTACTGTCATTTCGCCTACATCATATCTTGTATACTTATTTATCCTCTTTTTCTTAAAATATGTATTACCTATAACTAAACCCTTTCTATACAAGTTCAATCAAGGGCTCCCCTTTCATTTACACCTGGCACCCCAAACTTACCCACCACACCCTCTCTAAAAGTTTCCCCCTACTTTAGCATTCAGGTCCCCTACCACATTACTCTCTCACTTGGTTCAAAGGCTCCTATACATTCACTTAAAAATCTCCCAAAATCTCTCTCTCTCCTCTGCATTCCTCTCTCTCCAGGTGCATACACGCTTATTATGACCCACTTCTCGCATCCAACCTTTACTTTAATCCACATAATTCTTGCATTTACACATTCATATTCTCTTTTCTCCTTCCATAAACTGATCATTCAACATTATGCTACCCCTTTCCCTTTTCTCTAACTCTCTCAGATACTCCAGATTTAATCCCATTTATTTTCCCCCCCCCGAAACTCCCCTACCCCCTTCAGCTTTGTTTCGCTTAGGGCCAATACATCCAACTTCTTTTCATTCATAACATCAGCAATCATCTGTTTCTTGTCATCCGCACTACATCCACGCACATTCAAGCATCCCAGTTTTATAAAGTTTTTCTTCTTCTCTTTTTTAATAAATGTCTACAGGAGAAGGGGTTACTAGCCCATTGCTCCCGGCATTTTAGTCGCCTCATTCGACACGCATGGCTTACGGAGGAAAGATTCTTTTCCACTTCCCCATGGACAATAGAAGAAATAAAGAAGAACAAGAGCTATGTAGAAAAAGGAGAAAAACCTAGATATATGTATGTATATATGCATGTGTTTGTCTGTGAAGTGTGACCAAAGTGTAAGTTGGAGTAGCAAGATATCCCTGTTATCTAGGGTTTATGAGACAGAAAAAGACACCAGCAATCCTTCCATCATGCCCAAACAGTTACAGGTTTCTGTTTCACAGTCATCTGGCAGGACGGTAGTACTTCCCTGGGTGGTTGCTGTCTACCAACCTACTAGTAGTAGGGAGTAGGTTGGTAGACATATATATATATATATATATTTATATATATATTATATATATATATATATAATATATATATTTATATATATATATATATATATATATATTTATATATGCGTGTGTGTGTGTGGTGTGTGTTGTGTGTGTGTGTTGTGTGGTGTGTGTGTTGGGGTGTGTGTGTGTGTGTGTGTGTGTGTGTGTTTTATGTTTTTGTGTGTGTGTGTTGTGTGTGTGATTTTTTTGTGTGTGTGTGTGTGTGTGTGTGTGTGATGTTGGTTTGTGTGTTTTTGTGTGTTTTTGTGTGTGGGGTGTGTTTTTGTGTGTTTTTGTGTGTGTGTGTGTGTGTGTGCATGCTTGGATTTGTGTGTTTTTGTGTGTGCCTTGTGTGTTCCTTTGTGTTTGTGTGTGTGTGTGCTTACGTGTTTGTGAGTTTACTCAATTATATGTGGTTTCAGGGGTCGAATCACATCTCCAGGCTTCTGTACTCACCTAGTTATGGTTGCAGTGGTCGAGTCACAGCTCCTGGCCCCTGCCTCTTCACTGGTCGCTACTAGGCCATTCTTCCCGCTCAATGAGCTTTATCATACCTCTTCTTAAAGCCATGTATGGATCCTGCCTAAACTATATCACTTCTCAGACTGTTTCACTTCCTGACAACTCTGTGACTAAAAAAAAAAATACTTCCTAACATCCCTGTGATTCATCTGAGTCTTCAACTTCCAACTGTGTTCCCTTGTTGCTATTTTCCATCTCCGGAGCACCCTGTCTCTGTCCACCTTGTCAATTCCTCTCATTATTTAATATGTTTCTATCATATCCCCCCTATCTCTCCAGTCATCCAGTGTCGTCAGGTCGATTTCCCTTAACCTCTCCTCGTAGGACATACCCCTTATCTCCAGGACTAGTGCTTGGCTAGGTGTGGGTTCCAAACTGATGCTGCATATTCCAATATGGGCCTAACGTACACGGTGTACACGGTCCTGAACGATTCCTTATTAAGATGTCGGAATGATGTTCTGAGGTTTGCTAGGCGCCCATGTGCTGCAGCAGTTATTTGGTTGATGTGCGCTTCAGGAGATGTGCCTGGTGTTATACTCACCCCAAGATCTTTTTCCTTGAGTGAGGTTTGTAGTCTCTGGGCCCCTAGACTGTATTCCATCTGCGGTCTTCTTTGCCCTTCCCCAATCTTCATGACTTTGCACTTGGTGGGGTTGAGCTCCAGGAGCCAATTACTGGACCAGGTCTGCAGCCTGTCCAGATCCTCTTGTAGTTCTGCCTGGTCTTCGATCGAATGAATTCTTCTCATCAACTTCATGTCATCTGCAAACAGGGACACTTCGAAATCTATTCCTTCCGTCATGTCGTTCACAAATACCAGAAACAGCACTGGTCCTAGGACTGACCCCTGTGGGACCCCGCTGGTCACAGGTGCCCACTCTGACACCTCGCCACGTACCATGACTCGCTGCTGTCTTCCTGACAAGTATTCCCTGATCCACTGTAGTGCCTTCCCAGTTATCCATGCTTGGTCCTCCAGTTTTTGCACTAATCTCTTGTGTGGAACTGTGTCAAACGCCTTCCTGCAGTCCAAGAAAATGCAATATGAGTTTGTGTGTGTGTGTGTGTGTGTGTGTGTGTGTGTGTGTGTGTGTGTGTGTTTTGTGTGTGTGTGTGTGGGGTTGTGTGTGTGTTTTGGGTGTCTGTGTGCGTGCGTGCGTGCGTGCGTGTGTGTGAGTGAACGCATGTGAGTGTGAGTGTAGTTGATTTTTGTGTGCTATATTTATACTGGGTGGCCACAAAGGTTAATTTGCATGAGGCACATTAAGCTTAATTGCTACAAAAACATCATAATAATACACTATTGGGAAGATGGATTGCATCAGGGTGTACCAGGCAGGAGCACCTGCTGGCCCAGGCTTGACCACATGCGATATTTAACTGGGTTAATTGTGAAGATTTTCCAGCTACGGCTAACTAATTTTGATGACCTAAAACAAACAATGGGGGAGTGTTTTTGTGATGACAATCTACCAACAACAATGAAAATGTCAAAGAGAATATATGCAGAACACACAGTGCACCATAAGAATAATCTCCTATTCTATTTTTGAAGTAGTTATTATAACTAGTATTTTATTAACACATATAAGTATCAATTTGGTACACAGCAACCGCACATTTAGGTACTATTGGCCTCACAACTGATGAGACGAATTAAGGGCCAATGGAGACATGTGGTAACTGGACGTAGTAAACATTATCTCGTATCTATAGAATTAAAGTTGCAACAAGAGGCGATGATTGGTAGATGACTCTTATATTAGATCCCTAAGTATTAATTAAAGACGTGTAATATACAATACTCAGGATATATACACTGAGAGCAGTGGCATGGCTAGAGGGAGAACAAGGGAGCGAACGCACCCTTCACCACATTTTACAAATATGGCGCCTTTTCAGTTTTGTTTTTTGAACTCTTTAGTTCACTTGTGCGATAAAAGTTGAATCTCATTTTGTTTTTATCGTATGGTCTTGTAAGAACTTTCTGGACTCATTACTGTATTTGACAAGCCTTCAAGAGTTTTGAACTGTCTACTCAATCTCCTATATCTTCCCAGTGTTCTGATAAAAAAACAATTGAAATATGTAATGAATTTAAAATGATTCGGTATGTGTCATGGAGCCTTTTTTTATATGCTCGCTTCCCCTAACTTTAGAACCTGTCTGCGTCACTAACTGAGAGGCATGTCTCTCATTGTACATGCATGAGAGTATACTTTAATGCGAATTTTAATGATGAAAATTTTCTTAACAAGCAGTAAACAGGTTACATGTGCGGCCTTAATTAATGATCCTCGTGTAGAAGATTGGCTCTATCCCAAAGTAAAGAATATATAAACTCTATACTCTCTCTCTCTCTCTCTCTCTCTCTCTCTCTCTCTCCCCTCTCTCTCTCTCTCTCTCTCTCCCCCCTCTCCTCTCTCTCTCTCTCTCCCCTCTCTCTCTCTCTCTCTTCTTCTCTCTCTCTCTCTCTCTCTTCTCTCTCTCTCTCTCTCTCTCTCTCTCTCTCTCTCTCTTCTCTCTCTCTCTCTCTCTCTCTCCCCTTTTAAATAAATGTTATAGTTACTGTATTGCATCCGAGTCTGTCTTATAAAGTTGTCGGAGTTAATCACCATTTGTTAACTCAGTGAGAGAAAAAGACCAGACCAGCTATTATCACCTCTAACTTGCATCCATCACCACTGCCTAGCAGAGTGTATTCCTTGTTCACAAAAAGGAGAGCAGAGCTGAAAGCAACTACAGATCAGTGTCTCTCCTGTGAATCACTGGTATGATTCTTGGGACAATCTTACGGCAGATGACAGCTCTACTAGACTTTCAGTATGGTTTCAGAAAAGGTTGCTGCTCTGCTGTTAAACCTCTTCACTATGTGAGACCAGTCACTGGATATATCCAAGGCCAGCTGCATAGTAGCACTGGATATTGTTGGTGCTTTCGTCCTACTATAGCACCAAAGACTCTTGGTGAAACCTTAAGCACTGGATCTCGCCGGCTCTGGAGTATTTCTCCTCAGTGTGTACATTACATTCATGATAGATCTCTTAGCGTAGTTTTCAACGGGATAGATTCAACAAGAAACTCTGTGGGTGCAAGTGCTTCACAGGGAAGTGTGCTTGGGATACTTTTATAGAATTCCTACTTCAGTAGACATTCCATATGCTTCACTTTAATGGAATTCCTTCCCGCCGTCTCATCTGTAGCTCCTTGAGAGAACAGACCAAACTAGTCATACTAGTCAGACCGATGTGCCATTTAAGCAGAGCCTTCAACATCAGCGGGTTATGGGTGTCCTTGCTGTTACTTACAAGGCGAGAAGTGAGCTACTACACAACAAGACAGCAGCAACAGGCAACGACACTCTGGCTTTATCTTACTGGAAACAATCACTTCATCTCAGATCATTTATTCCTCGTGTCTGGACCATGATCGTACTGCACAACGACACCAGCGAATTAAAGTCAGTTTAACAAATGAAATCGCTAGCCCAGATGGTTCCAACTTCTTCCTATACCTTATCTGTATATCTCTTAAAATAAAAAAACTTTCAAAAAGATTTGATGTGGGTACCAAATATTTGCTTGAAAATATAGTTCAGAACCCTAAACCCAACCTGTTTAAAAAATAGAGAGAGAGAGAGACAGAGAGAGAGAGAGAAACATGATATATTATATTATATATTATATTTTATATATATATATTTTATATATAATATATATATATTTATATTATATATATTATATATAATATTATTATTATTTAAAATTATTATTATTATTATCCCCACTGCCCGTTCCCACCAAGGCAGGGTGGCCCGGAAAAAAAAAAACTTTCACCATCATTCACTCCATCACTGCCTTGCCAGAAGGGTTTCTTTACACTACAGTTTTTTTAAAATGCAACATTAAAACACTCCTCCTTCAAAAGTGCAGGCACTGTACTTCCCATCTCCCAGGATCAAGTCCCGGGATGCTGTTTCTCTGAACCCCTTCATAAATGTTACTTTGCTCACACTCCAACAGCACGTCAAGTATTAAAACCATTTGTCTCCATTCACTCCTATCAAACATATATATATATATATATATAATATATATATATATATATATATTATTTATATATATATATATATTATATATATATATTATATTTTATATATATATTATATATATATGTACTTAACTCAGTGGTTTACCTGTACTTTTGAGTGGTGACCTGTACTTAACTCTGTGAAGAAGTGTTTTGTGTGCTCCCCGTGGTCTGAACCAAGATGCCCTCCATCGAGCAACTTTACCAGCAACTTAAGGAAGAAATTGAGGGTAGCGACGATGGAGATACGGCGATTGACGAGGAAAAAAAAAGAGGATTCGTAGTAGTCCTCCTGTTTCGAGTCCTTAGGTCAAGAAGGGATCGTGGTCAGTGGCTGGACAGCGGGGGGGACGAAGTTGACGATCAAGAAGACGAATGTAAAGCCAGAAACGATAAGAAGAAGAGACTGCGTGGAAACTCCTGTGGAAACCTCCACGCATTCTCGGTGCTACCCGGGCGAAAGTGAGTCGGGCTACTGGGATCGTCACGACGAACGACAAGGAAGGTAAGAATATTTTTGTTGTTGGGGATAGCCAGGTTAGATACTGGATAGGGCATTCTGCTTGAAGGACAGGTGTAGGAGACAGAGGGTTTGCTTTTCCTGGGGCTGGGATGGACGACATTGTTAGCCGGCTTGACAACATCATGAACGGTAATGGGGATCAATCCTATTATTTGCCTCAGTGCTGGAGGCAATGATGTAGGTAAGCGTAGAAGTGAGGATTTAGTTAGAAAGTTCAGGACAGCTATAGCATAAATTTGGAAGAAGGGGGCGCCTTGGGTT
Organism: Cherax quadricarinatus; assembly: GCF_026875155.1. Lineage (NCBI taxonomy): Eukaryota > Metazoa > Arthropoda > Malacostraca > Decapoda > Parastacidae > Cherax > Cherax quadricarinatus. The sequence goes on from NC_069407.1 coordinate 74,750,065, forward strand.
TTATGTGGCATTTTGCCAAAAAGAGGTGTTGTGTAATGAATGGTTGTCCAGAGCAATTGGTATTAATTGTTGGCTGGATAAACACTGTAAGGATAATGCAGTACCATTCATTGACAACTGGGACAACTTCTATGGCCGAAATGACATGTTGCCAGGGATGGGGTTCACTTACCAGGGCAGGTTTTGGGTTTTCTTGCTAACTCAGTTGAGGGGGTTGTTAGGACTTTAAACTAGGATTTGTTAGAGGCATGGGTTTATAAATGATTAAATAATGAGTTGGATATATTGACTTATGCCTTTATTTAAGAATCTTATAGTAACTGTCATGGAGTAACTCTGGGTAAAGATAATTTCAGAAATTGTGTTAAAAACAAAGATGAATAGGAAAAATGTGCAGAAGAAAAAAACATATGATGGGTATTTTATGCTAACAGTTTGAAGTGTAAGAAATAAAATTAATGAACTACGTTTGGTAGCATGTGCTGGGAACTTTGATATCATTGCATTAACTGAAACATGGTATGATTTAAAAAGTCGGGATTTTGACTGCTGAGTGTAATATTCAGGGATTTAAGTTGTTCAAAGTGGATAGATCTAATGGGAAGGGGGGAGGAGTTGCCCTTGTTGTTCGAGAAAAATATTAATTGTTGCATAAAAACAGGTATAAAAATAGATGGAGCAGTAAAAAGAGTCTGTTTGGGTAGAGTTCGTGGAGGGTCAAGAAAAACTAATTCTAGGTGTATATACCGACCTCCAGGCTTGGATCACGATAGAGGGGGACTTCTTTGGGACGAAATTGTTAGGGCTTCTGGGAACACAGTTTAAAATGTCATAGTAGGGGACTTTAACTTTAGTCAATTTACTAGAATTCTTGAAAGGTAATCTAGAGTCCAGTGACTTTATGGGAAACAGTTCAGGACTGTTTTCTGAAACAGAGCGTAACTGAGCCTACAAGGGGTAATAATTTGCTAGACCTAAATCTTGTCAAATAAGGAACACTCGTGAATAATCTGGAGACCACTGAAAAGCTTGGCGCCAAGTGTCACAATCCATCACTTTTAGCATTAATTGGGAATGCAAGAATAATGATAATACAGTAAAAATCCCCGATTTTCGTTCTGCCGATTATAAGGACTTAGGGAACACTTGTCTAATTTGATTTGGGGGTTATTAAACTAA
>NC_069407.1:74751743-74806743 GCF_026875155.1 Cherax quadricarinatus
ACGCCTTTTCATACCATAAATGCCAAAAAAAGCTTTTTAGCCTTATCTAAATACTGTTCACTTATAAGTTTCACTGTAAACACCTGGTCCATACACCCCCTACCTTTCCTAAAGCCTCCCTGTTCATCTGCTATCCTATTCTCCGTCTTACTCTTAATTCTTTCAATAATAACTCTACCATACACTTCACCAGGTATACTCAACAGACTTAACCCCTTATAATTTTTGCACTCTTTTTTGTTCCCTTTGCCTTTATACAAAGGAACTATGCATGCTCTCTGCCAATCCCTAGGTACCTTACCCTCTTCCATACATTTATTAAATAATAGCACCAACCACTCCAAAACTAAATCCTCACCAGCTTTTAACATTTCTATCTTTATCCCATTAATCCCAGCTCCCTTACCCCCTTTCATTTAACCTACTGCCTCACGAACTTCCCCTACACTCATAACTGACTCTTCCTCACTCCTAGATGATGTGATTCCTCCTTGCCAAATACATGAAATCACAGCTTCCCTATCTTCATCAACATTTAACAATTCCTCAAAATATTCCCTCCATCTTCCCAATACCTCTAACTCTCCATTTAATATTTCTCCTCTCCTATTTTTAACTGTCAAATCCATTTGATCTCAAGGCTTCCTCAACTTATCTCACTCAAAAACTTTTTCTTATTTTCAACAAAATTTGTTTATAACATCTCACCCACTCTCTCATTTGCTCTCTTTTTACATTGCTCCACCACTCTCTTAACCTCTCTCTTTTTCTCCATATACTCTTCCCTCCTTGCATCACTTCTACTTTGTGAAAACTTCTCATATGCTAACTTTTTCTCCCTTACTACTTTCTTTACATCATCATTCCACCAATCGCTCTTGTTTCCTCTCACACCCACTTTCCTGTAACCACAAACTTCTGCTGAACACTCTAACATTACATTTTTAAACCTACCCCATACCTCTTCGACCCCATTGCCTATGCTCTAATTAGCCCATCTATCCTCCAATAACTGTTTATATCTTACCCTAACTGCCTCCTCTTTTAGTTTATAAACCTTCACCTCTCTCTTCCCTGATGCTTCTATTCTCCTTGTGTCCCATCTTCCTTTTACTCTCAGTGTAGCTACAACTAAAAAGTGATCTGATATATCTGTAGCCACTCTATAAACATCCTGAAGTCTACTCAACAGTCTTTTATCTACTAATACATAATCCAACAACCTACTGTCATTTCGCCCTACATCATATCTTGTATACTTATCCTCTTTTTCTTAAATTATGCATTACCTATAACTAAACCCCTTTCTATACAAAGTTCAATCAAAGGGCTCCCATTATCATTTACACCTGGCACCCCAAACTTACCTACCACACCCTCTCTAAAAGTTTCTCCTACTTTAGCATTCAGGTCCCCTACCACAATTACTCTCTCACTTAGTTCAAAAGTTCCTATACATTCACATAACATCTCCCAAAATCTTTCTCTCTCCTCTACATTCCTCTCTTCTCCAAGTGCATACACGCTTATTATGATCCACTTTTCGCACCCAACCTTTACTTTAATCTACATGATCCTTGAATTTACACATGCATATTCTCTTTTCTCCTTCCATAACTGATCCTTCAACATTATTGCGACCCCTTCCTTAGCTCTAACTCTCTCAGACACTCCAGATTTAATCCCATTTATTTCCCCCCACCGAAACTCCCCTACCCCCTTCAGCTTTGTTTCGCTTAGGGCCACGACATCCAACTTCTTTTCATTCATAACATCACCAATCATCTGTTTCTTGTCATCCGCACTACATCCACGCACATTTAAGCATCCCAGTTATATAAAAAAAATTCTTCTTCCCTTTTATAGTAAATGTTTACAGGAGAAGGGGTTACTAGCCCATTGCTAGTAATATGTATATATATATATATATATATATATATATATATATATATATATATATATATATATATATATATATATATAAATATATATATATATATATATATATGTTTGATAGGAGTGAATGGAGGCAAATGGTTTTTAATACTTGACATGCTGTTGGAGTGTGAGCAAAGTAACATTTATGAAGGGGTTCAGGGAAACCGGCAGGCCGGACTTGAGTCCTGGAGATGGGAAGTACAGTGCCTGCACTCTGAAGGAGGGGTGTTAATGTTGCAGTTTAAAAACTGTAGTGTAAAGCACCCTTCTGGGAAGACAGTGATGAAGTGAATGATGGTGAAAGTTTTTCTTTTTCGGGCCACCCTGCCTTGGTGGGAATCGGCCAGTGTGATAATAATAATAAAAAAAAAATATATATATAAATATATGTTATATATAATATATATATATATATATATAATATATATATATATATATAAAATATATATATATATATATATATATATAGATATATATATATATATATATATATATATATATATATATATATATATATATATATATATATATATATATCATATATCATGTTTCTCTCTCTCTCTCTCTCTCTCTCTCCTCTCTCTCTCTCTCTCTCTCTCTCTCTCTCTCTCTCTCTCTCTCTCTGTCTCTCTCTCTCTCTATTTTTTAAACAGGTTGGGTTTAGGGTTCTGAACTATATTTTCAAGCAAATATTTGGTACCTACATCAGATCATTTGAAAGCTTTTTTATTTTAAGATATATACAGATAAGGTATAGGAAGAAGTTGGAACCATCTGGGCTAGCGATTTCATTTGTTAAACTGACTTTAATTCGCTGGTGTCGTTGTGCAGTAGGATCATGGTCCAGACACGAGGAATAAATGATCTGAGATGAAGTGATGGTTTCCAGTAAGGTAAAGCCAGAGTGTCGTTGCCTGTTGCTGCTGTCTTGTTGTGTAGTAGCTCACTTCTCGCCTTGTAAGTAACAGCAAGGACACCCACACCCCGCCGATGTTGAAGGCTCTGCTTAAATGGCACATCGGTCTGACTAGTATGACTAGTTTGGTCTGTTCTCTCAAGAAGTTACAGATGAGACGGCGGGAAGGAATTCCATTAAAGTGAAGCATATGGAATGTCTACTGAAGTAGAAATTCTATAAAAGTATCCCAAGCAAATACTGGATTGTAAATATTATTAAAAATATTTGTACATAAACTCGCACGGCTGGAAAAATATGAGTAAAATATCATGGAAAGTTTTATTGATGTGGATATTTAATTAGCATTCAAGCGGCTGAAAAAACGAGGAAACCACAAATATGTAAATACAGATGCCAACACATAGGTACATGTGTATACACGAGATAATGTTATGTCATCGTGACAAGTATATGCAATGAGGCATTCGCATTTCTATACATGGCATTGCCAAGCGTTTTTGGGAAATGCAGCGTCCTGCGCTAGTATGGAAGCATTCATCTAATAAAAAATGTCAAAGATGTTGGAAAAAGTGCAGAGGTTTGTTCAATACTTTGTCCCGGTGTTGGGACCAGCTACAAGAAGAGATTAAAGGGTAACATGGAACGACACTAGAGAGAGAAATAAAGGACTAGAATTAATCATGATGAGAATTTACAATATACTGAAAGGTGAAGACAGGGTGGTCAGGATTGTCTCTGTTGAGAGGCGGGTCTGTAGAGATACAAGAGGACGCAAAAGAGACGCTATGAACACAGAAGAGTCACCAGGGATGTTGGAAATACTACTTTGTCCCTCAACTTTTTGAAAATCAAATTGGATTGGTTAAAATCTCTCACATGAATAAATAGGAGCACTGGAATTGTGGAGAATTTTTCTCCAGGGAGGGGGGTATTAGCCCCCTTCAGCCCCTTTCAGCCATTTCAGCCATGAGGGGACCAGCCCTCTCGAAGGGGCAGGCGTCTTGTGTATGCTACAGTGAGTAATTGATCGACGATCGATTCAGTACGGGAGTATGCGAAGTGGTCAAGCGACCGCCGCTCCTTGCAGTCCAGAGTTGCAGAGTGTATTTTAATAAGAGACAGTACATCTCTCCTTAGCAGGACATTTAAGGAAAATCTGCTCCCACGTCATTACCATAGTAAAAGATAGTGGACATTGTTGTCTATGCTTAAGACAGCAAAGAATCAAACATTTATTCTGCTTTGCTTCATCGAGAAGGAAGTGAGGCACAAGGAAGCCAAAAGTACTATGTCAGTTTTTCCTTTGTGCTGGGGGGCAAGTGACGGCGTGGGTGATGTGGCGTCTTCAGATTACTTTTGACTCTACTGAGAGTTGACACTGAACTGGATGCTGCTCAGGATATAACAGGCAAAGAACATGATCTGTACGTTAGTGTGAACAAAGTGTCTCATAACAACTCAATAACACAATAAACACTTTAAGAGATAACTAGTGTGATCAACTTCTTTAGTGATAAGATTGGTTGTCAATAAAGACTTTTTTGTGGAACATAGTGTACCAGTGTACGTTTTCTAGTATATGGAAGACGTGGACATCCAAGGGAAACTTTCAGCTCTGTCAAGTCACGATATCTGGATCGAAGGTGTTGAAGAACACCATAGCTCATGCTACAAGACAGGTAGGTTACGAATTTCTTGAGTCGCAAGGAGGTTGTAATCAACCATAGTCGGCGTTAGGTGGACGGACTTTTGAGTCCACACATAAGCAAGTTTGTCAGCCTTCAGTGAATGAAATATGCTGACATAACACCCCCTAGGGGTAATTTAAATCTTACAAATTATAAATCATTACAGCCTGTTGAGAGATGATCTTGTCAACCAATTCAAGGAACCTCGGTCTGCAGGGGCTGCTGTGTAGACGATTTGCTGTCTTTTTTCAGCTAGTGTTCCCTATATTTAATTTAAAATTAAGTTTAAATGGTTAATCCCATTTTCAACAGGGAATCTTGTCCAGTTCTTTATGCTATATTTGTTATTTTAAATCTAAGTTCGATTAAAGTTTATTAAGTCAACTGGTAAAATTCGAATTAAGATAAGACAACATCAATATAGCATTAAAACTGGACCAAGATTCCAATGCTCAGTTTATTAATGTGAGAGATTTTAATCATCCAATTGATTTTCAAAAAGTTGAGAAAGTTGTATTCAAAACAAGTCCATGGTTGGATAGGAAATATATTTGAATCTTGTTCATAAAAAAGCAGTTTTGAAAAATAAATGAATATTTCCGTTTGGTTTATATAAATTAGATTTATTTATAATATTAATAAAATTTGGAAGGTTTAATAATATAAAACAACATTGGAACAAATAATAAACCTTATTTCTTGGTAGGTAAGAACATAGGCAACTGTTAGGCAAACTTTATTCCGAAACGTTTTAGCTAAGTAGGCTTCCTCAGTCGAATACAGAAAGTAGGCAGGAACAGTAAATAGAGCTGTGAAGACGATGTAATCCAGTCCGTCACCCCTGAAGTCGTAGATTTAAAGGGTGTCAGGATGTCGCCTTGTGGATCTGTCTAGTTGGACCTGCGGACCTACTGCAGATGTTCCTCTAATGAGTCCGGTATGGTCCCCCGCTTCAGGTGATTCTTTGTTGTGTGGTGTGGTCTAGCCCTTTAATGCTTCCTTGAATGTATTATTTTCATAGTTCCCTTGACAATGTGAGTAGTCACGAAAGCGCTTGGAATTTCACTACTCTTTCACAGAGGTTGTTTTGCATAATATATATATATATATATATATATATATATATATATAAGTTATATATATATATATATATATATATATATATAGTAGGTAGGTAGATATATAGATAGACAGATTAGATAGGAAATACAATCGCAAAGAGGCGATCTTATTAATGCAGAAAACAATACACATGGGAGTTGTTAAATTATACACTGTGCAACTCTTAGGGTATCTTTATTGAGGAAACGTTTCGCCAACACAGTGGTTTCATCAGCCATTTACAAAGGATATAAAACTGAAACAGGAGGAGAAATGAAGGTAATCAGTCCCTTCAACCTTGAGTTGATTGTCAGTCCATCAATCTGAATAGAATACGGCATAGGAGCGGAGAAGCAGCTTATAAACCGTATGGCAGGAGAGGTGCAGCATCGTAGGTGGTGCCACATTTGTCGTGCCAAGGGTTAGGCAAGCGAAGAATTTCCAAGTTTTAAGATCCAAGAAAGTTGCAGTGTCTGGTCAGGATTGTTAGATGAATGGTTTCAAAGAACCGACATGTTGTTTAAATTAGAAAACATGTGCAAACTCTTGGGTATTCTTTATTGAGAATAACCGTTCTCGCTCCAACACAGTGGTTTCATCCATTTCATCTACAATCCACATGGAGATGGAAACCTTACAGGTGACGGTTCACACTCTGCAAATGGGATGCCATTGATTGCTTCTGCCTTCCCTCAGAGAATTTCACCTCATGTCTGTTGCTGTATTGTAACATTGATAGTCTTGATGACTTGCGAGATTGCGAAAGATTAGAGTAAAAAATTTCCATCTCCTTATGACGTGTTAGGTAAGTTTGGGGTTGCCAAGGGTACATTATAATGGGGGACCTTTGACATGAAACTTTGCATAGAAAGAAGCTTTGACAATAGGTATAAACTTCTTATGAAAAAAAATGGTAAGTCAGTAGAACGAGGATATATATAGGACGAATGGCAGTAGTTTGTTGGACTTTGTATTGTGGGATATAAGTCTGACTGTAGACTTCCGGATGTGTATGTTTATAGAGGGGCAACAGATATATCAGACCATATTTTTATTTGTAGCTACAATGGGATAAAAATGTAGATGGGTTACAAGGATGAATGGTTATCAGAAAGTAAAAGATGAGTGTGAAAGTTCATATTCTAGGGGAGAGAAAGCAGTGATGGCCACGACAAAAAGCAAACTTTCTAGAAAAGATGGGCGGATGTGAGAGTATAGGCAATGAGGTTAAGAGGTTTGGAGAAGATTAAAGAATGCATGTTATAGTGTTCAGCAGAAGGTTGTGGATAATAAGATTGTGGTTGAGGGAGGATGGGAAAGTAGAAGTGGTGGATTGTATGGGTAAAGAGAGTTACTAAGAAATAAAAATCAAATAGCTATAAGAAATAGAAAGAAAGAAACACTGCAGCAGCGCCTACTAAACCCAAGCGAAGCAGGTCCATGTCCCCCTCCCGGATTTTTAGCCCCAATGACCCACCTAGTCAGGTTCACTTCAATGAAGGAAGGAAGCACGGCTTTCAGACCTAGTAACACAAGCTAGGTCAGTACAACTCACAACCAGCCACACCCCACTCATGTATTTATCTAACCTAATTTTAAAATACACAAAGTTTTAGCCTCATTAACTGTACTCGGGAGTGTGTTCCACTCATCCACAACTCTATTTCCAAACCAGTGGGTTTTCCTATACCTTCCGAATCTAAATTTTTCCAACTTGAAAACCATTTGCTGCGCGTCTATTTTTTACTTTTTTTGGATGGAAATTTTTCGGTACGCTATTTACATTCCATTTTTATTCCTGGTTTCCATTTATACACCTCGATCATTATTTTTTTTTTTTTATATCCACTGGCCGATTCCCACAAGCAGGGTGGCCCGAATAAAAGAAAAACTTTCACCATCATTCACTCCATTCACTCTCTTGCCAGAAGGGTGCTTGCACTTACAGTTTTTAAACTCGCTCCACAATTACCACCCCTTCTTCAGAGTACAGGTCACTGTACTTCCCATCTCCAGGACTCAAGTCCGGCCTGCCGGTTTCCCTGAAACCTTCATAAATGTTACTTGCTCACACGCCAACAGCACCGTAAAGTATTAAAAACCATTCGTCTCATTCATCCTATCAAACACCCTCACGCACGCCTGCTGGATGTCCAAGCCAATCGCACACATAAACCACCTATACCCCCTCCCTCCAAACCTTTCCTAGACCGACCCTACCCACCTTCTTTTCACTACAATGATTACACTCTTGAAAGTCATTCTGTTTCGCTCCATTCTCTCTACATGTCTGAACACCTCACAAAACTTTCTCAGCCCGCCTGGACTACTGTTTTGGTAATCCCGCCCTCCTCCTAACTTCCAAAACTACGATTCTCTGCTTTATATTCACACCAACATTGCCTCAGACTGACATCTCCACTGCCTCCAGCCTTCTCCTCGCTGCAACATTCATCACCTGCTTTTTCCCCCCCCACTCCATATAAGACGGGTTTGTAAAACTATACTCTCATACATTCCCCTCACTTTGACCTCAAGGACAAGTTCTTTGTCTCCACAGACTCCTAAACGCTGCACCAATCACCCTTTTCCCATCTTACAATTCTATGATTCACCTCATCCTTCATAGACCCATCCGCTGGACAGTCCACTCCCAAAAATCTGTATACCTTCCCCCCTCCATACTCTCTCCTCCAATCTGATATCACATCTTCATCCCTAATATTTTGATATTCCTCATTATCCTTACTCTTCCCTGTATTCACTTTTAATTTTCTTCTTTTTGTCTCACCCTACCAAATTCATACAATCTCTGCAACTTCTCTTCAGAATCTCCACAAGGAGCACAGTGTCATCAGCCAAAGAGCAACTGTGACAACTCCCAATTTATGGTTGTGATTCCTTATCTTTTAACTCCAGCCTCTTGTCAAGACCCTCGAATTTACTTCTCTTACAACCCCATCTATAATATATTTAAACAACCACGGGTGACATCACACCAATCCCTGTCTAAGGCCTACTTTTTTACTGGGAAATGTAATTTCCCCTCTTTCCGATGTACTCTAACTTTGAGCCTCACTATCCTCGTTTAAAAACTCTTCACTGCTTTCAGTAACCTACTCCTACACCCATACCTGCAACATCTGCCACATTGCCCCCCTATCCAACTTGTCATACGCCTTTTCCAATCCCATAAATGCCACAAAGACATCTTAACCTTATCTAAATACTGTTCACTTATATGTTTTCACTGTAAAACACTGGTCCACACACCCCCCTACCTTTCCTAAAGCCTCCTTCGTTCATTGCTATTCCTAATCTCAGTCTTACTTTTAATTCTTTCACTATTAACTCTACCATACACTTTACCAGGTTTTTACTCAAACAGACTTATCCCTATAATTTATTTTTGCACTCTCTTTTGTACCCTTTGCCTTATACAAAGGAACTATGGCATGCTCTCTGCATCCCTAGGTACCTTTCCCTCTTCCATACATTTATTTAAATAATTCCACCCAAACCACTCCAAAACTATATCCCCACCTTGTTTTAACATTTCTATCTTTATCATCAATCCCGGCTTGCCTCTTACCCCACTTACATTTTACCTACTGCCTCACGAATTCCCCGACACTCACAACTGGCTCTTCCTCATCTCCTACAAGATGTTATTCTCCTTGCCCTATACACGAAATCACAGCTTCCCTATCTTCATCAACATTTTAACAATTCCTCAAAAATTTTCCCTCCATCTTCCCTATCCTTCCAACTCTCCATTTAATAACTCTTCCTCTCCTATTTTTAATGACAAATCCATTTGTTCTCTTGGCTTCCCTAACTTGTTAATCTCACTCCAAAACTTTTTTCTTATTTTCAACAAAATTTGTTTGATAACATCTCAACCAACTCTCTCTTTTGCTCTCTTTTTACAATTGGCTTCACCTCTCTCCCCCCCTTAAACTCTCTCTTTTCCTCCATATACTATTCCCTCCTATGCATCACTTCTACTTTGTAAAAACTTCTCATATGCTAACTTTTTCTCCCTTATACTCTCTTTACCTCATATTCCACCAATCAGGTCCTCTTCCCTTCCGCCCACACTTTCCTGTACCTCGCTCATATCCCCCCTAATTCTACGCCTTCGAGACGAGTGCAGATTCAGGGACACTCAGTCTATCCTCCATAGCGAAGATTTTCTGATACATTTGATTCAATTTTGTCATCCTCCTCTGTAGTTTTCCAGTGCATTTATATCCTTTCAGTTAAACAGTGACCAGGAAATGTGCAGCATACTAAATGAGGCGTAACCCAAGGATATGAGGTTGAGGAATTCCTGTTAAATATTTCTACTAGAGATGAAGCAGGATTCTGTTAGCATTATTGCGAACACTAATTGCATTGTTGATTGGTTTTAGATTACTGCCTAACCAGAAACTCCGAAATCCTTTTCGCAATCAGTTATTATTAAGGATTTACACTATTTAGTGTTATTATGTGGCATAAGTTTATTTTCCTGTCCAACATTTAGAACTTGCAAATATCTTAATTAAAATCTGCTATTCTGTCACCTTCTACCGACCATTGCATCAGTCTTTTCAAATCATCCTGGAGTGCTCTAGTGTCCTCATTCGAATGGAAATTGGACGGCCTTATTTTAGTGTCAACAGCAATTTACGTATGTCGCAATTTATTCCCTCGTCTATGTCGTTTATGTAAATTATGAACAACAACGGGCACTAACACCGCTCTGTGACGTGCCCCCATTCTGATTTTCCCAATTTATGTAAAACTCTCTGTTGCCTATTGTCAGCCATGCCTCTACCCAGGAAAAAAAAAAATTCTCCTCCTATTCGTGTGCCTGAAGTTTCCTCAGGCAGGCCTATGATGTGGAACTCTATCGAAAGCCTTACTGAAGTCCGTATACACAATATCATATTCAAACAACGATCTACGTCCTTTAACAACTTAGTGAAAAAAAAGTTAGTAAATTCGTTAAGACAGGAACGCCCCCTTTGACTTAAAACCGTTGGTGGAATCATTATCAATTTATGCCTCTCAAAATGACTACGAAAGCTTCGGCAATTGTTTATTCCATAAATTTTCCCAATATGGAGGTAGGCTTATTGGTATATAGTTTAGAAGCTAAGGAACCCATTCATCTGCCTTTATGTAAATAGGTATTCTAATTTGCCATTTTCTAATTATCAGGCACTATGCTTACGTAGTTAGATGATATGTGGAAAAGATTACGGGACAAATGATTGCTAGTTTCTCTTTACGTTCATTTAACACCCTTGCCAGCAGTTCTTCAGGGCCTGGGGATTTGTTAGGTTTATAATTTCTCTATTTGTCTGAGGACCATTCATAGTTTGCACAAAACATGCATAGTTTATCAGCCTGTTCTACATATTCTATTGTTTCAGGGATTTTTTCTAGTATTTTCCTGGATTAAAAAACTGAGAGGGAAGTAGTATTGAAAATTTCAATATATCCTTATCCTGTCTGTAATCTGATCAAGAGTTATCTTTGTGGGGCCTATCTTGTCCCTAATCTTTCTTCTGTATATCTGAAAGAACCTTTTGGGTTCGTCTTTCGATTCCCTTCGCAACCTTAGACTCATTATCCCTTTTTGACTTTTCTTATTTCCTTTATTTTATTTCTTTTTAATTGCGTTATATGGCTTCTTAATGCCCATCCCTCTTTTGATATGCCTATATATGCCTGTCTTTGACCCCAATGAGATGTTTTAATCTATTGTTCATCCATTTGGGATATTTTTGTTAGGACTAATTTCCCTACTCGGACACAAAGTTGTCTGGGCAGCTAGAACTATGCTCTGAAAAACCGTATATTGGCAACCAAGATCACTACCTTGTCCCTTTAGTCAGGGACATCCCAATTTAGCCCACCAGGTAATTTTGGAGTACCAGAAATCGGCCAAGCAAAAGATTCTGGGACAGAGATCTGATTGTGTTATGTGGGTAATTTCTATGATATATTGAAGCTAATCGATTTGTGACCACTTTCCCAAGTCATCATTAATCTCAATGATTATTAATTAGTGAGTCCTTTGTTATCAAAGAACCAAACTCAAGCAGATGTTTTCTCTAGTTGGGTTCTGTCACAACTGTTCTATAAAGCAATTCTGAACTGCAGCAAGAAAGTCAAAATTCAAGATTTCTGTATAATGTTTCCAATCAATTTGACTTAAAGTTAAAATCTCCCATTAACAACTTGCATTTCATATCTAGATGCCCTTATGAATTTCGTCCCATACAGTTTACTTGGCACTTCCTCTCAAAGTTTGGAGGCCTATAAATCACACCTAAAATTAATTTGGTACGACCTCGAGAAACTGTAACAAATAAATTCTGTGTTCGGAAGTTTCTAATCTTATATCATGTCTATAAAACAACAGTTTAAAAGTATCTCGGACATACTTCGCCACTCCACCAACCTTCCTGTTTGGACCCTATCAGAGTGCATTCAGAAGGCTTTCTCTATCTTTAAGGATGAACAGGTTATCGGTTTTAGCAATATCTATATACTTGCACATTGCAAGTAAATCTATCTTATTTTCTTAGATCCCTCAATTTGTATAGTAAACCTTAAGGGAATAATCACCCGGATGCCCTGTAATATCTCTTCTTTGTTGTTCATCAATTGATTTTGCGTTTATAGCAATTTATTTTGAAATATTGTCTTTTAAAACGTTTCCCTGAGGTATCCCGGTAACATCTGCTGTTTTTTTACCTTAATACTGCAGGCCTGATTGTTCCCAAATAAACACCAATACCTATATAATTCATTCAGTTTAAATTCCTATAGACAAGTCATCAATTACCCCCTCAGACGAATTGGCTAATGCAACCACTCCGGCGCAGAGAGATGAACCCCTATTCACTGCTACATATCATGTTGGCCATCCCATAGAATATGTCCCAGTTTTTTCAATGAATGGGATTGCATATTCATACGTACATGTCTAGCCAGCAATTTATACCAATTAGCCCTAGGACAGCCATTCATTGACCACTTCCCTTTCTAAGCAAAGATGCTACATACGGACTGGGATCTATCCCATGGACCTGACTACTTTATGGATGACTGTACTTCTACAGCAGCTCAATGTTCCTTTCCCTTCCCAATGTCATTACTCCAGACCGTCTCCACTACTGGACAAATTATCCAACCTGCTATGTCACCAACACCAGCTCCTGGGAGGCACACCCTCTGTCTCACCTTTCGATTCTGTGTTACAAAAAGAATGGTTCCATATATATTACCTGAGAATTCTCCTTCAATTAAAATATTTTACCTTGATTAGCAGGAGAAATCAGTGGTATCTTCAACTCACTAACCACGGCTTATTGGCAATTGAATCGAAAAAAACTTTCCATATTATTTTATGGGCTCCTTTACCTTACATGAGGACTCACTATCCACTCATAGGAAATACATTTCAAAAATTCGCAATTTAGGAAGGCTTTCTATACAAAGGGTGTTAACGTGGGGACAAGCCAACAAAGATCATTACCAACTCTACTATGAACATTATCTCAAGTGAAAACGTGACTTGAAAGGGCTTCTCCTTTCAGGCCCAAAAAAACGCTTTGTTGTTTAGAGTCTTGCGTCTTGTTGCAGCTCAGTGGTGAATGATCAAAGAGACTGGGGACCACCGGACCGACCTATAACAAAAATTCCAACAGCCGGCTCTAAGATAAGGTCACTTCAAATAAATCTTCATGGCATCTCAGTCAGGTCAGTAAAAGTCTTGTATATTTTTCTAATCAGTACCACATTTACTCCCGGCATAAGGAACGGAGCGATTCCGTTACATTACACCATGTGGATCTACGATATATATATATATATATATAATATATATATTATTATATATATATATATATATATATATATATATATATATATATTTATATATTATAAGGTCCACATAAGAACATAGGAAAGAAGGAACACTGCAGCAGGCCTACTGACCCATGCGAAACAGGTCCATGTCACCTCCAGGCTTACAACGGATGACCCCTTTGTCATGATACATTCACTTTAGGAAGGAAACACGGCATCAGGCTAGTTGCACTTGCTGTCAGGTTCCAAATCACCGCCCATCAAGTATTTTATATAACCTTATTTTTGAAACTACACAAACGTCTTAGGCTTCTTTGATTTTACTCGTTTGGAGTTTGCTCTTACTCAATCCACAACTCTATTTACAAACCATGCTTTCCTATATCCTTCCGGAATCTGAATTTTTCCATCTTGAAATCATGTTGTGAGTCCTTCTGTCTTGGATGGGTATTTTTAGTATGCTATTCACATCCCCTTTATTTATTTCCTGTTTCACATTTATAACACCCTCAGTCATTTCCCCACTAATTCTTCACCTGTCTAGAGAATGCAATTCTGGGCCCTCAGGGTGTCTCTCCACACAGAGAAGATTTCTTGATACATTTGATCAACTTTGTCATCTCCTCTGTACGTTTTTCAGTGCATTTATATCCATTCTGTAATACGGTGACCAGAATTGTACAGCATAATGTAATGAGGGCCTAAACCAAGGATATTATAGAGTTCAAGAAGGAAACTCATGACTTCTGTAACTTTATTACTTCTTGATATGAAGCCAAGGATTTGGTTTGCTGTATTGTGAAACACTAATGAACTGTGAGCCTTGATTTGATATCAGATTATGCCTAACCAGACTCCTCTAAAAAAAAACAAAAAAAAAAAAAAAAAAAAAAAAAAAAAAAAAATAATAAAAAAAAAAAAAAAAAAAAATCTTTTTTGCAGTCTGTAATATTAAGATCTACTTTATTTGGATTATACGTGACATGGGTAATTTCCTGTTCCAACATTTAGAACTTTGCATTTGTCTATATTATACTGCACCTTGCCACTTTCCGAACCCTTGCATGAGTCTATTCAAGTCATCCAGGAAGTGCTCTAATGTCCTCATTAGATATGAAATTGGACAGCTATTTTGGTGTCATCAGCTTATTTGCTTATGTTCGGTCTTTTATTCCCTCATCTATATCGTTTATGTTAAATTGGAACAAACAATCGGGCCCCCCAACACTGACCCCTGTGCAAACTCCTAGCATTTATTTGGAAACCATGCCTTCTACCCAGGAAAAAAATCCTCTCTTTATTCCGCGTGCATGAAGTTTCCTCAATAGCCTCTTGATGTGGAACTCTACCGAAAGCCTTGCTGAAGTCCATACGCACATACATATCATATTCAAACCATGATCTACTCCTACAAGCTCCCTGTAGTGTAAAAAAGTTAGTAAATTCATTAGACAGGGAAACGGCCCTTTGTAAAAAACGTGTTTTTGGGGGGAGACTAAATTATCAATTTATGCCTTTCAAGTTGGACTATGAATTGTTTCGGCAATTATTTGATTCCATAAATTTTCCTCACTATGGAGTATAAGGCTTATTGGTCTATAGTTCTAATCTAAGGACCTGTCCCCTGCCTTGTAAATAGGTATTACATTTGCCATTTTCCACTTATCAGGCACTGTGACAGTTTGTAGTGATATGTTGAAAAGATTAGCCAAAGGCTTGCTAAGTTCCTCTTTACATTTCTTTAAAACTTGGCAAACAGTTCATCAGGGCCTGGGGATATGTTAGGTTTCAATTTCTCTATTTGTCTGAGGACCATGTCACTAGTTACCGCAATCGTGCATAGTTTATTATCGTCCTGTTCCATATAATTTATTATTTCTGGAATTCTGCTAGTATTTTCCTGAGTAAAAACTGAGAGGAAATAATTATTGAAAATTTCTCACATTTCCTTAAGTTACTCTTAAGTGGGCCTATCGTATCCCAAATCTTACTTTTATATACCTGAAAGAACCCTTTTGGGTTAGTCTTCGAATCCTTTGCGGCTTCAGCCTCAAAATCTCTTTTTGCTTTTCTTATTCCTTTTTTTATTTGTTTCATCTTTAATTGGATATATTGATTTCTTAACTGCCCATCTCCTGTTTTGTTACGCCTATATATGCCTCTCTTTTGACTAATGAGATGTTTTAATCTATTGTTCATCCATTTGGGATCATTTTTGTTAGATCTAATTTCCCTACTCGGAAGAAAAGTTGTCTGGGCAGCTAGAACTATGCTCTGAAAAACATTGTATTGGCAACCAACACCACCTACCTAACCCATAGTTAGGTCATCCCAATTTAGCCCACCCATTTCATTTTTCAGTCCCATGAAATTGGCCAAGCAAAAGTCTGGGGACAGAAATTTGATTGCAATTATTTGGGTAATTCCATGATATTTTGAAATTAAGTGATTTGTGATCGACCCCCCCCCCCTTTCCCAAGCTCATCTTAACCTCAAGATTATTAATTAGTGGAATATTGTTGCAAGAACCATGTCAAGCAAGCTGCTTTCTCTAGCTGGATCTGTCACAAATTGTTTAAAAATCAATCCTGAACCGTATCAAGGAAAGTCCACTAGATTCAAAATTTCCTGTCACAGAGTTCCATTTAATTTTTTTAAAGTTAAAATCTCCATTAGCACAACATTTTTCTATCTAGACGCCTGTGAATTTCGTCCTTAACAGTTTACTGCACTCCCTATCAAGGTTTGGGGGGCCCTATAAAAATAATACCCAATATTATTTTTCACGGACTCTCGCGAGATGTGGCCAGATTCTTATCGATTTTTTCTAATCTTATATCCTGCTCAAAACAGCAATTTAAATTATCTCTGACTACATCCGCCACCTCCACCTCCCTTCCTTGTTGGACTTATCAGTTGTGGAATGTAATAACCTGTTGCGCATTAGAAACATTTCTCTAACTTTCAAGTTTGAACCAGGTCTCTGTTTATCTTATTTTTTAGACTCCTATATTTGTAGAGTAAACCTTAAGAGAGCTGTCCTGGTTGCCATTCTATATCTCTCTTTCTTTGCGTTTTTACTACAAACTCTATTTGAATACTTTTAAAACACATCATTGAGGTATCCTTGTAATCTACAGGGGATGTGGAAAATGCTGTATATATTTTCCAGAAATTCAGTCTCTATGTAAATAGATGGTCATACTGTATTTAATAATATTTATGTCAATTGAATAACGAAAAAGCCTGCGTCTGCGCAGCGTGACCTTGCCATCTTTGTTTTGAATTGGATACAACGTTAATATTAATGGGAAGAATTTTTCGTGCTCTAGAGGTTAATATTGGATTGAAACCTCTACAAATAGGAGGCGAAAGTGTTGGATGTGCATTCTGCATAACTTGAGATTCAGACGTCTGGACAAGACAGCTCCATGAACCTTCAGATAAGCTCTCTATATTTTGAGTATAAGTCTGGCCAGTGTTTTCTTAAATTTAGTTAGGTGTGTGCTTTTTCTGAGATGATACAACTTATAATCCAGTCAAATTGGTGAGTGGATATTAAGATATATTTTTCCCTCTGTTTGTAATAATGTATATATATAACCATTTAGTATTTTTAAATATACAGCCACAAAATTTATATAATTTACCAGTATTCCTGGTTGTATGTATATTTCATTTAATTAATTGGTCCAGAGCAACTTGTGGATATGACGAGTGGTAAGGTATTGAACGGGGACTTTTTTTGCGATAGTAAGTGTACCAATTCTACTTGTATAATGATAAATATAGTTATCATTGTTCATTTACTGTATGTAAAAATTATACATTCAGCTAAAGGCAATTTTCCACATTTAATTTGCCCGTTGGTCCTTCCGAAACGGATGTATATAGTGAAGTCATTTAATTGGTTATCTACTTCATAATTATGTTGAGATGACAGGAGGTGGATGTTAAGTTCACAAATTTATTTAATGTTGCTAGTGGGATTATATTATTGCATATATTAATTTTTGATAAGTCAAGTCTGGCTAAGTTTATATTAATTTGTTGAATAATTAGGACACAATGTGCAACTCTTGGGGTATCTTTATTGAGGAAAAGTCGTTTCGCACACAGTGGCTTATCAGTCCACATCATAGGAGAAGAAACTGGAAAGAGTTTCTATTTTCCATTTTGGAGGACCTGACGGTATGATACAAATTTAGGTATCTGTCGATCAAACTTATCATGTATTTTCTGAATCTCATTCTCATTCTATTTAATTTTGTCCTGCCTTGCATCTCACTATTCTCCCTCTCGGTGCACTAATCCTGATGTCATTAATCTCGGCCCGCATTCTCTCATCTTCCCTCGCAAATTTAATGGAGGAGGAAGACATTAGTCTGTACTTGTGTGCCTTAATAATATTCAACTTTATAATTGCGCACAAAGGTATGAATTTATATCCCATTTAGGTGTTATTCAGACGCTGTTGGATGTATTTTGGATTATTTTCCGTTAATAATTTATATTGATTGGATCACAGCAGAGATTACAGTTATTTGAAAATATTAATAACGGTGAAATTTTTCTTGTAGGGAATTACGTCTCATTCACACTTTATCTCGTGATTTTTATTTTAATTTTTGTGTGTGTCGTTTCCTTTAACATCATATTTATTAAAACAAAGACCTGAAATATTTAATAGTAAATGTTGACAATTTAAATTAATCAGCAAATATTTTTTTAGAGCTTGAAGAATGAAATTTACTTTCAGTTCCAAGTTTGTGGACAACAGTGCAAGTCAGGGGATATTGGTAGTTAGTGTAGAAATGCGTAGAGGGGAATGTGTACTTCGTGGGGCCTGAATTCATATTTAGTGGGAAAGAAAATGCATTGCTAAGAGCAAAAATTTGCAGTTAGCGGGGAAGGAAATGTATAGTTGAAAAGTTAACACCTTGTGCAACATCTGGTTATCTTTATTGTAGACGTTCACCATCCAGTGGCATTTATCAATATACATTATAGAGGAAGAATTATAATGATTATTTTATTATAATCTTGGGGAGCGCTAAACCCGTAGGATTATACAGAGCATGTGGGAGGGGGGAGTGTATGGGAGGCCATTCATTGCTCAATTCAGGGGAACTGGGGCACAATCCAATTCCCTATAAGTCAAGAGCCCTAAGCATCAAGGAACCTCCTCTGAGGGACATAATTAGAAGACAGTAGAATAAATACAAAAAAGAGAGAGTAATCAGTCCATCAGCCTTGGAGCAGGCCATGGAGGAGCACCCTGGTGTAGAGATTCTGGAGCATAGGCAAGGGGGGGACTGGCGCTTATATAGGCGGTCAGTGGATGAAACGTGTAGCAGAAAAGAGCCATAGCACTGGTAGGCGGGTTCCCAGTGGGAAGTGATCGGTACCTTAAGGGATGGGTTAGTTTGTGTAGCGTGAGGTTATGTAATCGTCTCTGAAACCAAAGATTCCATGATGTTGCGTGTCTGACAAGTTGTGCCAAGGAAAAGTAAACAATACTGACAAGATGAAAAGTTAACACATTTGTGCAACATCAGATTATCCACTGACGCCTAAATAAGCGCAGTCTCCTTGCCTTGTGCTCCAGGAATCTTTACACCAGGGTCTCTCACACCAGCTCCAAGGCTGAGGGACTGATTATCTCACCTTTTGTATATAGTTTACTGTTTTCTAATTATGTCTTGAATCTGTATTAATAAAGTCACTGGATGGCGAAACGTCTACAACTAAAGATAACCAGATGTTGCACATTGTGTGTTAAAATTTCTCTTGTCGGGACTGTATACCTTTCTTGCACATATGTATAGTTAGCTGTAAATTGTTGTGTATTTGCTGAAATGTTGTAGTTAGTGAGGTATAATGCAAAAAGTTTAATGATTAAATGTCGTACAAATTTTTTTCGAACCCTCGTTCAAAAAAAAAATTGGCTATCAAATACTGGATTGTAAATATTATTAAAAATATTTGTACATAAACTCGCACGGCTGGAAAAATATGAGTAAAATATCATGGAAAGTTTTATTGATGTGGATATTTAATTAGCATTCAAGCGGCTGAAAAAACGAGGAAACCACAAATATGTAAATACAGATGCCAACACATAGGTACATGTGTATACACGAGATAATGTTATGTCATCGTGACAAGTATATGCAATGAGGCATTCGCATTTCTATACATGGCATTGCCAAGCGTTTTTGGGAAATGCAGCGTCCTGCGCTAGTATGGAAGCATTCATCTAATAAAAAATGTCAAAGATGTTGGAAAAAGTGCAGAGGTTTGTTCAATACTTTGTCCCGGTGTTGGGACCAGCTACAAGAAGAGATTAAAGGGTAACATGGAACGACACTAGAGAGAGAAATAAAGGACTAGAATTAATCATGATGAGAATTTACAATATACTGAAAGGTGAAGACAGGGTGGTCAGGATTGTCTCTGTTGAGAGGCGGGTCTGTAGAGATACAAGAGGACGCAAAAGAGACGCTATGAACACAGAAGAGTCACCAGGGATGTTGGAAATACTACTTTGTCCCTCAACTTTTTGAAAATCAAATTGGATTGGTTAAAATCTCTCACATGAATAAATAGGAGCACTGGAATTGTGGAGAATTTTTCTCCAGGGAGGGGGGTATTAGCCCCCTTCAGCCCCTTTCAGCCATTTCAGCCATGAGGGGACCAGCCCTCTCGAAGGGGCAGGCGTCTTGTGTATGCTACAGTGAGTAATTGATCGACGATCGATTCAGTACGGGAGTATGCGAAGTGGTCAAGCGACCGCCGCTCCTTGCAGTCCAGAGTTGCAGAGTGTATTTTAATAAGAGACAGTACATCTCTCCTTAGCAGGACATTTAAGGAAAATCTGCTCCCACGTCATTACCATAGTAAAAGATAGTGGACATTGTTGTCTATGCTTAAGACAGCAAAGAATCAAACATTTATTCTGCTTTGCTTCATCGAGAAGGAAGTGAGGCACAAGGAAGCCAAAAGTACTATGTCAGTTTTTCCTTTGTGCTGGGGGGCAAGTGACGGCGTGGGTGATGTGGCGTCTTCAGATTACTTTTGACTCTACTGAGAGTTGACACTGAACTGGATGCTGCTCAGGATATAACAGGCAAAGAACATGATCTGTACGTTAGTGTGAACAAAGTGTCTCATAACAACTCAATAACACAATAAACACTTTAAGAGATAACTAGTGTGATCAACTTCTTTAGTGATAAGATTGGTTGTCAATAAAGACTTTTTTGTGGAACATAGTGTACCAGTGTACGTTTTCTAGTATATGGAAGACGTGGACATCCAAGGGAAACTTTCAGCTCTGTCAAGTCACGATATCTGGATCGAAGGTGTTGAAGAACACCATAGCTCATGCTACAAGACAGGTAGGTTACGAATTTCTTGAGTCGCAAGGAGGTTGTAATCAACCATAGTCGGCGTTAGGTGGACGGACTTTTGAGTCCACACATAAGCAAGTTTGTCAGCCTTCAGTGAATGAAATATGCTGACATAACACCCCCTAGGGGTAATTTAAATCTTACAAATTATAAATCATTACAGCCTGTTGAGAGATGATCTTGTCAACCAATTCAAGGAACCTCGGTCTGCAGGGGCTGCTGTGTAGACGATTTGCTGTCTTTTTTCAGCTAGTGTTCCCTATATTTAATTTAAAATTAAGTTTAAATGGTTAATCCCATTTTCAACAGGGAATCTTGTCCAGTTCTTTATGCTATATTTGTTATTTTAAATCTAAGTTCGATTAAAGTTTATTAAGTCAACTGGTAAAATTCGAATTAAGATAAGACAACATCAATATAGCATTAAAACTGGACCAAGATTCCAATGCTCAGTTTATTAATGTGAGAGATTTTAATCATCCAATTGATTTTCAAAAAGTTGAGAAAGTTGTATTCAAAACAAGTCCATGGTTGGATAGGAAATATATTTGAATCTTGTTCATAAAAAAGCAGTTTTGAAAAATAAATGAATATTTCCGTTTGGTTTATATAAATTAGATTTATTTATAATATTAATAAAATTTGGAAGGTTTAATAATATAAAACAACATTGGAACAAATAATAAACCTTATTTCTTGGTAGGTAAGAACATAGGCAACTGTTAGGCAAACTTTATTCCGAAACGTTTTAGCTAAGTAGGCTTCCTCAGTCGAATACAGAAAGTAGGCAGGAACAGTAAATAGAGCTGTGAAGACGATGTAATCCAGTCCGTCACCCCTGAAGTCGTAGATTTAAAGGGTGTCAGGATGTCGCCTTGTGGATCTGTCTAGTTGGACCTGCGGACCTACTGCAGATGTTCCTCTAATGAGTCCGGTATGGTCCCCCGCTTCAGGTGATTCTTTGTTGTGTGGTGTGGTCTAGCCCTTTAATGCTTCCTTGAATGTATTATTTTCATAGTTCCCTTGACAATGTGAGTAGTCACGAAAGCGCTTGGAATTTCACTACTCTTTCACAGAGGTTGTTTTGCATAATATATATATATATATATATATATATATATATATATAAGTTATATATATATATATATATATATATATATATAGTAGGTAGGTAGATATATAGATAGACAGATTAGATAGGAAATACAATCGCAAAGAGGCGATCTTATTAATGCAGAAAACAATACACATGGGAGTTGTTAAATTATACACTGTGCAACTCTTAGGGTATCTTTATTGAGGAAACGTTTCGCCAACACAGTGGTTTCATCAGCCATTTACAAAGGATATAAAACTGAAACAGGAGGAGAAATGAAGGTAATCAGTCCCTTCAACCTTGAGTTGATTGTCAGTCCATCAATCTGAATAGAATACGGCATAGGAGCGGAGAAGCAGCTTATAAACCGTATGGCAGGAG
The DNA here is from genome assembly GCF_026875155.1 of Cherax quadricarinatus. Taxonomy (NCBI): domain Eukaryota; kingdom Metazoa; phylum Arthropoda; class Malacostraca; order Decapoda; family Parastacidae; genus Cherax; species Cherax quadricarinatus. The sequence goes on from NC_069407.1 coordinate 74,774,148, forward strand.
AGGTGCAGCATCGTAGGTGGTGCCACATTTGTCGTGCCAAGGGTTAGGCAAGCGAAGAATTTCCAAGTTTTAAGATCCAAGAAAGTTGCAGTGTCTGGTCAGGATTGTTAGATGAATGGTTTCAAAGAACCGACATGTTGTTTAAATTAGAAAACATGTGCAAACTCTTGGGTATTCTTTATTGAGAATAACCGTTCTCGCTCCAACACAGTGGTTTCATCCATTTCATCTACAATCCACATGGAGATGGAAACCTTACAGGTGACGGTTCACACTCTGCAAATGGGATGCCATTGATTGCTTCTGCCTTCCCTCAGAGAATTTCACCTCATGTCTGTTGCTGTATTGTAACATTGATAGTCTTGATGACTTGCGAGATTGCGAAAGATTAGAGTAAAAAATTTCCATCTCCTTATGACGTGTTAGGTAAGTTTGGGGTTGCCAAGGGTACATTATAATGGGGGACCTTTGACATGAAACTTTGCATAGAAAGAAGCTTTGACAATAGGTATAAACTTCTTATGAAAAAAAATGGTAAGTCAGTAGAACGAGGATATATATAGGACGAATGGCAGTAGTTTGTTGGACTTTGTATTGTGGGATATAAGTCTGACTGTAGACTTCCGGATGTGTATGTTTATAGAGGGGCAACAGATATATCAGACCATATTTTTATTTGTAGCTACAATGGGATAAAAATGTAGATGGGTTACAAGGATGAATGGTTATCAGAAAGTAAAAGATGAGTGTGAAAGTTCATATTCTAGGGGAGAGAAAGCAGTGATGGCCACGACAAAAAGCAAACTTTCTAGAAAAGATGGGCGGATGTGAGAGTATAGGCAATGAGGTTAAGAGGTTTGGAGAAGATTAAAGAATGCATGTTATAGTGTTCAGCAGAAGGTTGTGGATAATAAGATTGTGGTTGAGGGAGGATGGGAAAGTAGAAGTGGTGGATTGTATGGGTAAAGAGAGTTACTAAGAAATAAAAATCAAATAGCTATAAGAAATAGAAAGAAAGAAACACTGCAGCAGCGCCTACTAAACCCAAGCGAAGCAGGTCCATGTCCCCCTCCCGGATTTTTAGCCCCAATGACCCACCTAGTCAGGTTCACTTCAATGAAGGAAGGAAGCACGGCTTTCAGACCTAGTAACACAAGCTAGGTCAGTACAACTCACAACCAGCCACACCCCACTCATGTATTTATCTAACCTAATTTTAAAATACACAAAGTTTTAGCCTCATTAACTGTACTCGGGAGTGTGTTCCACTCATCCACAACTCTATTTCCAAACCAGTGGGTTTTCCTATACCTTCCGAATCTAAATTTTTCCAACTTGAAAACCATTTGCTGCGCGTCTATTTTTTACTTTTTTTGGATGGAAATTTTTCGGTACGCTATTTACATTCCATTTTTATTCCTGGTTTCCATTTATACACCTCGATCATTATTTTTTTTTTTTTATATCCACTGGCCGATTCCCACAAGCAGGGTGGCCCGAATAAAAGAAAAACTTTCACCATCATTCACTCCATTCACTCTCTTGCCAGAAGGGTGCTTGCACTTACAGTTTTTAAACTCGCTCCACAATTACCACCCCTTCTTCAGAGTACAGGTCACTGTACTTCCCATCTCCAGGACTCAAGTCCGGCCTGCCGGTTTCCCTGAAACCTTCATAAATGTTACTTGCTCACACGCCAACAGCACCGTAAAGTATTAAAAACCATTCGTCTCATTCATCCTATCAAACACCCTCACGCACGCCTGCTGGATGTCCAAGCCAATCGCACACATAAACCACCTATACCCCCTCCCTCCAAACCTTTCCTAGACCGACCCTACCCACCTTCTTTTCACTACAATGATTACACTCTTGAAAGTCATTCTGTTTCGCTCCATTCTCTCTACATGTCTGAACACCTCACAAAACTTTCTCAGCCCGCCTGGACTACTGTTTTGGTAATCCCGCCCTCCTCCTAACTTCCAAAACTACGATTCTCTGCTTTATATTCACACCAACATTGCCTCAGACTGACATCTCCACTGCCTCCAGCCTTCTCCTCGCTGCAACATTCATCACCTGCTTTTTCCCCCCCCACTCCATATAAGACGGGTTTGTAAAACTATACTCTCATACATTCCCCTCACTTTGACCTCAAGGACAAGTTCTTTGTCTCCACAGACTCCTAAACGCTGCACCAATCACCCTTTTCCCATCTTACAATTCTATGATTCACCTCATCCTTCATAGACCCATCCGCTGGACAGTCCACTCCCAAAAATCTGTATACCTTCCCCCCTCCATACTCTCTCCTCCAATCTGATATCACATCTTCATCCCTAATATTTTGATATTCCTCATTATCCTTACTCTTCCCTGTATTCACTTTTAATTTTCTTCTTTTTGTCTCACCCTACCAAATTCATACAATCTCTGCAACTTCTCTTCAGAATCTCCACAAGGAGCACAGTGTCATCAGCCAAAGAGCAACTGTGACAACTCCCAATTTATGGTTGTGATTCCTTATCTTTTAACTCCAGCCTCTTGTCAAGACCCTCGAATTTACTTCTCTTACAACCCCATCTATAATATATTTAAACAACCACGGGTGACATCACACCAATCCCTGTCTAAGGCCTACTTTTTTACTGGGAAATGTAATTTCCCCTCTTTCCGATGTACTCTAACTTTGAGCCTCACTATCCTCGTTTAAAAACTCTTCACTGCTTTCAGTAACCTACTCCTACACCCATACCTGCAACATCTGCCACATTGCCCCCCTATCCAACTTGTCATACGCCTTTTCCAATCCCATAAATGCCACAAAGACATCTTAACCTTATCTAAATACTGTTCACTTATATGTTTTCACTGTAAAACACTGGTCCACACACCCCCCTACCTTTCCTAAAGCCTCCTTCGTTCATTGCTATTCCTAATCTCAGTCTTACTTTTAATTCTTTCACTATTAACTCTACCATACACTTTACCAGGTTTTTACTCAAACAGACTTATCCCTATAATTTATTTTTGCACTCTCTTTTGTACCCTTTGCCTTATACAAAGGAACTATGGCATGCTCTCTGCATCCCTAGGTACCTTTCCCTCTTCCATACATTTATTTAAATAATTCCACCCAAACCACTCCAAAACTATATCCCCACCTTGTTTTAACATTTCTATCTTTATCATCAATCCCGGCTTGCCTCTTACCCCACTTACATTTTACCTACTGCCTCACGAATTCCCCGACACTCACAACTGGCTCTTCCTCATCTCCTACAAGATGTTATTCTCCTTGCCCTATACACGAAATCACAGCTTCCCTATCTTCATCAACATTTTAACAATTCCTCAAAAATTTTCCCTCCATCTTCCCTATCCTTCCAACTCTCCATTTAATAACTCTTCCTCTCCTATTTTTAATGACAAATCCATTTGTTCTCTTGGCTTCCCTAACTTGTTAATCTCACTCCAAAACTTTTTTCTTATTTTCAACAAAATTTGTTTGATAACATCTCAACCAACTCTCTCTTTTGCTCTCTTTTTACAATTGGCTTCACCTCTCTCCCCCCCTTAAACTCTCTCTTTTCCTCCATATACTATTCCCTCCTATGCATCACTTCTACTTTGTAAAAACTTCTCATATGCTAACTTTTTCTCCCTTATACTCTCTTTACCTCATATTCCACCAATCAGGTCCTCTTCCCTTCCGCCCACACTTTCCTGTACCTCGCTCATATCCCCCCTAATTCTACGCCTTCGAGACGAGTGCAGATTCAGGGACACTCAGTCTATCCTCCATAGCGAAGATTTTCTGATACATTTGATTCAATTTTGTCATCCTCCTCTGTAGTTTTCCAGTGCATTTATATCCTTTCAGTTAAACAGTGACCAGGAAATGTGCAGCATACTAAATGAGGCGTAACCCAAGGATATGAGGTTGAGGAATTCCTGTTAAATATTTCTACTAGAGATGAAGCAGGATTCTGTTAGCATTATTGCGAACACTAATTGCATTGTTGATTGGTTTTAGATTACTGCCTAACCAGAAACTCCGAAATCCTTTTCGCAATCAGTTATTATTAAGGATTTACACTATTTAGTGTTATTATGTGGCATAAGTTTATTTTCCTGTCCAACATTTAGAACTTGCAAATATCTTAATTAAAATCTGCTATTCTGTCACCTTCTACCGACCATTGCATCAGTCTTTTCAAATCATCCTGGAGTGCTCTAGTGTCCTCATTCGAATGGAAATTGGACGGCCTTATTTTAGTGTCAACAGCAATTTACGTATGTCGCAATTTATTCCCTCGTCTATGTCGTTTATGTAAATTATGAACAACAACGGGCACTAACACCGCTCTGTGACGTGCCCCCATTCTGATTTTCCCAATTTATGTAAAACTCTCTGTTGCCTATTGTCAGCCATGCCTCTACCCAGGAAAAAAAAAAATTCTCCTCCTATTCGTGTGCCTGAAGTTTCCTCAGGCAGGCCTATGATGTGGAACTCTATCGAAAGCCTTACTGAAGTCCGTATACACAATATCATATTCAAACAACGATCTACGTCCTTTAACAACTTAGTGAAAAAAAAGTTAGTAAATTCGTTAAGACAGGAACGCCCCCTTTGACTTAAAACCGTTGGTGGAATCATTATCAATTTATGCCTCTCAAAATGACTACGAAAGCTTCGGCAATTGTTTATTCCATAAATTTTCCCAATATGGAGGTAGGCTTATTGGTATATAGTTTAGAAGCTAAGGAACCCATTCATCTGCCTTTATGTAAATAGGTATTCTAATTTGCCATTTTCTAATTATCAGGCACTATGCTTACGTAGTTAGATGATATGTGGAAAAGATTACGGGACAAATGATTGCTAGTTTCTCTTTACGTTCATTTAACACCCTTGCCAGCAGTTCTTCAGGGCCTGGGGATTTGTTAGGTTTATAATTTCTCTATTTGTCTGAGGACCATTCATAGTTTGCACAAAACATGCATAGTTTATCAGCCTGTTCTACATATTCTATTGTTTCAGGGATTTTTTCTAGTATTTTCCTGGATTAAAAAACTGAGAGGGAAGTAGTATTGAAAATTTCAATATATCCTTATCCTGTCTGTAATCTGATCAAGAGTTATCTTTGTGGGGCCTATCTTGTCCCTAATCTTTCTTCTGTATATCTGAAAGAACCTTTTGGGTTCGTCTTTCGATTCCCTTCGCAACCTTAGACTCATTATCCCTTTTTGACTTTTCTTATTTCCTTTATTTTATTTCTTTTTAATTGCGTTATATGGCTTCTTAATGCCCATCCCTCTTTTGATATGCCTATATATGCCTGTCTTTGACCCCAATGAGATGTTTTAATCTATTGTTCATCCATTTGGGATATTTTTGTTAGGACTAATTTCCCTACTCGGACACAAAGTTGTCTGGGCAGCTAGAACTATGCTCTGAAAAACCGTATATTGGCAACCAAGATCACTACCTTGTCCCTTTAGTCAGGGACATCCCAATTTAGCCCACCAGGTAATTTTGGAGTACCAGAAATCGGCCAAGCAAAAGATTCTGGGACAGAGATCTGATTGTGTTATGTGGGTAATTTCTATGATATATTGAAGCTAATCGATTTGTGACCACTTTCCCAAGTCATCATTAATCTCAATGATTATTAATTAGTGAGTCCTTTGTTATCAAAGAACCAAACTCAAGCAGATGTTTTCTCTAGTTGGGTTCTGTCACAACTGTTCTATAAAGCAATTCTGAACTGCAGCAAGAAAGTCAAAATTCAAGATTTCTGTATAATGTTTCCAATCAATTTGACTTAAAGTTAAAATCTCCCATTAACAACTTGCATTTCATATCTAGATGCCCTTATGAATTTCGTCCCATACAGTTTACTTGGCACTTCCTCTCAAAGTTTGGAGGCCTATAAATCACACCTAAAATTAATTTGGTACGACCTCGAGAAACTGTAACAAATAAATTCTGTGTTCGGAAGTTTCTAATCTTATATCATGTCTATAAAACAACAGTTTAAAAGTATCTCGGACATACTTCGCCACTCCACCAACCTTCCTGTTTGGACCCTATCAGAGTGCATTCAGAAGGCTTTCTCTATCTTTAAGGATGAACAGGTTATCGGTTTTAGCAATATCTATATACTTGCACATTGCAAGTAAATCTATCTTATTTTCTTAGATCCCTCAATTTGTATAGTAAACCTTAAGGGAATAATCACCCGGATGCCCTGTAATATCTCTTCTTTGTTGTTCATCAATTGATTTTGCGTTTATAGCAATTTATTTTGAAATATTGTCTTTTAAAACGTTTCCCTGAGGTATCCCGGTAACATCTGCTGTTTTTTTACCTTAATACTGCAGGCCTGATTGTTCCCAAATAAACACCAATACCTATATAATTCATTCAGTTTAAATTCCTATAGACAAGTCATCAATTACCCCCTCAGACGAATTGGCTAATGCAACCACTCCGGCGCAGAGAGATGAACCCCTATTCACTGCTACATATCATGTTGGCCATCCCATAGAATATGTCCCAGTTTTTTCAATGAATGGGATTGCATATTCATACGTACATGTCTAGCCAGCAATTTATACCAATTAGCCCTAGGACAGCCATTCATTGACCACTTCCCTTTCTAAGCAAAGATGCTACATACGGACTGGGATCTATCCCATGGACCTGACTACTTTATGGATGACTGTACTTCTACAGCAGCTCAATGTTCCTTTCCCTTCCCAATGTCATTACTCCAGACCGTCTCCACTACTGGACAAATTATCCAACCTGCTATGTCACCAACACCAGCTCCTGGGAGGCACACCCTCTGTCTCACCTTTCGATTCTGTGTTACAAAAAGAATGGTTCCATATATATTACCTGAGAATTCTCCTTCAATTAAAATATTTTACCTTGATTAGCAGGAGAAATCAGTGGTATCTTCAACTCACTAACCACGGCTTATTGGCAATTGAATCGAAAAAAACTTTCCATATTATTTTATGGGCTCCTTTACCTTACATGAGGACTCACTATCCACTCATAGGAAATACATTTCAAAAATTCGCAATTTAGGAAGGCTTTCTATACAAAGGGTGTTAACGTGGGGACAAGCCAACAAAGATCATTACCAACTCTACTATGAACATTATCTCAAGTGAAAACGTGACTTGAAAGGGCTTCTCCTTTCAGGCCCAAAAAAACGCTTTGTTGTTTAGAGTCTTGCGTCTTGTTGCAGCTCAGTGGTGAATGATCAAAGAGACTGGGGACCACCGGACCGACCTATAACAAAAATTCCAACAGCCGGCTCTAAGATAAGGTCACTTCAAATAAATCTTCATGGCATCTCAGTCAGGTCAGTAAAAGTCTTGTATATTTTTCTAATCAGTACCACATTTACTCCCGGCATAAGGAACGGAGCGATTCCGTTACATTACACCATGTGGATCTACGATATATATATATATATATATAATATATATATTATTATATATATATATATATATATATATATATATATATATATATTTATATATTATAAGGTCCACATAAGAACATAGGAAAGAAGGAACACTGCAGCAGGCCTACTGACCCATGCGAAACAGGTCCATGTCACCTCCAGGCTTACAACGGATGACCCCTTTGTCATGATACATTCACTTTAGGAAGGAAACACGGCATCAGGCTAGTTGCACTTGCTGTCAGGTTCCAAATCACCGCCCATCAAGTATTTTATATAACCTTATTTTTGAAACTACACAAACGTCTTAGGCTTCTTTGATTTTACTCGTTTGGAGTTTGCTCTTACTCAATCCACAACTCTATTTACAAACCATGCTTTCCTATATCCTTCCGGAATCTGAATTTTTCCATCTTGAAATCATGTTGTGAGTCCTTCTGTCTTGGATGGGTATTTTTAGTATGCTATTCACATCCCCTTTATTTATTTCCTGTTTCACATTTATAACACCCTCAGTCATTTCCCCACTAATTCTTCACCTGTCTAGAGAATGCAATTCTGGGCCCTCAGGGTGTCTCTCCACACAGAGAAGATTTCTTGATACATTTGATCAACTTTGTCATCTCCTCTGTACGTTTTTCAGTGCATTTATATCCATTCTGTAATACGGTGACCAGAATTGTACAGCATAATGTAAATGAGGCCTAACCAAGGATATTATAGAGTTCAAGAAGGAAACTCATGACTTCTGTAACTTTATTACTTCTTGATATGAAGCCAAGGATTTGGTTTGCTGTATTGTGAAACACTAATGAACTGTGAGCCTTGATTTGATATCAGATTATGCCTAACCAGACTCCTCTAAAAAAAAACAAAAAAAAAAAAAAAAAAAAAAAAAAAAAAAAAATAATAAAAAAAAAAAAAAAAAAAAATCTTTTTTGCAGTCTGTAATATTAAGATCTACATTATTTAGATTATACGTGACATGGGTATTTTCCTGTCCAACATTTAGAACTTTGCATTTGTCTATATTATACTGCACCTGCCACTTCTCCGACCCTTGCATGAGTCTATTCATGTCATCCAGGAGTGCTCTAATGTCCTCATTAGAATGAATTGGACAGCCTATTTTGGTGTCATCAGCTTATTTGCTTATGTTCGGTCTTTTATTCCCTCATCTATATCGTTTATGTTAAATTGGAACAAACAATCGGGCCCCCCAACACTGACCCCTGTGCAAACTCTAAGCATCTTATTTGTAAACCATGCCTCTACCCAGGAAAAAAATCCTCCTCATATTCCGCGTGCATGAAGTTTCCTCAATAGCCTCTGATGTGGAACTCTACCGAAAGCCTTGCTGAAGTCCATACGCACATACATATCATATTCAAACCATGATCTACTCCTACAAGCTCCCTGTAGTGTAAAAAAGTTAGTAAATTCATTAGACAGGGAAACGGCCCTTTGTAAAAAACGTGTTTTTGGGGGGAGACTAAATTATCAATTTATGCCTTTCAAGTTGACTATGAATTGTTTCGGCAATTATTGATTCCATAAATTTTCTCACTATGGAGGTAAGGCTTATTGGTCTATAGTTCTAATCTAAGGACCTGTCACCTGCCTTTAAATAGGTATTACATTTGCCTTTTTAAACTTATCAGGCACTGTGACAGTTTGTAGTGATATGTTGAAAGAAATGGATTAGCCAACGGCTTGCCTAAGGTCCTCTTTACATTTCTTTAAAACTTGGCATAAACAGTTCATCAGGGGCCTGGGGAATACTGTTAGGTTTCAATTTCTCTATTTGTCTGAGGACCATGTCACTAGGTACGCAATCGTGCTTAGTTTATTATCGTCATGTTCCATATAATTTATTATTTTGGGAATTCTGCTAGTATTTTCTGAGTAAAAACTGAGAGGAAATAATTTTGAAAATTTTCACATTTCCTTAAGTTACTATTAAGTGGCCTATCGTATCCCAAATCTACTTTTATTATACCTGAAAGAACCTTTTTGGGTTAGTTTCGAATACTTGCGGCTTCAGCCTCAAAATCTCTTTTTGCTTTTCTTATTCCTTTTATTTGTTTCATCTTTAATTGGATATATTGATTTCTTAACTGCCCATCTCCTGTTTTGTTACGCCTATATATGCCTTCTTTTGACTAATGAGATGTTTTAATCTATTGTTATCCATTTGGGATCATTTTTGTTAGATCTAATTTCCCTACTCGGAAAGGAAAGTTGTACTGGGCAGCTTGAAACTATGCTCTGGAAAAAACATTGTATTGGCAACCACACCACCTACCTAACCCATAGTTAGGTCATCCCAATTTAGCCCACCCATTTCATTTTTCAGTCCCATGAAATTGGCCAAGCAAAAGTCTGGGGACAGAAATTTGATTGCAATTATTTGGGTTATTCCATTGATATTTTGAAATTAAGTGATTTGTGATCGACCCCCCCCCCCTTTCCCAAGCTCATCTTAACCTCAAGATTATTAATTAGTGATTCTTGTTGGCAAGAACCATGTCAAGCAAGCTGCTTTCTCTAGCTGGATCTGTCACACATTGTTTAAAAATCAATCCTGAACCGTATCAAGAAAGTCACTAGATTCAAAATTTCCTGTCACAGAGTTCCATTTAATTTTTTTAAAGTTAAAATCTCCATTAGCACAACATTTTTCTATCTAGACGCCTGTGAATTTCGTCCTTAACAGTTTACTGCACTCCCTATCAAGGTTTGGGGGGCCCTATAAAAATAATACCCAATATTATTTTTCACGGACTCTCGCGAGATGTGGCCAGATTCTTATCGATTTTTTCTAATCTTATATCCTGCTCAAAACAGCAATTTAAATTATCTCTGACTACATCCGCCACCTCCACCTCCCTTCCTTGTTGGACTTATCAGTTGTGGAATGTAATAACCTGTTGCGCATTAGAAACATTTCTCTAACTTTCAAGTTTGAACCAGGTCTCTGTTTATCTTATTTTTTAGACTCCTATATTTGTAGAGTAAACCTTAAGAGAGCTGTCCTGGTTGCCATTCTATATCTCTCTTTCTTTGCGTTTTTACTACAAACTCTATTTGAATACTTTTAAAACACATCATTGAGGTATCCTTGTAATCTACAGGGGATGTGGAAAATGCTGTATATATTTTCCAGAAATTCAGTCTCTATGTAAATAGATGGTCATACTGTATTTAATAATATTTATGTCAATTGAATAACGAAAAAGCCTGCGTCTGCGCAGCGTGACCTTGCCATCTTTGTTTTGAATTGGATACAACGTTAATATTAATGGGAAGAATTTTTCGTGCTCTAGAGGTTAATATTGGATTGAAACCTCTACAAATAGGAGGCGAAAGTGTTGGATGTGCATTCTGCATAACTTGAGATTCAGACGTCTGGACAAGACAGCTCCATGAACCTTCAGATAAGCTCTCTATATTTTGAGTATAAGTCTGGCCAGTGTTTTCTTAAATTTAGTTAGGTGTGTGCTTTTTCTGAGATGATACAACTTATAATCCAGTCAAATTGGTGAGTGGATATTAAGATATATTTTTCCCTCTGTTTGTAATAATGTATATATATAACCATTTAGTATTTTTAAATATACAGCCACAAAATTTATATAATTTACCAGTATTCCTGGTTGTATGTATATTTCATTTAATTAATTGGTCCAGAGCAACTTGTGGATATGACGAGTGGTAAGGTATTGAACGGGGACTTTTTTTGCGATAGTAAGTGTACCAATTCTACTTGTATAATGATAAATATAGTTATCATTGTTCATTTACTGTTATGTAAATAATTATACATTCAGCTAAATGCAATTTTCCACATTTAATTTGCCCGTTGGTCCTTCGAACCGGATGTAATTAGTGAAGTCATTAATTGGTTAATTACTTATAATTAATGTGAAATGACAGGAGGTGGATGTTAAGTTCACAAATTTATTTAATGTGTAGTGGATTATAATTATTGCAATATTAATTTTGATAAGTCAAGTCTGGCTAAGTTTATATTAATTTGTTGATAAATTAGACACATGTGCAACTCTTGGGTATCTTTATTGAGGAAACGTTTCGCCACACAGTGGCTTCATCAGTCCATACATAGGAGAAAACTTGAAGAACAGGAGGAGAATGAGGTAATCAGTCCCTCAACCTTGAGTCGATGTGTTCAGTCCATCAATCTTGAGTAGAATACGGCAGATGAGCGGAGAAGCAGCTTATAAACCGTATGGCAGGAGAGGTGTAGCAGTCATAGGTAGTGTCACATTTGTTCAATGTGGAAGTAGGTTGTGCCCAAGAATTAGGCAAGCGAAAAAATTCCTAAGTATTAAGATCCCAAGAAGTTGCAGTGTCTGACAGGTTTGTAGATGAATGGTTCAGGAACCGACATGTTGATAAATTAGACACATGTGCAACTCTTGGGTATCTTATTGAGAAACGTTTCGCCACACAGTGGCTTCATAAAGTCCATACATAGGAGAAACTGAAGAACAGGAGGAAAATGGGGAAAATCAGTCCCTCAACCTTGAGTCGATGTGTTCATCCATCAATCTTGAGTGGGAAAACGGCAGATGACGGAGAAGCAGCTTATAACCGTATGGCAGGAGGGGTGTACAGTCAAGTAGTGCCCACATTTGTTAAATGGGGAAGTAGGTTGTGCCCAAAATTAGGCAAGCGAAGAATTCCTAAGTATTTAAGATCCAAAGAAGTTGCAGTGTCTGACCAGGTTTGTAATAATGGTTCAGAGAACCGACATGTTGAAAACTTAGACACATTGCAACTCTTGGGTATCTTTATTGAGGAAACGTTCGCCACACAAGTGGTTCATCAGTCCATACATAGAAAAACTTGAAGAACAGGAGGAGAATGAGGAATCAGTCCCTCAACCTTGAGTCGATGTGTTCAGTCCATCAATCTTGAGTAGAATACGGCAATGAGCGGAGAAGCAGCTTATAAACCGTATGGCAGGAGAGGTGTAGCAGTCATAGGTAGTGCCCACATTTGTTCAATGTGGAAGTAGGTTGTGCCCAAAATTAGGAAAGCGAAGAATTCCTAAGTATTAAGATCCCAAGAAGTTGCAGTGTCTGACAGGTTGTAGATGAATGGTTCAGAGAACCGACATGTTGATAACTTAGACACATGTCAACTTTTGGGGTACTTTATTGAGGAAACGTTTCGCCACACAGTGGTTTTCATCAGTCCATACATAGGAGAAACTTGAAGAACAGGAGGAAAATGAGGTAATCAGTCCCTCAACCTTGAGTCGATGTGTTCAGTTCCATCAATCTTGAGTAGAATCGGCAGATGAGCGAGAAGCAGCTTATAAACCGTATGGCAGGAGAGGTGTAGCAGTCATGGGTAGTGTCACATTTGTTCAATTGGAAGTAGGTTGTGCCCAAGAATTGGGAAAGGGCGAAGAATTCCTAAGTTTTAAAGATCCCAAAAGTTGCAGTGTCTGACAGGTTTGTAGATGAATGGTTCAGAGAACCGACATGTTGATAAATTAGACACATGTGCAACTCTTGGGTATCTTTATTGAGGAAACTTAGGAATTCTTCGCTTTCCTAATTCTTGGGCACAACCTACTTCCACATTGAACAAAGGGGACACTCCCTATGACTCCCTACACCTCTCCTGCCATACGGTTTATAAGCTGCTTCTCCGCCATCGCCGTATTCTACTCAAGATTGATGGACTGAACACATCGACTCAAGGTTGAGGGACTGATTACCTCATTCTCCTCCTGTTCTTCAAGTTTCTCCTATGTATGGACTGATGAAGCCACTGTGTGGCGAAACGTTTCCTCAATAAAGATACCCAAGATTGCACATGTGTCTAATTATCAACATGTCGGTTCTCTGAACCATTCATCTACAAACCTGTCAGACACTGCAACTTCTTGGGATCTTAATACTTAGGAATTCTTCGCTTGCCTAATTCTTGGGCACAACCTACTTCCACATTGAACAATGTGACACTACCTATGACTGCTACACCTCTCCTGCCATACGGTTTATAAGCTGCTTCTCCGCTAAATCTGCGGTATTCTACTCAAGATTGATGGACTGAACACATCGACTCAAGGTTGAGGGACTGATTACCTCATTCTCCTCCTGTTCTTCAAGTTTCTCCTTATGTATGGACTGATGAAGCCACTGTGTGGCGAAACGTTTCCTCAATAAAGATACCCAAGAGTTGCACATGTGTCTAATTTATCAACATGTCGGTTCTCTGAACCATTCATCTACAAATATTAATTTGTATAATATTAATTTGATAAGACAATTCTGGCCAAGATTTATATCAGTGTATGTGTAATTGATAAGACAAGTGTTGCTAATTATATTAATGTGTATAATATTAATTTTACTTAATGTGTAGTGGATTATAATTATTACAATATTAATTTGATAAGACAATTCTGGCCAAGATTTATATCAGTGTATGTGTAATTGATAAGGCAATTGTTGCTAATTATATTAATGTGTATAATATTAATTTTGCTATGCCAAATTCTGGCAAGGATTTATATTAATTTGTTTAATAATTTTGATAAGCCAAGGCTGGCTAAAGGTTTGTATTAATGTACATTTAAAATTTATATAAAAAAATTTCTTAAATTGTAATTGCAAGCTCAAGTGTAGCTAACATTATTAATGTGTTTTTAAAAATTTTATATTACAATTTTTTACATGTAATTGCTAAGCTCAAGTAGCTAGAATTTATTTAAAGGCAAGTTGTACTATTTACCTTTATAAAGTGCATAATTTAGTACATAATCAGTGTTATTAAGTTGAATTTAATACATTGCATCAGGGCTGAAAATGAGGAAATTAATATAGAAGACAAACACAGGGAATATAGAGTAAAAAAAGCATCAGTACAGGCTAGAAAAGTTCATGCAACCAAGGCATATAATAAGTGCTTGGAATTTTGAATAAAGAAACTGAATACTGATGATTTAAAATTGTTTTTTAGATTTTTTAAATGGAATAATATGATTAATACAAATTATATTACAACAAATATGAAGGAGGATTTATTATAAACCGTGTAGATAAAGACTGAAATAGATCTAATGATTAATCATATTATGAATTAAGGAAAAGATTCTTGTAAAAGTCAGGCCTTGAATAAATTAAAAATGTGTAAACCGGGCAGTTGGTCATCTGCTCCAACAAATAATAGGGTCTTTGCCAAAACTCCCAGAACTGGGGTTTGCCTGTGTATAATCCTGGAGAAAATTGGGAGAAATTTTGGTCAATTTTTAAAGCAGCTGTGCATACAGGAGTGACCTAGCCTGTGTAACTAAATTATTTTACCTCAAAGGACAGGTAAGAGGAATGCTTACATACTCATACAACCCTTTTCCCAATGTAAGACTCTTACAAGGAAGCAGTTGACTTGTTGAAGGTCACTTATGGTAATATATAGAACAAAGTAGGTTGGATCTAGTGAATATCATTGTTAATTTAAAATCTCCAGATCACACTTACAAAGGTTTAACAGCAGTTTAGAGTTAAACTGGAGAGCACTCTCAAAACTTTAAGTAATAAATATAATCTGAAGGAATCAGACTGGTTATTGATCCCCATGGTACAGAATAAATTAAGCGTAAAACACTTGAATGGATCTCAAATAAATATCACAAGGGTTATTTTGGTCTGGAGGAAATAAGACTAGGTCTACAAGAATTAATTTTCAGTTGCAAGCGGGCCAACCAACTCATTTTAAAGATCAACCCCATAAAAACTCGAGGTATCTGTCAAGTTTCACAAAGGGAGAAATTATCCCAATAGAAAAATCAAAATTCATTTCCTAAAAAGAGTTTCATAGGTGCATATCAAGTAGAAAGGGATCAGAAATAATGTTTCCCTCCACAAGGTAAGAAGAAAAAGTACCCTCCAAAGAGTAGCCCATTAATAAAAACCATCAAAGAAAGGAGAGATTGTCTTTTCTGCAAGGGAAACTCATTTTTCTAAGAATTGCAATACATACAATTCTTGGAATGATAAAGTTGAAAGATTGGGGGAAAACTTGACAGATGTATCAGATGTTTAGGTAATCACAATGTAAAGGATGTTATGCAAATTAAAACTTCTGTTATCAATGTCACAAAGGAAGACACCATATAGTCATGTGTAAAGGTCTATATGATAATGTTGATAATGATAATGTTGACAATCCTGACACAACAGTAGCTAATGTAAAAATTCTGCAATGGGTTTAAAAAATGATGGTTTTGCTGAAGTAGCCTTACCTGTGTTACAGGTAAAAATTGATGATAAAAAGCATAAATCAAAAAATGTAACTGCATTATTGGACCAGGGATCCCAGCGTACTTTCATAAAACGTAAATGTCTTGATGGTATGAAAGTGCAGATGGGAGATCCCACAACTTTAAAAATTATCTGGTTTTCTCTCAGATAAAAGAGCTCAATTGTATGACACTGTTTATGTAACTGTCAGGTTGGGCAATGAGAAAAAACGTGTTAATGCAGTAATTGTAGATAGACTTCCAGAGAAAATATCTACAGTAGAGCTTAGTAAAGCTACAGAAAGACTCTCACATAATGTAAATTTAGCACCTTCTGGTGTAAGTGATGACTCTGTAGGCCCTTTTGAAGACTGCAGGAGGCCATGTAATGTATGGTAGGATTCCTCGTAATAATAATTCAAGACTAAGAAACTACAAATACCATAACTGTGTGTCTTACTCATGAAAATCGTGCCCAGTATAATTCTTTCATAGAGGATGGTGTTGAGCCATTGCATAAATTGTTGGAATTAGACAGCATTGGAATAAATGTAAATGAAGAAAGTCCAGACGATTCTTTTACTCAAGAACAATACCTGAGAGATGTAAAATTTGAATCTGGACAAAACTGGGTACGACTTCCGTGGAGACTGAACCATCCAGAATTGCCCACTAATTACAGAATGGCATATGGACAATTAAAGGTTCACTCCGCGAACTGAGTAAGACACCAGAATTGTTAACTGCCTATAAATGAAATAATTCTGAACAATTAATTAATAAATTTATAGAAAGGTACCTCCTGACAAGCCAAAATTTATGGTCACTATTGCCACAACACGGAGTGAAAAGGATTCCCAAGACCACTCCTAAAAGGATTGTGTTAACTGTATGCCAGGAGTAACAAAAATTACCTATTTAAATGACGTTTGATGACAGGTCCGCGTTGACGGAAAAATTAGGAGATATCTTATTAAATTTCAGAGTAAAGAATTATGCCTTTTCGGCTGACATAAGTAAAACTTCCTAAGAGTGGGTTTTACAAAGGCTGACTGGGATTGTACCCGCTTCTTAGGCCTGAGAATCCTATTGACCCACTTAGCCCTCTGAAAACCTTTCACTTTAGGAGCATATTTTTTTGGTCACATCCAGTCCTTCCTACTTCAAGCGACGATAAATGCACACCCAAACATATGGGAAAATCCATTGAGTAAGGTAATGAGCAAACAATTTTATGTGGACAATTTCCTGGTGTACATCAACTGAAAAAGGAACTGTTAATGACTTATGGAAAGGCTAATAAAATAATGCAAAGTACAAATATGCCTCTAAGGGAATGGAATAGTAATTCGTCCAAATTAAAGGACAAAATAAGTAAAGATTACCCTGGAGATGAAGTGCCAAAATGTAGTAATGTATTGGGTTTAACTTGGGATTCTGAGAGAGATTTGTTAATGTTAAAACCTAATAATTACAGTATGCCCAATAAATTAACTAAGAGAGTTTTGCTTGCTGAAGTTTCCAAATGTTTTAGTGTCACCCCTTACATAAAGGGGAAAATTTTTAATTCAGGAAGCATGGAAACTTAAATGTGCTTGGGATGAAATCTACCTAAGGAATTCATTAACAGGTTTGGATGAATTAATTGGGGATTATGAAAAATTCCAATGTTGGAGTTCCCACGCCAGGTGGCCAATCCAATGGGAAAAAAGTACTCCACATTTTTGTGATGCTCCAAAAATTGGGATGTGGAGCAGTTTGCTTACCTTCAATGTAATAGTGTTATTCCTCTTGTTATGTCTAAGGTTAAAGTGTCCCCCAATTAAAACACGTACCTTGCCTCAGTTGGAATTAACAGCCATTTATGTAGGTGTCAAATTACTAATTATATAAGAAATAAGTTGCAGGAGATAAATATTAGCGACACTGTAATTTGGTCTGATAATGAGGTATCCTTACAATTGATTCGTAATGGAAGCAGTAAAATTGTGTACACAAAACAGAGTCACTGAAATTAATCAGATGCAAGAGAAGTAATAGTTTGGGTCAGCATATGTTTTAAAATTTAAATCATGTACCTGGTGAGGAGAATCCAGTTGATTTCTTGTCTCGAGGTTTACCTTATGTTAAATTTGTAAAAGAATCAAGGTTAAAGGGCCGAGCGGTTGGTAAATAAAACTAATGGCCTGTACAAAAGGCGTATATTTCTCCCCGTTGAAAATTACTGTGACCACCGCCCAATAGTTTTTTTCCTTCCTTAGCCATTGATATAAATAGGTATTCTTCTTACCCAAACAATCAATGTAACTAAGTTTTTTGTTTAAATTTCTAAACAAGATGAATATTTCATATAATTTTCACATCCTCTTAATATTGGGTAAAGAGGGTACAGGAGGAAATCTATGAAAAAGAGATTAAATTGATGATGGAAAGAAAAATTGTGAAAGGTTCCATAATAAGAAATTGGGCTGTAATTTTGAAAACAATGTAATTAGGGGCAGAGGTAGGTTACAAAAAAGCTGAAATTTGGGGGATTATCTAAACACCCTATCTTACTGCCCAAAATCATCAAACTAACAAATTAATTGTTCTAAAAAGCCCATAAAAATGTAATGCATGGTGGGGTACAAGATACCTTAAATTGTATTAGGGAAACTTTCTGGACGGCAAAGTGTAAAAAGGGTGATTAAATCTTGTGTAATATGTCGACGTGTGGATGCCAGATCCTATATGTACCCAGGTCCTCCACCATTGTCGAAAGGAGTAATTTGAGTCGTTTAGCAACGTACTCCGGCTGGCTGCAGTGTGGAAAATACTGTATACATTTTCCAGGAATTCAATATTTATATGTAAATAGATGGCCATACTGTATTTAATAATATTTATGTTATAGAAAACGGAAAGCCTGCGTCTGCGCAGACGAGACTCGCCATCTTGGTTTTGAATTGGATACAACTTTAATATAATGGGAAGAATTTTTCGCGCTCTAGAGGTTAAAATTGGA
This sequence comes from Cherax quadricarinatus, assembly GCF_026875155.1. Taxonomy (NCBI): domain Eukaryota; kingdom Metazoa; phylum Arthropoda; class Malacostraca; order Decapoda; family Parastacidae; genus Cherax; species Cherax quadricarinatus. The sequence continues at coordinate 74,792,917 of NC_069407.1, forward strand.
TTGACACCTCTCAAATAGGAGGCGAAATTGTTGGATGTGCATTCCTGCATAACTTGAGATATCAGACGACTGGACAAGACAGCTCTATGAACCTCGGATAAGCTCTCTAGATTTGTGTATAATTCTGGCCAGTGTTTTCATAAATTTAGTTAGTGAGGTTTTTCTGATATGATACAACTTAATATCCAGTCAGATGGTGAGTGATATTAAGAAATATTTTCCTTCTGTTATGTAATTGTGTATATATATAACCATTTATTATTTTTAATATACAGTCCACAAATTTATATATTTACCAGTATTCCTGGTGTATGTATATTTCATTTAATTAATAGGTCCAGAGCAACTTGTGGATATGACAGTGGTAGGTATCAAAGGGGGACATTTTTTGCGACCTAGGTGTCCCAAATTCCTACTTGTCTAACTGATAAATAATAGTTATCATTGTTCATTTACTGTTATGTAAATAATTATACATTCAGCTAAATGCAATTTTCAACAGGGAAGACCGAGGCTAGTTGGCAACAGGGATAAGTTGATTCACTTGTAATAATTCAAATATTTACCGCTAGACGGCGTTGTTATTTACATCATAGGATCACTTGCTTCCTCACTCACCATCAAGCTACCATACCAAGAGGTTGCAGTACATAACTGGAGTGGGGAAAAATTGATTTTGATGCCGGAAAGTAAATTATCATTCGCTTATGTTGTTTGCTGTAACATGTATGGGGTTATAGATGAGAAACATCCAGTTTAGCCATAATTTAACTTAGGGTTTAAGGATTGTTTACCCATGAAACAGTTTATATTAGGTTTATTAGTATATACTAAAACTATATATTTATGAACTTCGGTATGGTTGGGGCAAGTTGGCTGAACAAAAATGGAGCAAATTGCCACAGTGTCAACTTGCTCCACATTACTATTTATATACTATACATTTTTAGATCATATTTGAGTTAGGCTACATTATATTTCTGATTCATTATTTTTGATATATTTACTTCCATGTACAATATTTATGTTGTCTTTTCAGAAATGGTTCGAAACTACAAACGGAAAACTGAGAGGGCCTCTACCCATGCTGACGTTATGTTGAGGGCTGCTAAACGTGTTAAGTGTGCACACAAGTCAATCAGAGGAACTGCAAGGGATTTCGCCATACTATTTCGAACACTAGCACGTTGTTACAAGAAGATAACTGATGAACAACTGAAGGGTGAAGATAAAGCAACGCTTAGAGTAGGCTTTGCTGCACCCAGGAAAGCCCTATCAGATGACCAAGAAAAGGAACTTTCTACATATCTTAAACAAGCAGCAGATATCTATTATGGATTATCTGTGAAAGAGGTAAAAAAAATTAGCCTACCAGTTTGCTGAAAGTGCATAAAGCTGGTCCCAGGAAGAGAAGTGGAATGAACAGGAGGAAACGCGCCCCTGCCATTTTGACTGACACGCCAGTGAAAGAGACACTGGAAAAAAATATCAAAATAAGCAAAGAAGAAACAATCAAAGAAATCAAAACGTGTTCATGGTGACGAGGAAAGTTCAGATTAAGAGGATAGTCTCTGTTTGGTATGTATGGGTCCTTTTTCCAAAAGCAAACCACGAGAAGTATGGATACAGTGTAGAATGTGCAAGTTGTGGGACCACGAAGCCTGCGCTGATAAAGATTAGTTTTATACATGTCCCAACTGTGACTCAGATGATTTAGATTAAGTTCACCTCAGGTGTTAAATATTCTGTGCAATTATTATCTGGGAGTGCCGTAATTTTCAGTTGAATGCATAACATCTAGTCAGTTTTTAATTTTATTTTATTAAAAAATGTTTCTTTCTTTACTAAAAAATGACTTTAAAGTTTCTATGGAACTGATTATTCTTGAAATGAAGCATTATGAAAAATCAGCATCTAAATTTACTGTTACATATTCCTAATTTACTATTACTATTTGCTGTGCCAACTTACCCCATAGTGTGTGCCAACTTACCCCATAGTGTGTGCCAACTTACCCCATAGTATGTGCCAACTTATCCCATAGTGTGTGCCAACTTACCCCATAGTGTGTGCCAACTTACCCCATAGTGTGTGCCAACTTACCCCGCACATGGGGCATGTTGGCACACGAGAAATATTTTTCTATGAAGAATGCTCTGCTTTTGTTTTGAAAGAAAATTATTTTTTTTATTTTATGAAAATTAAGAGGAAGATTTATATTTTTCACTGGAAGTATAAAATTACCAAAACCGTTTGTTGTTTTTCTTTCATCACCGATAATGTAAAATGTAAAAACTAGCCCCGGTCCCCCCTACTGTTTTCATCCCTAATACTGCAGCTTGATTGTTTCCCACAAACACCCATATAACTATAATCCATCAGTTTGAAATCTTAGACAAGTCATCAATTACCCCTTCGGTCGAACTGGCAAATGCAACCACTCCAGCCCCAGAGAGATGAACCCCATCCATTGCATACATATCATGTTTGGCATAGAATTTGTCCCAGTTATCAATGAATGGGATTGTAAGTTCCTTGCAGTACCTGTCTAGCCAGCAATTTATACCAGTTGCCTTAGACATCCATTCATTGCCCACTCCCTCTCAGGGCAAGATGCTACATATGATAGGGATCCCTCCCTTAGACTTGACTGCTTCTATGGCTCACCTGTACTTATCCAATAGCTCCTGTCTCCTGCCCTTCCCAATGTCATTGCCACCAGCACTAAGGCAGATAATGGGCTTGTTCCCATTTCCTGACAAAATATTATCCAACCTACTGACTATGTCACAAACACCAGCACCTGGGAGACACACCCTCTGTCTGACCATCCTATCTCTGTTACAAAAAGCATGGTCCATACATCTTACCTGGGAGTCTCCCACAATCAGAATGTTCTTACGTTGATTAGCAGGGGAGTCAGTGGTACCTTTAACCTCGCTAACCACTGAAGTACACTCGTCCTGGAAAACAAAGACTCGATTTCCTACCTTCAAATCTTCTCTATTAACTTTCCTTATCTTCCTTCTTCCTGAATTCTGAACTGCTTGCTACTTAAAGCGGCTGTCGCTCTCACTGCTGGTGACCATTTCCTCCTTACCAACTCCATCCATCTCACACTCACTCCCAAACCCATCTATACAATGTTTCAGCCTATTTTCCTCCTGAAGAAGTAAAACCTCCTTCTTCAACACTTTAAACTGAGATTCTAAAACACTATAACAAGCCACGGTGCTCAGTAACACGTCCCAGACAGCTTAAGGCAGGTATGACCTCACATGACCACTAACCTCATAAAAACTGTGCTTCTACCTCTCAACCGAAATGTCTCTACTGCAAGAAGTAAATCGTAAACAAGAAAAAACTCGAGGTCCCATCGACAAACAACTGCAGCAAGACCCCAAATTATGTCGCAATCACTAGACTTCAAGTCCACACTCGAAGTATATTCCAAGTTACCCCACAGCCTAGCTCCACTACCAACTTTATTGCAACCCCTCGGACGTCGCTCCCACCACGATCATGTACTGCAGGATGAATGCTCTCATGAAGAATGCCATTTCCTTGGAATCTTCAACACAATAATTAGTCGACTCATTCGTCACACATGTACAGCTTCAAGTTTCTGAAACTGCAGCAACAACAGAAATGTTGAAATTTTTTTCCAACGTATGAGACAGCCTCATCCTTTCAAATCCTTTAACCACAACCCCTTCAATCCTTTCCAGACTCACCAGCTGCCCAAGTCACCTCCTCTGCTCACCTTGCCATTACCTCTATACCTATTGCTTCTCCAACTGAAGACCAAGACTTCACTTCTAACGAAAAAACGAAGACCAATATTTCAAATATTTTTTAAAAATAGATGAAACATTAAAAAACTCAGAAAAATGTACAAAATTATATTTTATTGCATATTTCGACGATTTGGAGCTGTTTGAACACTACTCTGAAAAATCTATTTTCACTGTATTCACCAAGAAATTGCACCCTCGATTCTGCAATGGAAGTTTCAAATATACTTCCGTTGCCCCATACAACTTCACTCTACGACAAGATTAAGACCTTGCGAAACAGTTCATCGAAGACTTCGACAATTATTTACATACCCCAAGAAGTGTTTAGAAAATACAAGACTGTTTTTATTCAACTAACAGAGTAAACTGAACTACTGAACTTCTACACCTTCCTGCTTTTCCAGGTCATACTGCTACTGCCTTCATCTACGCCATCGAGAGCTTCCCTGCTGGGTTAATCTTTTGTTCACTTTCTTCGGCTGAAGACTCTCTCCGCCGCTATTCTTTGCTATCCCCACTTCCTGGTTGTGGCTTTAGTTGAATGTTAGTTAGACTAGTCAAAGCGAGCAAGGGGCATGCGAGAAATGTGTCGATAGAGCCAGGGATCATTGAGAGAGAAGCGAGTTGAGGAGAGAGTTAGACAACCCAAGGAGTTCACGCTGATGCTATACCTTTGGGGAGTGTTTGGCTGTGTGATAACACTGCCCCTCTTGATTATTGAGTGCATACCGACATAATTTTCTTGTTCCATGTGTAGTGATGAATCTAGGTTTAGTGTTTAAGTTGAGGTGGTTTATTTACATGCTGTATCGAGATTATGCGTCACAAATTATTGTTCTGTATATTATGGGATATATTATGTAAATAATGTCTAAAAGTTAAAGGTATTAAATAAACTTTCAGTGACATCCCTTCGTGAGACTAATCCATATACCTGTAGAACGACATCCAACACTGCCCATAGCCAACACTGCCAATAGTTGGAAGTGATAGCAATCTTAGAATAAAGTAATGGTGGTAGACACAATCCTCACATAGGCACACTGTGCTAGTCTCATGTTTGCCAGTCAGTTTCACAAATTCCTTATGATCATTGCTTTGCATGCAAGCTGCTTCTCGGTGCTGCTGTCTCAACAGCTATGCAGTATTTATACTCTCATCATTTCTGTTTAACAGTGCCTCAGTAAGGGAGTTTAATTATTATTAATATTTTTTATATTCATTATTTATTAAAATTAAGAGAAGCGTTAAGCCCGTTGAGATCATTCAGAACCCTGGAAATGGAACCAATGAGGTTTCATCTAGGAAAGGGAGGATAGGAACAATTCTTTGAATTATGACCCCCCTCCCCCACCTCCCTTACTGGTATCGAGGCACTTCCGTTGATGGTATGAGGGAGTTAAACCATATGTGTCATTCCTATTCCTTGATCTAAGCCATGCCGACATAACAAGCTCTTGTGTAGTCCACTATCCTACTGAGAGTTATAATGGAACCTCCTAAACCAGAATCCTATACAGGTTTGTCAGAGTTTGAAAATCGGCTGCTGACCTGATCAGCAGTTGTGGTAGGTCTAATTCTTGTCCATTTTATGTCATGAATTGAACATCCTGTCTGAATTTCTAACCAAAATCTGATAAATAATGTCTTTTTGTCTCCAGACTGTTGAACTATTATAGATTTACAGAAAGCATTCAGGAACCCTTATTAAAGAACTTATTTTAATTTAACCTCATTATCCTTAAAACGAAATGAAATTTCTCACTGAGTGAAAGTAACATAAAAAGGTACGTCTGGGATTTGAACACGGGGCTTTTGTGTAACCAGTGGAAGAAGTGGTGACTCGCAGCCAGGTCACTGGGAGTGGGTACTACACCACACCGCGATAATTACTCTCACACGACACTCAACACATTCTCCAAGCACGCTGTGAATAATATCGTACAGTGTAGTAACTATTTATCTTGCAGTTTCTCAACTGCAACAACTTAACGATGCTAGTCTGATCTGCTAATTAGAGAAGACGGAATTTATATTTGTATCTAATGAACAGTGTTGGCATAAATTAAACTAGACTTCATAACTGTAAACTCAGAGACGCTTAACGTTCACTCCACCCTTTCCTTAGCGTATATTTATATCAACAAAGACGACATTAACAATTAATTTATGAAGCGTAAATATTATGCATAATTGTTGGCTTATTTGTGAGTGTACTATTCTGATGCATATTGACCACTTTTTATAAATGACATAACTGCCTTTGCTTCATAGTGTAATGAAATCGTGATTTATTTAAGAAAAAGAAAGTAGATTTAATTCAAAAGAGACCAATTAACTTTAAGAAAACACAAAAAAATTATTTACAAATAAATTAACTTCTCCTAGAAATACTTATGCTTCTGCCACTACTTAAAATGTCAGATTCGATGATGACAGTATTACAGTTTAGTGACCAATTTAGTGTAGCTATTGACACAAGAGTTGACTTGACACATGTAATGAATTTACAGCTTAAAGGTCTATTATTTGGTTAGGCATTTAATTAAAGTAATTAAATATCGAAGCTCCCCAGTTTGTTTTTTTCTTTTCCTATGTATTTCGCTAACTTGAACTCTCTTCAGATCCATTTTGAACCATCTAATTTAGCAACTTATTCTCTGACCCTCACCATGCTCTCAACTTAAAATATTCCTAATTGAAGATTATTATTTTTTAACTACCTAGTCAACACCTTATGGTATTCACGATCATAACAGAATGTTGATACCTATCGCATAAGTACTAAAAAAAATATATTAAGATATATTGCTATAATCTTAAAAGTTACTCTTTTACGTATTCTAATATTTTTCGGAACAAATGCAGCATTACATATATTTTTATAAATTGCCAATTTGCTTTGTGGCTATAAACTGAATAGAACTACAGCTTCCCTTTCAGTCTGGGGAATATTATGAAAATAGTGTAAATTGAGGATAGTATTATTTTTGGATGAGTTTCAGTGGATGATGTCTCCTATGACGTGTGAAAGGCTATATAAAATACATTGTATAAGAAACCTTTTTTAAAAAATAATATTTTATATTTGCTTGTTTAAGTACAAAGAAATTGATATTTAAACCTATATAGCATGTAATCTTAAGGATATACAAAGTTTATTTTTACGAACATTTGTTCAGCTGTTTTTTGATATATTAATTTAGAATCATTGTCCTCATCGCTCCCGGGCCGTGTGGACAGGCTGCGCAGTAGCTCCCGAATCATCTGGTTTTCTGCGCAGTTTTCCTGTTTTGAGCAATCAAAATGGCGGACAGACATGGACGCAGGGTAAATACTGTCTGTGTGGAGCTGGTACGTGGTACCCTGAGTAGTTCTACAATGCAGGTGCTTCTGCCAAGCATCATCCGCGATGTGTACGGCATGCCGAACGACGAGTTGTATGGTGTAGCAGTGAATGGAGTGTACAGGATCTTCATCAAGTTCAAGAGTGCTGGGTTTTACTCCAGCATAGCCGACGCGTTCCAAGAAAAGAGGATGACCATTAATTCTGCAGTGGAGGTCTGCCTACATGACGTATCAAGCTATGTAACGTGGGTAAAGGTGAGAAATGTCCCCTTTGAGGCCTTGGAATATGATGTTGTGGAGGTATTCCGTAGGTATGGCAAGATCCATTCTGCAGAGTTGGGAGTGTGTAAGGATGGGCCTTATATGGGGCTGCCAGAGGGATCTTTCACCTTGAAGATGACACTGAGACAACCTATACCATCGTACGTTCTGATGGAAGAGTTCAGAACACAGGTTTATGTATATTATGCAGGACAACGTCGGACATGTAGGCTGTATGGGTCTTATGACCATATGGCGGCCCAATGTCATCAAAGGCAGGGACGGAGGGAATAGGCGCCAACAACTGTGGAATGACAGCTAGGCTCCTTGGCACCTGGGACAGGTGAAGCTGCAACCCAGGAGTCTGGAAGTTGGAGTGAAGAAGTAGACAGAGCGGAGTCGGAGTTGGGAGCGTGCGCCACGTTACCTGTGGAAACTGTGTCTGAACGACCATCTACGGATGAGATTGTTGACAGAAGTGACTTACAACAGGATGGTCTGTTGGACGAGGTCTTGAAAGACTTCTTGGGGGAGGTGGAAGACAGTCAGGAAGGGAAGAAGGACGGGAGGGTATTGGAGGGGGTAGCAGCTGCACAGGACACTTTGTGCAACAAGAGTAAGCAGCACATGGTGGTGGTTGAGGTGCATCAGGAGGACATAGATGCTGAGGCAACGTGTGGAGGTGGCACACATAAGCGAGCAGCTGGGACATCTGATATGGAAGATGTCTTAACGCCAGGGAGAGATCTGGAAAGAAACCTTGGAAGACCGTGCCAGATCTCCCGGGGAATGGTGGCACCGGTTCTGTGGTGCAGCAAGGGTCGAAGGAAAAGGGGGGGATCGGAGGTCTGGATAGACCAAGTGACAAACGTGGCTATAGTCACAGCCCGTCTTTCGAGAAACCCTTTCAAAAGCGGCGGGGGAAGCCGCCTTTATTGTAATAATTCAAGGTGGTCACCATTAATGTTAACGGCCTTAGAGCTGAGGTTAAGAGGTGTGGATGGAATGGTTTCTGAGGAGATTTGATGTGGATTATGTTTCATACGGAGCAAATTACAAGTTTGGATGTGAGTTGCGTTTTGAAGGGATATAAGTTATATGTGAGTGGATCGGTGAGGTTGAAAGGGGGGGTTGCTGTGGCTGTGAAGGAAACCAGTCCCTTGCATGTGTTGGGGGTGGGAGGAGGGTGGGGGTGGGAGGAGTGTGTTTGTGGGAGGGTGGTGCGGGTAGAGGGAGAGTGGGGTGAGACAAGGTTTGTTTTATAGGAGTATACATGCCGGCGGATGGAAATGCAACAGTTAGGTAACTTTCGTGAGGGATGTTTTGCTTTTTATTTGAGGGGATTCCCTTTAGTCACTGTGATAGGAGGAGATTGGAATTGTGTCATACGACAGGGTGATGTGGAACCGAGGGGGGCGGGGTGTGTGTTGGGGTTTTTACGCAATGTGTTGGGGGATGAGGGAGTTTTAGATGTAGTAGGGAGGGGTGGTTGGAGGGTTGAGTATACATTTGTACGAAGGGGTTATGCTGCACGACTGGATAGGCTCTATGCTACGGAGGTAATACACGTTCTGGGAGTTAGGACCTTCGATGTGGGGTTTTCTGACCACAGGGCGGTTATTGTGGATCTTGATTGGGAGGGTATGGTTAGGATACACACTGGTCATTGGAAATTAAATGCGAGACTTGTGAAGGGGGAGGGGTGTGTGAGGCTTTTGGGGATTGGTTGCACTCTTTTTGGGGATCAAGGGATGTGGGGTCGTGTGTCATGGAATGGTGGGAGAAGCGAGCTAAGCCGGGTATTGCTGAATTCTTTAAAAATAGGGGATGGGAAGAGGCCAGGTGGAGGTATGGGTTACAGAATTATTTGGAATGTCAGCTGAACGAGTGTTATGAGGAGGAAGTGGGGAGGCAGTATGGGACCGTGGAGCAACTTCGAGGTAGACTGGCGGAGATACACAATGACAGATTTGATGCCGTGCATGTGAGGGCAGGATTGGAGGCTGAATTGTGGGGGGATAAACCTTCGGGAAGTGTTTTAAGACGTTTTAGGGTAAGGCAGAAGGAGTCAACTATTTTGCAATTAGAGGTGAGCGAGGATATGGGTGGATATCATAAGGGTCAGGTGCTTTCTACTACAGAGGGCATGAGTAATTATACTGATTTCTGGTTTCGAGAGAAATGAAGAAAGGGGGGGGAGGGCGATGCGTTTGAGGAAGTGTTGGAGGGGGGGTGTGGGTTAAGACAGAAAGAAGTGGAGGGGATAGAGATGGGAGGAGCAATTAGTGTGGGGGAAGTTGAGGAGGCAGTGTTTAACATGAGTACTGGAAAAGCACCAGGCATCGATGGGATTTCAAATGATTTTTACAGAGTTCATTGGGAGCATATTAAAACTTGTCTGGTGGAGGTCATGAATTGTATGCTGCGGGAGGGCAAGCTGAGTCAGACACAAAGTATTGGAGTGGTTGTGTTGGTTTGCAAAAAGCAAGTGGAGAGTGTTTTAAGTGTGTATAGAGCTATTTCACTAATGTGTTCTGAATACAAGATTTTTTGCAAAGATATTAGGTAATAGGATGAAGAAGGTAATTGGTGGGGTTATACATAGGGGTCAGATGGGTATACCGGGACGAACTATGAGAGTTGGGCATGGGCGCATAAGGGACTTTTTGGAGGGTTGCGAGGGGGGAAGACTTTTGGGTATTGATTAGGAGAATGCATATGACTGTGTGAATAGAAAATTTTTGAGGGTTTGTTTGTTGCGTCTGGGGTTTGGACTGGGAGTGGCGCGGTGGGTCGATGTGCTATACTCATCGGCTATGGTAAGGGTCCAAGTTAATGGCAGATTGTGAAGGCTGGTTAAAATGGAGAGGGGATTACAGCAGGGGTGCCCTCTTTCACAAATTCTGTTTGCGTGCATGCAACATCCGTTCTATGGGCTCGTTGAGGGGGTGGGAGCATTAAATGGGGAGAGGGAAGGGCACTTAGGCATTGTGGGGTATGTGGATGTTACCACTATCCTGATAGAAGGGGTGGAGGGATTGCGTACGGTGGGGAGGGTGTTGGGGATTTTTGGAGAGGCGTCTGACATGAGAGTATATAGGGCGAAATCATGTTTACTGGAGGTGGGTGCTTGGGTGGGGGAGGGCTTGGGGTTGGAGTTTGGGTGGGCAGTGGTGGATAATTTGAAGATTTGTGGAGTTTTATATATGACGAATGTGCAGGAGGCTAGGCAGGTAAATTCAGAGAGGGTAGTGGAGAAAGTGGTGAGTAGATTAAGGGGTTTACGGGCAGGAGACGTCACATTACAGCAGAGGGCGGTAATAGTTAATTCGCTGGTTTACAGTAAGGTTTAGGGTATAGCGGAAGTGTATCCTTTGAGAACACAGGACGTACAAGAAATACAGAGACGAGCTATACGTTATGTTTGGGGTTTTGGGAGGCATGGCTGAGCAAGGAAGTGGTGATGTCGAATGTGCACAGAGGGGGAGTGGGTCTTTTAGCATTGGGGCCGAGGGTGAAAGCCATATATGTAAAACAGTCATTCGTCAGGGCTGGAGGGGAAAGAGGGGTAAGAGTGGGGAAAGTGATGGGGGATGTGCGGAGATGGTGGGGAGGTAAAGAGTTAATTGAATGTGAGGATATGCTAAGGGTTTTGTTATTGGTTAAAGATGTTGAGCGACTTAAAGTGGGGCGTTTGGTATCATTGTGTGGGAGGACGGAAATCCTGCAGGGCGTTCGGTCTATCCATTGTATGATTGGGGGACGATATGGGAAGACTTCCGGAGGCTCAGGTTAATGCCTAGGGTACGTGAGTTGGTATACAGATTCATGATGGGGATACTAGCTTCAAAAGCAGTTTTGAGTTTAATGAGTTTGGTGAGGGAACCGTCCTGCACTCAGTGTGGTGAGCTGGAAACGGCCTTTCATGCGGTTTATTTTTGTGAAGAATTGAGGGAGGTACGGATGTGGTTGGCGAGGGTTTTTTGTCTGCTGGGTGGAGGTAATGTGGATACCCTGTGAGCTTTAACATTAGAGGTAAAAGGGGTATCACGACGATTATGTATGTGGTAGTGGATTTTCTGTATATTTCCTGGGGAATGAGAGATGCTGGGGGTAGGATTCGAATTAAGGCAATTGCAACGCGTATATACAGGACTGCTGGTAGGAACAAACTTATTTATGGGAGTCAGTGGGGAGCTTGTTTTCCAGAGAACTACAGAGAGCTTACAGTCAGTCGTCTCCTGCAATTGGTACAGTGATAACCATGTACGGGACTGGTTTTCTTTGGTAGTCGGGTTTTCACGGGTTTTCAGTTGTGGTGGTGTGTATGGGAATGGTTTTAGCGAATGACAAGGGTGGATGGTATGTAGTGTAACGGATTGTGGTTGGGTGGTAACTAGTCTGATTCCGGTTGCTGTTGCAGGAATGGAATAAGTAAAACTGTGTGCAAGTGTGAATTGCTTTGGGTATGGAGGTGAATGTGTGTGAATGTAGTGTGTGTGTGTGAAAGTAATGTTCTTTATGATAAGAAAGCTCACTGTGTGTGGCGTAAGTATGAGGAAATCAAGAAGATATGTCAGGTAAAATGGTGTTCACGGTTAATTTAACTTTCTGGCTTAGATCATAATATATCAGATAACGATTTAGTGGTTCTTAACAAACTTTCATGTATAGCATATTTTTTTTTTTTTTTTTTAGGGAAAAATAATAATGTAACTACTTTTGTAGTGGTGAGACACTACTGTGTCAAAATAGTAATGTAACATCTGATGGATGATAGTAAAAGTTTGTATATATGCCACAAAAAATTACGAATAAAAAGTGTTGTGTTGTTTCTGTGTACAAAGTTTTATAGATAATATTTAATTTTTTATTCACTTAGCTTGTTTTTTAACTTTTGTGTAATGGTACAACGTTTAGTTGGTGCAGGGATGGCACAAGATCACCTGGGTGTTCAAGTGTTGCTGCAGGGATGGCACAAGAACACCTGGGTGTTCAAGTGTTGCTGCAGGGATGGTACAAGAACACCTGGGTGTTCAAGTGTTGCTGCAGGGATGGTACAAGAACACCTGGGTGTTCAAGTGTTGCTGCAGGGATGGCACAAGAACACCTGGGTGTTCAAGTGTTGCTGCAGGGATGGTACAAGAACACCTGGGTGTTCAAATGTTGCTGCAGGGATGGCACAAGAACACCTGGGTGTTCAAGTGTTGCTGCAGGGATGGTACAAGAACACCTGGGTGTTCAAGTGTTGCTGCAGGGATGGCACAAGAACACCTGGGTGTTCAAGTGTTGCTGCAGGGATGGTACAAGAACACCTGGGTGTTCAAGTGTTGCTGCAGGGATGGTACAAGAACACCTGGGTGTTCAAGTGTTGCTGCAGGGATGGTACAAGAACACCTGGGTGTTCAAGTGTTGCTGCAGGGATGGTACAAGAACACCTGGGTGTTCAAGTGTTGCTGCAGGGATGGTACAAGAACACCTGGGTGTTCAAGTGTTGCTGCAGGGATGGCACAAGAACACCTGGGTGTTCAAGTGTTGCTGCAGGGATGGCACAAGAACACCTGGGTGTTCAAGTGTTGCTGCAGGGATGGCACAAGAACACCTGGGTGTTCAAGTGTTGGTGCAGGGATGGCACAAGAACACCTGGGTGTTCAAGTGTTGCTGCAGGGATGGCACAAGAACACCTGGGTGTTCAAGTGTTGCTGCAGGGATGGCACAAGATCACCTGGGTGTTCAAGTGTTGGTGCAGGGATGGCACAAGATCACCTGGGTGTTCAAGTGTTGCTGCAGGGATGGCACAAGAACACCTGGGTGTTCAAGTGTTGCTGCAGGGATGGCACAAGAACACCTGGGTGTTCAAGTGTTGCTGCAGGGATGGCACAAGAACACCTGGGTGTTCAAGTGTTGCTGCAGGGATGGTACAAGAACACCTGGGTGTTCAAGTGTTGCTGCAGGGATGGCACAAGATCACCTGGGTGTTCAAGTGTTGGTGCAGGGATGGCACAAGATCACCTGGGTGTTCAAGTGTTGCTGCAGGGATGGCACAAGAACCCCTGGGTGTTCAAGTGTTGCTGCAGGGATGGCACAAGAAAACCTGGGTGTTCAAGTGTTGCTGCAGGGATGGTACAAGAACACCTGGGTGTTCAAGTGTTGCTGCAGGGATGGCACAAGAACACCTGGGTGTTCAAGTGTTGCTGCAGGGATGGCACAAGAACACCTGGGTGTTCAAGTGTTGCTGCAGGGATGGTACAAGAACACCTGGGTGTTCAAGTGTTGCTGCAGGGATGGTACAAGAACACCTGGGTGTTCAAGTGTTGCTGCAGAGATGGTACAAAAACAGCTGGGTGTTCAAGTGTTGCTGCAGGGATGGCACAAGAACACCTGGGTGTTCAAGTGTTGCTGCAGGGATGGCACAAGAACA
>NC_069407.1:74811743-74826743 GCF_026875155.1 Cherax quadricarinatus
TTTGGCTGTCATTCCAGTTTGGGGTCTACTATAACCTGGTTTATTCTGTAATAGAACAGTTGTCAACATTCATTTTCCTGTTCATGGCTCATTTGTCAGTGCGACGGATTTTCATGCGGGCATTGCCCGGGTACCAGTCTCGCAGTTTTCCTTATTTTTCAGAGGAAGATAATGATAGACATGTGTATACATGTAAGGACAAATATATCATTATAATATAATGAACTGCAGTAAAAGACCTCCCACTTAACTTTCTTATTGCACTCGTGCTGTGTTGTAATTACTACCCGTCCCCCATAAGTATAGAGAAACTAGTAATATTAACTTCTGTTGTTTAACTATCAAATCAGCTGTGTTGATATACCATCACAACACTAAAAAAATACTCAATTAAAAAAAGATTATCGTAGATACATACATTCATGCCAAATTTTATGAATCTAATTTATCAGACTGGACAAGAGTCTACTACTCTGTTTATTCATGTCAGAGATTTCAGTCATCCAACTGATTATCAAAAGGACAAGAAAGTTGTACCAAGCAGACCTAAGTTTGGGAGAAATATAATTGAATCAAGCTGCATAATTTTTTTTTATTTATTATGAATATTGGTTTAGGGTTATACAGATTTGACTCATTTATAATTAATGAGATTTGGGATCAATTTAAGCTATGTTTGGCAAGTCTTCGACCATCTTACCCATATCATAATGGAATGGATGTAATATCATATGTGAGGTGATATCTAAGCTTTATTAAGTCTTCTGGTTGGGTATCATTATTTTGGAAAGGTCTCTTTACACTGGCGTTATCAGTCCAATACAAAGACGAATGGTGATCAAAAGGAGTTTGAGGTAATCAGTCACTCAGCCTGGAGTCGAAATAGTCAACTAGTCTTGACATGAAAAAAGCATATGTGCGAAGGTGCTTATATTCTGCAGACAGATGACGTGAAGCAGTCGTAGACAGTGTCACCTTGGACAAATCCACAGGTGGAAGTAAGTCATGCCTATAGGGTTAGGCAAGCTTAGAATTCCCTCTGTCATGATCACAAAATGTTGATGTACCTGGCAGGAATGTTGATAAATGGCTCAGAGAAACAATAAGTTGATAAATTAAATACATGTGCAACACTGGGTATGTTTATTGTGGAAACGTTTTGTCACGTGCTGACTTCTTCAGTCCAATATAAAGAGGAATGGTAAAGATCAGAAGGCGTTTCAGGTAATTAGTCCTTAATCCTGAAGTCGATGTAATCAGTCCATCTATCTTAGAAAACACAAATGATGGTGTCTATGCTGGAAGAGTGGTACGAATGAATGGGAGAGTATTGGTACCCGGGGATGAAGTAGATATACATGGGGTGAAATTTGATTTCAAACTATGAAGAATTACCCAAACCATACCACGGGTGGGGCTTGAGCCCGCAGAGTCTCAAAACTCCAGACCGTCTCGTTAGCCAGTGGGCCAGCTAGCTTCAGTAAGATTCATCCAACTAGGTATATTTCTACACGACATTTCTACACCATAGGAAGGTTAGCATAGGCACCACCGTGACCACAAATGCAAGTTTTTACAGACGAATCTCCCGCTAGCACGGCCGTGACAAACTCTAGCTGGCCCAGTGGCTAACGCGTCGGTCTGGAGTTTTGGGACTCTCTGATCGCTGGTTCAAGGCGCACCCGTGGTATGGTTTCTTTGCAATCGTGTCATTACGATTTCGTGAGTTACGAAGAATTACGTTGTAAATCTTGGAAACAAAGTGGCCAGGAAGCTTTCAGCACTTAGACGTATCTCGCGTCTGCTTGTCAGAAGAGGTTGGAGGATTCTGTATGACGCACAAGTTCGCTCATACCTTGAGTATGCTCCACTTTCTTGGATTGCCTGTCCCCCGTTTCATCTGGGATTTTTCAACAGAATAGTGAACAGAGCAAGACGATATATATCTAGCATGTACCCGGCCAGAACCTATCTGTCATTCCAGCAGAGCCTTCAATACCAGAGGGAGGGGCTGGCCTTACTGTTATAAACAGGGCCAATATTGTCAATGTGCCACTTATGGCTCCACTCCGATGACAGCGAACAGCAACCACACTCTGGCTGCACCCTTCACTAGAACATCACTTCATCTGAAATTATTTATTAGTAGGAGGACTTGTGTCTGAAACATGTTCGTACTGAATAATAAAATGAATGAATAAAACCAGTTGACCAAATTAAATAGCTGGCCAACAGATGATTCTAACTTTATCCTGTTCCCTATTTGTTTATCCCATATCAATGAAAACTCTTTAAAATTAGCAGATTTATGAAACAGCTCTTAGCTAAGAGAGAGAGAGAGAGAGAGAGAGAGAGAGAGAGAGAGAGAGAGAGAGAGAGAGAGAGAGAGAGAGAGAGAGAGAGAGAGAGAGGTCACAGTGTGCTCCACAAACTTTCTTAATATTACTTAACTACTAGGGTTGGTGAGGACAAAAACTGTTCATTGCCGTAGTACTATCTACAACACATTAGTACACGTAAGCCAACTCCTCCACTGAAGTGAATATAAGCAATATATCAGTGATATTTAAGTGTGGTTTGGTGAACGATATGGTGTGAGTGAGGGGACAGCAGCAGGCCTAGGAGTGACGTCACTATTGTCTTCAGAAAGAGCATCTAATATTATATGTCTTGTGCTATGTACTAGCATCTGGTGCTTTATAACAACGTGACTGGTACAATGCAACATAGTGATTTGTGTAACATCTTCCTTTAATGAAAAAGTGGATAGCATAAACAGTGTTTATTAAGTGATAGTGAGAAGACAACACTTCCAGCTTGCCGGCCCACTGCCTGCCCTCACCCTCCCTCACTACCCACCCCGTTATAAACACCCCCACGTTACCACCACTCACCTTCTCTCTCCTGTGAACTTCATTGCAAACCTACGCCTCCTCTGGGATGACTTCACATGGCAAAATAGCAAGAATATCTACCCTGTCTGGATATTGTCGCAGTAGTTATTGCAGTGTTTGTGGGTATACCACAAGGGAATTTTGTTGCAGCCAGGTTGAAAATTTCAGAAAATTGAAGGATATCCATAATCCTGTGGTATATCTGAATACAAGCCTGGAGCTACAGGAGGAGGGTTCAGAAGTACCTCAGGGACTCCTGTCCAAAGATCAAGACTGCCCTCTTGGGCTGTGTTGTAAAGTCGCAGCTAAGATACTCCATCACAGGGAAGCACTTCATGAGCTCCTCAAATCATTAGATAACTTTCAAGCTATTGTAAAAGGCCAGTGCAAGCCTACATCAAGTGACATAAGCTGCTCAGCTGATGGTGACACTGTTGACAAAGACTGGAAGTTCTACACTGAGCTTAACTCAGGGGTAAATAACTGGTGGAATTCTGTCATCGCTAAGGCCACACAGATTGTCAGAGTTCAAAACACTACCTTTGGGAATTCTAACACAATTCCTCTGACCACCACAGAAGGAACAAATCCTCTTCCCTGCAACGAAGGAAGCCTTGGATTTGTTAATTCTCCTACACCTGATATCTCTGCTTCAGCCACTGCCAGTACACTAGACAGTGCACATACCATCTCTGATCCTACACCTGTCAGCACACCTGCCGACACTATTCCAGCATCTCGCAGCTGTGCTTCATCGGCAAGTTCTGAGTCAGGATTTTCTCCACCAGAGATTGGTGCAGTTAATAATCAGGGAACTATCACTGCACCTCAACACCTACTGCGAACTATCACTGCACCTGAGCACCTACTGCGCCAAAGTACGAACAGCAGGGACACATTTGTCAGAACTGGTAGAGGACGGGGTAGAGGATGTGGAAGAGGACGTGAAGGAGGAAGACATCTACAGCCGTCTCACCCTCCACTAACACTGTCCCAGTGACAGAACCTGAGGACAAATCAGCAAAACACAGGAGGTGTGACAAATCACAGTCCACCCTCCCAGGCACCTCGGCAGTGCTCTCGCTGTCACCGGAAGAGGCACACAGCCAGTAACTGCCTGTGAGATGCCAGGTGCAATTACTGCTACAAGAAAGGACATCAGGAAGACCAGAAAAAGGAACTTGACAGACAGGACCACCTGTTTAGAGACATGTTCTCGGAACAAACCAGCAGGATCCCTGAATTGGTGAACACACTCACACGTCACCCACTCAGCTACTCCTCTCTCAGCCCAGCAGGTGGTATTGTGCCTTATACAAGACCACAGACCTACATCCCTGCAGCTGCCTCAGTACCCTACCCTCTCAAGGGCAGGCACCTTACATGCCTTACACACCCACCACCTCATAGTGACCACATCATGAGGAGCCAGTTTATCAGCATCCTGTCGGCCAACATTAGAGGTTTCATTACTAATATTGGAGAGCTCTCACACAGTTTCGTGAACACTCGACGTCCGACATGATTGCTGTTGTTGAAACATTTTTGGACGACAGGACTCCAGAAAATTTTGCAAGAATTGCTGGCTACACCTCAAGGATGAGAAGAGACAGGCAAGGGCAAGGAGGAGGTGTTGCTGTGTGCTTCTCTAAAAGTGTACATGCCCAGTACATTGATGTTGCCACCCCTACTCATCTTGAAATGTTCTTCAAGCTCTACATAAACACTAATACCTCTGTACTAGCATGTGCAATGTACAGACCTCAGTGCCAACATGCAGACCCCATCAACTTCCTAATGGAAATTATGGACTGCTTCTGCTACAACACAACTGTCAACATATAATTGTTGGTGACCTCAACCAACACCTCATAAAGAGGGACATTGATGACCTTCTTGCAGTATTTGACATGAGAAACTTTGTTGATTTCCTACTCACATCTCTGGCTCCTCCCTTGACGCAGTAGTGAGTGATCTGGCAGAAGGTATAGTCACTTGTCAACCCCTCGGCTACGTTGGACCATCTGACCACAAGGCTGTTTTTACGACACTTAATTAATATCCCAAATAACGAGGTGAGGAGTCCACACGCACAACCTGGCTATGGGAAAGAGGTAATTGGCCAGCCCTTTGCTCTGAGCTCGCCACCACCGTTTGGAATGCTCTTCTCCAAGGGGATGATGACAACCAAGTGAAAGCCTTCACTGGACACATCCTTAATCTACAACAATAACACATTCCTCACCGGCAATATGTGACGAAGCCTTCAGATCAGCCTTGGTTTGGCTTTCATTGTAGAGAGGCTGCCACTGCTAAGTACAAAGCATGGCAAAGGTATAAGAAACATCCTACCACCTATAACAGGAACTTGCACAGGCAAGCCTGTAGGCATATGGGTGACATTCAAAAGTGTGCCATTGTTAATTGGAGGTGGACACAAAAAGAAAGCTAGCATCAGGTAGGGTAGGCTCCAAAACCTGGTGGTCCCTGGTCAAGGACAGACAAGGTTATCTGCCTGACTGAACCCATTTCACCTCTAAATCGAGAGAATGGGACCACCTCTACTAGTAGTCAAGAGAAAGCGGACCTCTTTGCCGAACACTTTGCTACCAAAATGCAAATTCCTGATCCAGCAAGGGATCAAGGAACTGTGTCAAAACTGTCAGTGGTGATAATAAGGCAGAAGGAGGTGCATTTCCTTCTAATTTCGCTTCACCAAGAAAAGGCTGTGGGCCCAGACAAGCTGAGCCCAAGATTGCTGAGAAGATGTGCATACCAGCTAGCACCACCTCTAACTCGCATCATTCAGCACTGCCTAGTACAGTGTAAATGGCCTTCTCTATGGAAAGAGGCAAATGTAGTCCCTGTTCATAAAAAGAAGAGCAGAGCAGAAATCACCAACTACAGACCAGTGTCACTCCTGTCAATCACTGGTAAGATCCTTGAGAATAATCTCAAGACAAATGACAGAGTTTTTTGACTACCACTCACTACTTTGTGACCGTCAATATGGCTTCAGGAAAGGTTACTCTGCTGCTGATCTGTTGTTAAACCTCTCCACTAAGTGGCACCAGTCACTGGATGAATCCAAAGTCAGCTGTGTGGTAGCACTGGACATTGCTGGTGCTTTCGACCGGGTGTGGCACCAGGGCCTCTTAGCAAAACGGCAAGCTCTGGAAATTGCAGGCTCTATGCTATGTCTCCTCAGTGATTACCTTCACGGTAGATCTCTAAGGGTAGTTCTCAATGGAACAGAATCAGCAAGACATCCTATCGGGGTAAGTGTTCCACAAGGAAGTGTTCTGGGACCATTGTTATGGAATATCTACTTCAATGACCTTCTTCATCTCATCCCAGAATCCCATGCATATGCAGATGATTGTACACTGACATTCACTTATCCAAGAGAAGAAATGCCAGCTGCTCTAATCTACATCAATCACCAGCTCAGAGCTACATCAGCTTGGGGAAATAGATGGCAAGTAACATTTGCACCTGAGAAAACTCAAATGATGATGATCTCCAGGCACCAAGATGGTAATTCCGGTGCAGTAGTAAGGATGAATGGGAGGGTGTTGGCACCTGGGAAAGAAGCTGATATCCTTTGGGTAAAATTTGACTCCAAACTGACCATGAAAAACCACGTTGTAAATCTTGCAAACAAGGCAGCCAGGAAGCTTACGGCACTTCGCCGTATCTCGCATCTGCTTGACAGCAGGGGTTGCAAGATTTTGTATGAGGCACAAGTACGCTCACACCTTGAGTATGTTCCACTTTCTTGGTTCGCCTGCCCCCCTTCTCATCTGCGACTGCTTGACAGAGTAGAGAACAGAGCAAGACGTCTCATCTCTGGCCTGGACCAATCCTGGATAGATCTGTCATTTCAGCAGACCCTTCAACACAGGAGGGATGTGGGTGGCCTTACTGTTATGTACAAGGCCAATATTGTAAAAATCCCACACTTGGATCCAATTCGAGGACAGCGTGAAGCCAGTTTCTATATCACAAGACGGGCAGAAAGCAGCAACTTCACTCTGGCTGTACCCTTCTCCCGAACATCACTTCATCTGAGATCATTTATTACCAGGATGACTCGAGTCTGGAACACATTCGTACAGCATTATAATGTCAATGAGATAAAATCAGTTGATCAGATGAAAATGCTGGCCCACAGATGGCTGCAACTTCATCGTGTTCCCTATTTGTATACTTCATAACAATAAAAATGCTTTCAAATGAGCTGATGTAGGTAACAGCTCTTAACTTGTCAATAAAGTTAGGAATCCTTAACCTGTAAATAGCTTGTCAATAAAGCTAGGGATCCTTAACCTAACCTTGTCAAACCCTGTGTAAAAAAAAAAAAAAAAAAAAAAAAAAAAAAAAAAAAAAAAAAAAAAAAAAAAAAAGAAAAAAGAGAGAGAGAGAGAGAGAGAGCAAATAGGTATCTGGAGAGTTGCTAACCATTCCCAACAGAAAACGACGTCTCTTCTGAAACAGAGTAAAATGAATGAATACTTATATAGAGGACTTAACATTGGTGAAACGTAATTCCTGTTCATCGTCTAAACGCTCACGTAACTATACTCAGCCAGGAAACTCATGTAGCAGAAAGGGGCATACTGTCCTAATGCAGGTTCGTGACCTCAAAGAAATTTGTGAACATTTTTTGAAACGCACGTCGCTACAAAAGTAATATCAAGAGTTGTATTTCGTAATGAGCATATTTTTAGCATTGTTCATTACAAATATACTAAAAAAACGAGGAGTTTGTAATATCGTTGATAAGCTCCACTTTGAGAATAAGCTTGTCAAGATTTAGTGTATCCATGTGAGAATGGCTTTATCAGGATCAAATCCTCCCTTTGATAAACCATATTGCATCAAGATTGTGCTGGTGCACGGCGTTGATGATCCTCTGGTTGAATGTTAGACAAATCAATGGTTTTCACTGGGATATGTGACTGTCCTATACACCACTGTTATCTCTATGTCGCATTTCTCTCTCGAGTAATTCTTGCAGTGGTCTGTGCTATATTATTTTAATAGTGGGAAATACCTGAGAAAATTAATATTGTCCTCGTTTATATTAAACAAACAAATATGTGAGCAGTATTTGCTTTAAACTAAATGATATTTTAAGTTACTAAACAACGAATGAAAACGCATTAAAAGCAAATTAATGTGAGCAAATAACTACATGTAAACAAAGAAACACTGCTGGACTTAAAAAAAAAAAAACAGTGATTCCGAACCATGTTTGTAAGAAAAATGTTAAAGGGAAAGTTGTTGAGACAGGTGCGGAAACTATTGAAAGGAAAGTTCAGAACTCATTTTACCTAGTTCATTTTTGTTTGTAAAACCACTTTGGGTAAGTCCTTCATTGTTTCTGATAGAGCTTGTGCGACTTAACACAATATGTTAAATTTACTTCAAATTTTATTTATTCAAACTGAACCAATTTCGTTTGTTTTACATTACACAACATTTTATGTATGAGTGACGATTGTAATGTTTCAGTCAAATTATCAGTTATTCTTTTAAATTATGATGAAGTTTTCTTTTCATATTTGGCTTGAAACTGACATTCCTTTCTCTATTTTAACACTATCCAGATACTATTTTGTGTTCTTTTAAAGTGACTGATATTTTTTTTGGCTTGTTTTCTATCGTTCACCAAATTTTCCTTTATCTCTATTGGATCATGAAAGATGTGCAATATTGTATTTCCACCTTTCTTACTGCACACACCTCTACTAGTTTTACCACATTTCTTGATCTAAAATCTGCACCAATGAATATTTATGTTAGCCTACTGAGTTGGATAATGGGATATCTGTCTACATCTGCTCTCTACCAAGGCTTTAGAATCGTGTCTAAAGAAATGTCCCTAGGTACACCTCAGGCACATTTAATGCTCTCCTTAAATGATACCCAGCTCACCTAAACATATAGCTATAGGCTACGCTGATGACATCATGATCCATACAACAGGGCATACGAAGTTGAATACCATTCTTAAGTAAGTTTAAGCAATTTGTCATTGATTAGGCCTTATTATAGCTTCATCTAAAACAAAGAGAGTAAGTAAATAGACATAGTTCTAAATGGGCTGTGAAAACATGCAATTATATTAGGTTTTAGAGCTTGCACGAACTGTATCACTGTAGACAACAAGAGCATTTCACCCCTCCTTAGAAGTTGTAGTCATTAAATATCACATACCTGCAAGCCCCTCTCATGAAGCTCATCACTAGTAATCCCTTCCCTAAATCACTTGTAAAAGCAACTACTCAAGAAGAATTTTCTCGCCTGACTGGTAGTAATTATTTATCACAAGTTATATACACTGATAGATTTAAGCAGAAGTCTACTAGCAGGGCTACATCTGCTCCTGTTGCCACCTCCCTAGTTAAGAACGATAGCAGGTTTGTTGAGTTAGAAGCGATCAAGGTCCCAGGACCGAAACGTTTTCTAATAAATATGTCATAGTGTTTGTTTACGTGTCTTTCTAAACCAACTTGTCGGTATTTATTACCAAGGTTTATACCAGGCATAAGAATAACAACTGGGCGTCTACACTGCAAACTAAATTGTTTGCCATCCTGAACATCAGGGACGTGTTTCCATAAGACACCTACCGTCCATGTTCATTCATCACTATAAAATGGGTACCTGGGAGTTAGTGGGTTGCATCCTGGGACAAAACTGACCTAATTTGCCCGAAATGCTCAGCATAACAGCTAGGCCTGTATACCTTGTACATGTACTTGTAGTAAATAAAGATATAATAATAATAATAATAATAATAATAATAATAATAATAATAATAATAATAATAATAATAATAATAATAATATGAGTATTATTATTATTATTATTATTATTATTATTATTATTATTATTATTATTATTATTATTAAGGGCGCTAAGGCTAATTTATGAGACTTAGCTTGGCTCTATCATTACCGATTCTGTCATCACTGATGGCTCTTGATTCACATAATGACTCTAGCAACATACTCATTGCAGAAGGCAGGCACAGATACTCAAAAATCCGAGAAAAAATAATTAATGGATCTCATCATTAATTCGAATATTACTTCATGATAAAATTGTTATGTTAGCCAAAAAAAGTACCCTGATGGATAATGTAGAATATAACTACCGTGTATTTGTGTCTATCATTTGGAATAATATTAGGAGAGAAGTAAATAATGAATCATTGTGATATGAATGCAATTAGAAGCCTCAGTAGATTTATAACCTACTATAATATGAACGTAGATTAGTACATTTATGGAGCAATTTGCAATGTGTACAGATTCACTGATGTAGTGGCCAGGCTTAAGCTTGGTTACAAGTACTTCTGGCAGTTTGGGAGAAACAAAGATGACGATCAAACCAAATGCAAAGTATGTGGCCAGTCTTATGGTCACTATCTTGAGCATTATGTGCTTAATCGTCCACTTATTAAAGGAATTTAGAGACAGTATAATAGCTTATGTGACATGTCAAAATATTTTATTAATGAAAATAAGATACCAAATATATAAAGTAAATTTCATAAATTTGCCTGTAACAGATAAGCGAACTGTAGATATAAATCCAGATGTAAATCTGTTAACCCTTTTGGGTCCTAGTTCCTAGGCCTCTTGAGTATCCATGTGTTCTTGCGCTACCTTCCACAAGATGGATATGGGATGCACAGTGAACTAGCTGTGTAGGTGACAAAAATAATTTAAAATCAAGCAAAGTTTTTGGTTATGTTTACAGCAGGTAAGACTGATTTTTTTTTTCTGCACATTAGAAGCAACTGAGATGCATGCTGCTTTATTTTTTTTTAATTAATTTTAAAACAAATTATTCTTTATGAAATGCCTAAACCATAAATTTGTTCACTGTAATATTAGTTTTCCTAATAACAGGAAAAAGTAATTTAATTTGAGACAAACTGATTGTTAAAATCTTTCCTACTTTGCTTACGAGGGCCTCACTGAAAGGTTTAAATATACAATTTCTCACATGATATTCTTTTCCAATACGAATACATCAGTCTTCTGAAAATGATATTCATAAATGTACTCAACCTCAATCTAAAAGATGGACAATTTGACCACGCTACACTTCCAGTCAGGCTAGAAGGTACTGGTGACCACACGGCATCACAGTCTGCACTCCCTACTTTCCTGTCTTCGTGTTTGGCATCCAGTGAACTTGTAGTAGCGAGTCTCCCTAAACATAAGGATATTGCTGGAGTTCGTCACCAAAAGATGATTAGAGGAACCAGATTCAGGGATAATCTAACGGGCTCTGCAACCGAATCTGCTTCCTTATTAACCAAAACAGTCAAACAGGGTTGGCCCAGTGATGGAGAATATTGCCTCAACAATGTTTCAGTGTGTGTCGGAGAAGGAGAGAGCTCTCCTCCTGGCAGTGAGAGCTCATCATGCGGGAAATTTCTTGTTGGCTCTCCCAGAATCCTCCCTTGCCATACTCTTCGTGGCGCAGACCATCTACATTGCTGTTTCTCTTCGCCTTGCAGCCCTTATTCTCGCCGGGAACAGGTGTATCTGCTGTAGTACATCTACAGGCTGATTCGGGTACCATGATCTTGTTTTCCGTAGATCCAAGGGAAAGACTGCAGGACATTAAGAGGTTAAAAACATTATCAACAGGAGCCTTGAAGCAGTCGGATTCCATGCAGTAAGGTAACCACACTAACCTTGTAAATCCGATGGAAACGAAAGCCTCCAGATTGAACTACCTGACAATAAAAGAGAGACTGCAAGCAGGAAATTAGGGGCTACAAATGTGCACTGGCAAATAGTTATCTCAAAAACAGCAGGAAGAAATGCCAACTACAGGCTTCAGGGAGTCCAAAAAGGTTGGAAAATATAACGAAACTTGCAAAACAATTTAAGTTTATTCCCAATGGATCAAAGACCTTTAAACCATGAGAAAAAGTTTATCCAGGTCTCTTAAGACCTAGGCAAAAGACTCATCAGGGCAACTAAAGATCCCTGGGCAGCAAGTTTTCTGTTCCAACCAGCTCATGCTGCAGTTCAGAGGAGTAATACCTTTTATATTCAGGGTTATTTTTCCTGCTGAAAGGAAATATATGAGATTTTTGTAATGCAAGTGTTGGAAAACACGTAGTAATACAAGTTTTTATTGCATCTCCTCACACCTCATACAATATACGCCGTCTCTGTACCATCAACGTTGCCTTTGACCCTAGTGTACATATTACATTGCGAAATATAACTATTTACACATTTATAGAAGACACAATCACGGGAAGAGTAGAATGATAGCTCAAGATCTTTCGTGTTGCAATCAACACATCATCAGGAGCTTGCAAAATTGCAGAAAAGAGGAAGGTGTTCAGCAAATAACGTTCTCAGAGACGGTCCTCTAGGATACTTATTTGCTGGACACCCCCTGTATCGCCGGGTTTGCGATATTTGCTTAATTATATACATATATGTATATATATATATATATATATATATATATATATATATATATATATATATATATATATATAATATATAAATTATATATATATATATATATATATATTATATATATATTATATATATATATATATATATGTATTTATATATATTATATATATATATATATATATATATATTATATATATATATATATATATATATATATATATAAATATATGCAATAAGATCACAGTAAACAGGTGATTTCAGAATATGCAAAACAACCACTCTGAAAGAATAGAGAAATTCCAAGCGCTTTCGTGACTACTCACATTATCAAGGAACTATGAAAGTAAAGCATCCAAGGAAGCTATATAAGGGGTCTGGCCAACACCTCACTATCAGATCCCACAACGGTTAAACACCTGACGCGCGCCGGCCCAACTGGACAGGTCCTTTGCACAACCCACCAACAAACTATTCTACCCAAGAAAATTTTAAAAATTATTATTTGTCCAGTGCATTATTAAATTCTTCCCAAATTCTATTAATTATAAGTGGATCTAATTTATATAAGCTAAAGGAAATATTCATATTATTGTCAGACCAATTATTAGCTCCATAGGGTCAGTTTCATATAAATTATCCAAATGGCTTGTTGATATTTTGAGCCCTATTGTTGGCAAAATTTCTAACTTTAATGTTAAAAACAACATAGACTTAGTTGATAAATTAAGCTCCTTGACTGACTTAAATGATTTTAACATGGTTAGTTTTATGTTACTTCCTTGTTTACGAAAGTTCCTGTTGATGATTTATTAAGTTCCTTATCTGAAGAACTCGTTAACTATGATTTACCATTGCCAGTTCCTACTATCATTAAACTTATTAAACTTTGCATTGTTGATGCAAAATTTGTATTTAATGATAAGTTTTACACTCAGAAGTTTGGTATGGCAATGGGAAATCCTCTTTCACCTGTTCTTAGTAACCTATACATGGAATTTTTTGAAACAAGGTTGCTTAACGCAATCCTCCCTAATAGAGCTAAATGGTTCAGATATGTTGATGATATTTTGTGTTTTATGCCCAAAAATGTAGATATACACCATTTCCTTTGAAAATTTAATAGCTTAGCCCATTCTATAAACTTTACTGTTGAGTTTGAAGAAAATAACTCATTGCCTTTTCTAGATGTTTTAATTAAGGGTAATAATGAATTCAAATTTAAAATTTACAGAAAACCTACAAATAACTGTTCCTATGTCCACTATTATTCATCGCATCAAGATAGAGTCAAACTGTTTGTTTTCTCATCAATGTTTTTGAGAGCTTTACGAATTTGTAGTCCTGAGTTCATAGATGAGGAAATATCCAAAATTTATGAAATAGGTAATGATTTAAAATACCCAAGAAATGTAATTGATAAATCTTTTAAAGTTGCTAGAAATACTTTTTACAATCCAAAAATGGACAACCAGCCTTATTCAACTAAAAATATGTTGGTTCTCCCTTACCATGAAAACTTGGTTGATATGCCTTCTCTTCTTAAGACTTTTAATATTAAAGTTGTATTCAAAAATCTTGATACAGTAAAAAAACTTTTGATAAAGAATTCCCCCAAAAATGCTGATGGATGTGTCTATAAGATTCCTTGTAAAATTTGCGATAAAGTTTATTACGGTCAAAACTGGTAAAAATCTCGAACTAAGATTAAAACAAAAAAATATGGGCATTAGAACTGGAAAATTTTTTCCCAAATTTGCTCTATTTATTCATGAAAGAGATTTTAACCATCTAATTGGGATTTTCAAAAGTTGAAAAAGTAGTATTAAGCAAGTCCATGGTCGACAGGAATATAATTGAATTTGTTTCATTAAAAAGCAGTTTTGAAAATTTAATATGAATATTTCCTTTGGTTTATATAAATTAGATCTATTTATGATTAATAGAATTTGGGAAGAATTTAATAATACACTGGACATATAATAATTTTTAAAATTTTCTTGGGTAGAATAGTTTTTTGGTGGGTTGTGCAAAGGACCTGTCCGGTTGGGCTGGCGCGCGTCAGGTGTTTAACCATTGTGGGATCTGATAGTGAGGTGTTGGCCAGACCCCTTATATACCTTCCTTGGATGCTTTACTTTCATAGTTCCTTGATAATGTGAGTAGTCACGAAAGCGCTTGGAATTTCTCTATTCTTTCTGAGTGGTTGTTTTGCATATATATATATATGTGTATATATGAGTCTTGGCATAGTAAGACACCTTGTAAGGAGATACAGAGCATCATGGGCATTAAGATCGCTTATTCTCTCCTCCATTCTCTTCAGGTCATTCAATTTGTCCCTGAGGACAGTGTCGATGGCCAGGTGACCCAGCGGTGCTCCCGAGAGGGTATTGTTGGATGGAGTGGTAGTAGAGAGTTCCGGGAGGATTCTTCGCACAGCATTGATTATTTCCTGGTTCACTGTGATTATTTCACTCTTGGAGGGATTGAGGATGAGTCCCAAGTCTTCTTCCTGTGTTTTCACCAGTTGTAGGTCCCCTACCAGGGACTCTTCAGTACCAGCCAGAGTGCCATCATCCAGGTATTAGATATTGAGCTCACTGCATAGGCTGGAAGTTAGTATACCCCCGGCTTACGAT
>NC_069407.1:74829243-74834992 GCF_026875155.1 Cherax quadricarinatus
GAACTCCCTTTCATGTAGGGTTTGATTAGAATCCATAAGCCCGTTCCCAGCTAGACCTATAATTACTCGGTAAAATCGGCATCATATGCCTTGTCAAAATGGTTGGTACAAATACTGACTGTTGATCTCATCGACAAATTGCAAAATGTACCATGTCTAATGATTTTACATTTGTTAGCTTTGATGTCACTGCTATGTTCACGAGGTCCCTGTTTCCTGATTTGCTATCTTTTTTGGGAAGAAGAATTAGATGTTCTATTGGCATTAATTAAAATACCATTAGTTAATTGTTTAAAGTTTTTGTGTAGTTGATTGCAGTTTGAGTTTGAGGGAATTACTGTGCCAAAAAGCAGAGAATGGCGGATAGGTATTATGTTGTCCCCCTTATTGAGGAATCTGTATATGGAATTTTTTGAGGCTAGACTGTTGAGCCATTAGAGCTAAAGGGTTCAGATATATTCATGACATCTGTGTCTCGGCCAAATGTTTATGGCCCTTGATACTTTTTTTAAACCAAAACTTAAAACACTTTAGTCCGTCTATTAAATTCACCGTGGAGAAAGAGGGGGAAAGTTAAGTTTACAGTATATAGGAATGCCATCAATGTGTGCTCAAACATTCACTATTATTCCAACCATGAGACTATAGTCAAAAGAGTGTATTTTTAGTATGTTTTTGAGGCCTATAGATGTGCAGTCGGGAGTTTCTTAGATGATGAAATTAGGAAAATATTTGACATTGACATGAATCTGCGAATATCCTAAGATGTTTATGGAATCTGCTTTGCTGGCAGCTAAGAAAACTTATTATAGGACAGAACCTAGGATAACACCTCAGACCAAGAATGTGTGGTCTTCCTTCATAACGAGAATTTATCTATCCTCCCGAAGGCTCTTAGAAGATTTAATATACAAGTAGTATTTAAAAATTCTGTTAGAAGCATCCTGATAAAGAATGCACCCCAACAGCGTGTCGTGGTGTCTACAGAGTTGGTTGCAATGGTTGCAGTCTCCCCTATTTGGGACAGACTGGAAAATCATTGCAGGTGAGAATGTCCCAGCACCGTTTTTTATACGTATAGAACAGGAGTCGAACGTGATTTTCAACCATATTAGGCTTGTAATAACCCAGCAAATTGGCGTGAAGCAAGAGTCACCTTCCTTTGTTCCTCTTGGGCTTGAAAGGAAAATTGTAGAATCGGCAATCAAGCATGATAGGCAGTCATTATAAAATATCAGTGATGAGCTGTTCAAATTAGATGCGTTTATTAGTTGAGGCAACTACACAATTTAAAATTGGCAATTATACGAATGCATCAGTCTTAAATGGAGGGTCACACCGAGGAATCAGGACCAATATTTTTGTTTTCCTGTAGTTTCTGAAGGTTCAACCAGAGTTTACCTCAGGATTATGTGGGATGAATATCTTTGGCCAGCTTTCCTGTTTTACAAATGTCTGTACCCTTTCAATGAGTCATTTTAATGAGCCCCATTTCCTTTGTATGGTGCCGTTTTCTCTTGTAATTTAAAGGGGGCACCTTGTCCCAGGCGGGAGATATAAGTGCCAGTGATTTCTATATCACTGACAATATATTTATATATTTAACATTATTGATGTCATAGCCCGGATATGACCGAAAATTTTATTTAAAGCCAAGTTAATTTTATTCCGTTAACACTATTACAATATCAATGCTTGTGGGATTTTTCTAATATTCATCTCTTCGACTATGGGTGCTGTGGGTGCCTGGTCACTTCTGGTACCCTCTCTTCTCCCTTTTCCCCACTCCCGTAAAGACAGTCCTCTGGAACATTTTCTGCTGGACACCCTCTCTTTTCTGATCCTCTAGTGACAGGTTCAGTGCCTTCTTAAGATTGACCTCAGGTGTGCGTCATATTCGTTCGAGTGTTGGGTTGTCAAAAGAGGGTGCACACCTCAGGAAGTAAGGGAGTCTTGGAATAGTAAGGCACCTTGTGAGGAGATACAGAGCATCATGGGCATCAAGATTGCTTATTCTCTTCTCCATTCTCATCAGGTCATTCAATTTGTCCTTGAGGCTGTGTCGATGGCCTGGTGGACCCAGCGGTGCTCCCAAGAGGGTACTGTTGGACAGAGTGGGAGTAGAGACTTCCCGGGGGGATTCTTCGCACAGCATTTTTTATTTCCTGGTTTGCCATGATGATTTTACACTTGGAGGGATTGAGGATGAGTCCCAAGTCTTCGCCCTGTGTTTTCACCAGTTGTAGGGCCCCCACCAGGGGCTTTCAGTACCTGCCAGAGTGCCTTCATCCAGGTACCAGATGTTGAGCTCGCTGCATAGGCCAAGCAGAAGAGAAGTGGAGCTATTGGGTCACCCCGCTGAGCACCTTCTGTGAGAGAATTTCATGTTCTACAAAAAAAAGAATTGAGGGTTTGCTGTAGCCGGCTGAATGAAGGGAAAAAGACTGGGAACCGACCCGAACAGCTGGCAAAGACAGCATCTCTCTTCCCCAATGTTAAAGGCATTTCTAAAATCAAGTTTGACTACGGCCTTGTCTTCTGGAAGGCCCTGATGTAGCCCTTGCCGCATTTTCCCGCAGCTTCACTACCTTGAGAGACCCCAAAGGGGCCCGTTGGTGTGGCTGGAGTGAACTGGCAGCTTCTAGGGAAATGTTTCTTACTGCTGCTTTGGCAACGAGACTGGGAAGAGTGTTTCCAACTGCAATGGGTCTGATTCCCCCATACTTCTTTTTCAATGCACATAGTGAGGCTCCAAAAAAGAAAGGTTTAATTTCTTCTGGGATTAGCCCAGCCAGGCAGTTGTTGACGAAAGTTGTTAACTCGGTGAGAAGAATTGATGCAGATGCACTTAGTACTGGATTTACCATCTCTTTGAAGTGCTGAGGTCGAATTCCAGTGTAACTTATTGCAGATCCTGCTGGAAATGACACAATCGCCTTATAGACTTCCGATTCTGGCAAAATTAATTGTTCAGTGATGGGGTCTTCCTCAGGGTTGCTGTTGATGGCTATGGTGTCCCTGGTTGGATGATTGTCTCTTAGTGCTTGGGCCTGTGGTCTCATCTATGGGGGCTACAGTGTCGTCACTTGTAATTATTCGGATTGCTCCCACTGTGCTACCTTCTCGATTTTTTTGCTAACCTGTGCACAGATTTCTCGTATTCAGTGGGACTTTTCTTGGGTCTACCTCTGTGATTCCTGCGATGATGGGGCCGAGGGACACAATTATCCGTTCTTGGGTAGTTGCGCACTGCCTTGTTAACTGATGTGGTTAGCCTCATCTCTCAGGAACTGCAAGACAGACATTGCCGAACAGGATCAGGTTGCGCCATGCTTGGATGGTGCCTCGGGCTTCTAAGTTGGTGGAACCTTCATTCACCTGCTTAAGAAGGTCCGTGAATTTCCCTGCTGCATATCGGCGAGCCGCTTTAGAGATGTGGGATAGGGTACTGCTAGCAGTGGATTTGAATGCCAACAGAAGGTTATTGCAAGTGAGGAGGTTGCCATTGGAATTGTCATCTGCCTGTGGAGGCTGTGGGCTGCTCTCTGCTGGGGGCATATGTGATCCTGCACACCCATTGTGTGCACGAATGCGGCTATCCCTGTTGTGTGCTCGAAACTCTCCATACACCTGATATGTGCCTCTTCTTTCATTGTTGGGTGCACTGTTTCCCTGGCTTTGTGGCTGGCTGGCTTCATCATCTGCCATATCTCAAACTGTGTGGTAAGCCCAGGCTTAAGGCAAAATGGCGCATGGCACATACCGCATGTAGTTCATGGTGGTGGTGGGGTGAGGAGAGGGGTCTCCCGCCCTTGTGGTGGGCGGTGGAGGGAAGGGAGGAGTGGAAGATGTGTGATGTGATAGAGTAGGGCACTCACTCTATCCCAGGACAAGTCACTATACACCACAATGCTCTGTGCACCTGTTACTGTACACCACTATGCTCTGTGCACAGCCCCCACTATAAATGACACACCGCTATACACTACACATGCTACACGCATATTATGCACATACTACGCACTACACACTATATACACTATACACACGGTGAACAAATACTCCATTGCTGTAACACGAGCACACGGTGTATGCGCGCCTATTTGGGGAAGGGGGAAAGGGGGGAGACACAGTTTTACCCCTCAACCTCCGCCTCCTCCTCCTCCATGAGGCCTCTCCTCACCGACATCTCCTACCCATGGCGACCATTATGTTCCCTCACTGAATTCACATACACAACACTTTTCTTGATTCTGAAGGAAGAGACGAAATGCAGAGTCTTCTGGTCCTTTCCCACATGAGCAGCAGATAATCACACACCAGCCTGTTGATGATAATCCTGGTAGGTGTTCTTGACTGGACGATATTGTGCCAAAAATACAGAGCAGGATGCCCACAGCTTCTCTCTGGCAGAGGTGCCAGATATATATATATATATATATATATATATAATATATATATATATATATATATATATATATATATATATATATATATATATATATATATATGTCGTGCCGAATAGGCAGAACTTGCGATCTTGGCTTAAATACCAACGTTCATCTTGCCATATAGGACAAGCGAAAATTTGTGTATGCCATAATTTGGGCCAAAATCATTCTGAATCTAAGGAAAAAAAATATATTTCACTGTCCTTTTTTAGTATTAAATTACTGTAAACAAATCTAAAATATATTTAGTTGGGTTAGGCTAAAATAAATTGTTCTTGTTATAATAAGGTTAGGTAAGTTTTCTAAGTTCCTTTTGGTGCAAAAATAAAAATTTTTACATTAACATTAATCAAAAAAATATATCTTTAAACTTATAAGAGAAAATTTTAGAAAGGATTTAATTTTAAATGAGTTCTTGTTAATTGACCAGTTTTACATATTCGCACGACATATATATATATATATATATATATATATATATATATATATATATATATATATATATATATATATATATATATATATATATATATGTATATATGTCGTGCCGAATAGGCACAACTTGCGATCATGGCTTAAATACCTACGCTCATCTTGCCATATAGGACAAGTGAAAATTTGTGTATTGAATAATTTCGCCAAAATCATATTGAACCTAACGAAAAAAATATATTTCACTGTGTTTGTTTAGTATTAAATTATTGTAAACAAATCTAAAATATATATAGTTGGGTTAGGCTAAAATAAATTGTTTTTGTTATAATAAGGTTAGGTAAGTTTTTGTGAAGGCTTAGTCAGCCCTGTAACAACTTCAGTCAGTATTACTAAGGATGGCTCCTCCTCAGGAAAATTAAAATAAAAACTGACAAACATAAACACTTTATTATTTAGAAAATATAAAATATAAAACACTTAAATATGAAGTATTAATCCTACATTAAAGAAAATTAAAAATTAAAAATATAAATGATAACTGAATTCAACGCTAATATAAATGTATGTAAAACGTGGGTGTCTGGTGTTGGTGACACTGCGTGTTGTTGAAATCGTAGCCGTTGCTGATGATGGGGGGGGGTCGCAGGTGTTGTTGACAACCCACCTGCTCGTTCTTCACAGATTTTCTAGCTTTCAATAATCCTTCCAGATGACAGGAAAGCAGGTTTTCTCCCCTGCAATGATGAGGGGTTATATCCTGCTACTTGCATACACAAACAGGTAAGTGGATCAAAATTCGGGACATCTCAGAACGTTAGTCTGACTCCTTCAATTTACTCGTTGATTGGAGGTGCCCCTCTTGT
>NC_069407.1:74835492-74855695 GCF_026875155.1 Cherax quadricarinatus
AGAGTATACAAATCGGAAGTGGATGGAAGGCGGGAAAAAGGGGCGGCCTGGGAAAAGGGTTTTGGAGGGGGGGGTAAAGGAGGTTTTTTTGGGGCGGGGGGCTTCGGTTTTCTAGCAAGCGTGCTAGCGTGTTAACAGGAGCGAATGGAGACAAATGGGTTTTAGGACTTATGTGCGTTGGGGTTTAAGCAAGTAACTTTATGAAGGGGACAGGAAACGGCGGCCGGGCTTGAGTCCGGGAGAGGGGAAGACAGAAAACTTCACTCAAAAGGGGGGGATTTAATGTGTCAGTTTTATAACGTATGTAGGAGCCTCTGGCAAGACAGGATGGGAAATGAGAGAAATTTTTTTTTTTTTTGGGGGCCACCCTGTTTTGGGGGAAATCCCCATTTCCTCTTATCTCCAAACTAGGTTTTTTTCTGCATTATATCCCCCACCTTGCCCTCAGACAATATCCCCGCTCCTCCCTTTCTCCTTTTGCAACATTCACAAAACATGCCTCCACCCCAACAAGAGCGGTTGGTGCCCAAACTCTCAACTTTACCCCTCTGCTTTTGTGAAAAGTTTTTGTCTCTGCAGTTTTCCCTCATGCACCACCATTTTTTTCCCACCATCAATTCAAGTTTCACCTCCCTTCAGAGACCCATCTGCTGACACGCCCCCCAAAATAGTAACACTTTCCCCTCCTCCATGTTCACTCCTCCAGCCCCGATACCAATCTTCTGTTACCTTTTTCCTTTTTTTTTTGTTACCTTTAACACCTTTTCTATTTTCTATATTTACTTTTAACTTCCTTTTTTACTCCCCCTCAAACTCATAAACCAAACCTCGCAACTTCCCCTCAAAAATCTCCCAAAAAGCACAGTGCCCTCAAAAAGAGTACCTTGACAACTCTCACTTTGTGTAGTTTCTTATTTTAAAAATTCCCACACCTTTTGGCCAACACCCGAGCTTCACTTTCTCTTACTACACCACCAAAAATATAAAACTATGGTGACTCACACATCCCGCTAAGGCCACTTTTACTGGGGAAAAAATCCCCCACTCGCTTATATACTTTAACTTGAGCCCACTATTCTCGTAAAAAATTTTTAAACCCCTTTTATAACTACCCCCTATTCCCTACTTTGCAACATCTGCCCCAATTTTCCCTCTATCCAAACCCCATCATTGCTTTTTTTCAAAACCACAAATACCACAAAAACCTCTTTACCCTTATTAAAACGTTACTTTTGTGTTTCCCCCTACAAAAACCTTGTCTACACACCACCCCCTAAATTTCCTAAAACCTCCTTGTTCATCTGCTATCCCTGCTATCCGTTCTTAACTCATAATTCTATGAACAATAATAACTCTAACATACAATTACCAGGTTTGACTCTCTTTTGTCCCCTTTAACCTTATACAAAGGAACTATCATGCCTCTCGCCAATCCTTAGGTACCTTACGCTCTCCATCAATTTTATTAAATAAAAACACTAACCACTCCAAAAACTATAACCCCACCTGCTTTTAACCTTTCTATCTTATCACAACAATCCCAGCGCTTTTACCGCCTTCATTCTACCCACGCCCCATGCACTTTCCCCACTCTCACAACTGGTTCTTCCACACTAATATAAGAATGTTGTTCCCTCCTTGCCCCGTATACACGAAATCACATCAGATCCCTATCTTCATCACCATTAAACATTCCCAAAATATTCTCTCCATCTTTCCCGATAACCTCTAACTCTCCATTTAATTACTCTCCTCTCCTATATTTAACTAAAAAATACCATTCTTTACGTAGGTTTTTCCCTCATCTTATTTATCTCACTCCATAACATTATCTAATTATTCAACAAAAATTGTTGATAACATCTCACCCACTCTCACATTTGCTCTCTTTTTACATGCTTTCGCCACTTCTTTTAACCTCCTCTTTTTTGTCTCCACATACACCTCCTTCCTTGCTCACTTCAACTTTGTAAAAAACCTCTGTCTTCCCTCCCCGCACCCACTTTCCTGTAAACACAAACCTTCTGCTGAACACCTAACACTATATCCCTAATTCACCCCATTCATCTCTGAAACCCCATGCCTGTATTCTCACTAAGCCCATCATTCTTCAACAGTTGTTTATTCATACCCTAACTGCCTGCCCTCCTCCTTTTAGCTTATAAACCTTCACTACTCTCTTACTTTCCGGCTTCCATTTTCCTTTTTATTAACCCCATCTACCTTTTATTCTCACTGTACCTACAACTTAAACCGTGTCTGATGTATCTGTTTATATAAACATGAACATCCTGAAGTCTACCGACCACTCTGTTATCTATCAATACGTAGTCAACAAACTACGGTCATTTTCGCTTACCACATATCTCATTGGCCTCATCGCTCTTGGGCCGTGCGGACAAGGCTGCGCAGTGCTCCTGATACAACTAACTGGGTTTACCTCCAGTTTTCCTGTTTTGGGCATTACACATGGCGGATCGCATTGACGCCGGTGAGCACTGTTTGTGTGAATTGGGTGCGAGGACCCTTAACAGGAACAACCTTGCACGTGTTACCGCTACCATCACAGTGAGGTATATGGAATACCGACTGAAGATTATGTGAAGTAGCAGTAAATGGTGGTCGAGAATTTTCATCAAGTTTAAAGACGCAGGATTCTACTCAAGCATAGTCAACAAATATCAAGAGATAGAGGCTAGCATGAACACTATGGTGGAAAGTCCTGCTTAATGATGTGTCCAGCATGTGATCGTGGGTGAAAGTACGAAACGTGCCTTTTGAGGCGACAGAGCAGATTGGGATGACGGTGTTTTAGTCATCTATGGAAAAATCCACTCAGCTAGATGGTGTGTGGCAAAATGGACCTATGAAGGAGCAACCTGAGATCATTTACTGCTAATAAGCCGTTGAGGCAGCCAATTCCATCATACATACTTATGGAGGTCTTCCGAAGCAGGTCAACGTGTACTACTCAGGCAAGCGGAAGACTTGCAGATTAAGTGGTTCGTTTGAACATATGCCGGCCCAATGCTAATACAAAAAGCTGGACGGGAGGGAACAGGTACCAGTGATCCTTACATCAGAGGAAAGGCTATGGGGGCTTGGAGGAAGATAAGCCAAAAACTAAGAATCCTTCCCGATGGATTGCGAAGTGGATAGGCTGTAGGCGGACTATGGAGGAAAGTTGTAACACAAGACAGTTGATAAGGGACATACGACATATCGACGTCTGAATGAGGGGGTACGGAAAACAGATGGCTTGCTGAGGAAGTACTAAGTTCCTTTTGGCATGAACGTTGAGGAGGGACAGGCGGAATAAGGGGTAACCTGGTCAGCCGACAGTGCAGCAAGAAACAGGGAGTTAGGAATACTGTGGCACATAATGTTAATGGACACAACGTTGTGGCAGAGGGTCCATAAGGCATGAAACAAGGTACGAGGTGTGTGGGAGGGGAGTACTCGTAAGAGAACTGCAGAACATCTGAGATGGACGATGTTCTTGTACACCAGACAAAGAACAGGAGTAAAATCTTGTGAAAGGATGTATGTCATAAGGGGAAAGGAGGGAAGTCATGAAGGGTTTAATGGTTCTAGGTGATAACGAGGGATCGGGGGGGGTTAATAACACGCTGGTCAAGAAAGACGCAATACACAGGACGGTATAGAGGGGATGTGCCAAGAAGAGAGGTAAACCACTTTTAAAATAATTCACGGTAGTAACAGTAAATTAAATGTGATTGAGGAATGAAGTGAACTAGTATTGGATGTAATGGTTTTTAAGGAGATATAATGTGGATGTATGGCAGTGGCTTTGCATTGAAAGGTTATACATTGTATGTAGTGGGTCTGTTTGGTTAAAAGGGGGAGTGGCAGTGGCTGTGAAGGAAAATAGTCCCTTACGTATTATAAAGTTTTTTGGGAAAAGGGGGGTGGGAGGTAGTGAGGGTGGATGTGAGTGGGGAGCATCTCGAGTATGTATTCATTGGGGTTTTATATGCACGGAGATAAAATCAAATAAAAGAGGATTTTGTGAGAGACGATTTATAGTGTATTTTCTAAAGGGTTTACCCTCTATTAACTGTAATGGGGGTTGGAGACTGGAACTGTGTAATAAGGGGGTGAACGTGAGCCAGGGAGGGGGTTGTGTGTTTAAGGTCGTTACGCATTGTTTTATACGGATGCAGGGTAAGGGACGTGGAGGGAAGTGGTACATGAGGAGTGGATTACCACTTTTGTTAGAGAGATTATTTTAGCGAGGTGGATAGGATTTATATAACTGAGCAGTTAGTGTAGGAGGGGTAAAAACAGTGGACTAAGGGTTTTCGGATCATAGGGCAGTTTTGTAGAACTGGATTGGGAGGGAGTGTTAAAGGTCTATTCAAGTTTCTCCTGGAGTTTAAATGCGAGGTTGGTGAGGAGTGAGGTGGGTGAATGCAGAGTTTACAACTGGTGGAGACATTGTAGATGCAAGGATGGGTAGGGAGAATTATGGATTGGTGGGAAGATAGGGCAAAACCTGGGTATCGCGGGGTTTTATAAAAAAAAAGGAGGAAGGGAGGAGGCGAGGTGGAGGTATGGTTTTACAGAATTATTTGGAACAGCATCTCACTGATGTGTTAATGTGAGAGGAGGGAGGTAAGTCTTTTGAAGAAAAATCCAAGGGCTAAGAGAGAGATTAAGGGATAATACATAAGAAATATTTGATGAATTAAGGGGTAATGGGCAGTATGGATGCCGTTCTAATGGGGAGATAAACCGTCCGTAGTGTTGTTAAGAAAGTTTTTCGCATTAGACAACAGGAGTCCCACTATAATATTTTAGAGTTAGTGACGATTGGAAAGGTTATACTAAGGGCAAAGTTGGTAGACCAACTGAGGATAAGTAATTATGCGGACTATTTTGTTCAAAGGAAAATGGGAAAAAGGTAAACGTGGGGATAGTTAATAAAGAAAGAGGAGGGGTGAATGCCTGGGAAAGGTGGGGAGGAACATATGTGATTGGATGGAATAAAAGTATGGAAGAAGTGAGAAGAGGCGGTGTTCAATTTAAGTAAGGGGAAAGCACCGGAATTGATGGGCCTTATTCCAATGATTTTATAGAGTACATTGGGAAACCATAAATGTTTTTTGATTGGTTTCATGTATTGAATAGTATCCGAAGTAAGGGAAATTGTGAACGCACAGAGGACGTGTGATCTGTGCTTGTAAAGAAAAAGAGGGAGGGGAGAACATCTGAGCACGTAAGGGCCATATCTTAATGTGTACTAATATAAATTTTTTTTTTTTTTATTTTGGCGAAGATTCAAGGAACAGGATTAAAGAAGGTAATAGGTGTAAGGTGCACAAGGGACAGTTGGGGATTCGGGTCCGTAGTAATGAGGGATGACATAGTCCGTTTTAGGAATTTTTGCAGGGTTGTAAAAAAAAAAAAAAAGGGTGGGAATTTGGGCATGTGATTGGTAGAATGCTTTATGACGGTGTGAATAGGGATTACATGGTTGACACTTAGGCTTATGGTTAGGGGAGGGAAAAGTAAAATGGGTGAGAGACCTTGTACGCAGAAGCCACGATCCATGTGAAAATTAATGGTAGGTGCGTAAGGCGTGTTGAAAATGGAGAACGGCTTGAGACAAGGGTGTCCTATGTCTCAAATTCGTTATGGCATGTATGCAACACGCCGTTATTATGGAAAGATATTAGGAAAAACAACATTACAGGATGAGGGTCGGGTTCACAGAGGTATTGGTTATGGAGATGACACAACAAAGACTGATCAATGATGCGAAGGTTTGCGAAAGGTGGAGAGAGTATTGAAGTTTTTTTGGAGAGGCGTCAGGCCATGCGTGTCCCAACAGAGCTAAATCGAAATTATTAAGATAGAGATTGGTGGGGTAGAATGTGGGTAGTTTGGATGGATGTGACTGAACAGCTGAAAATTTTGTGGGATTATCCTATATGGCAGATGACAAAGAGCAGACGGAGGAATACCGGAATTGGTGGGAAGAAAGTTGTTACAAACACGATTAGAACCTAAGAGCGAAGGAAGTTACTTTATATGCAAAGGGCAATATAAATAAAATCATTGGTTTATAGTAAAGTGGGAACGTGGCAGTGTGTATCCTTTACCGAACAGAGATAAAAGGAGATACAGAGAAGGTTCTACACCACCGTTATA
Source organism: Cherax quadricarinatus (assembly GCF_026875155.1). Classification (NCBI taxonomy): domain Eukaryota; kingdom Metazoa; phylum Arthropoda; class Malacostraca; order Decapoda; family Parastacidae; genus Cherax; species Cherax quadricarinatus. The sequence goes on from NC_069407.1 coordinate 74,841,667, forward strand.
TATATGGGGTTTTTGGACGAGCATGGCTAAGTAAAGAGGTGGTTAGGACGAATGTGCGTCAGAGGGGTAGTAGGTCTTTTGATGCGAGGGCCGAGGGTAAGGCCATGTAAGTTTAAACAGAGGACGTATGGGAGGGGGGGTAAAAGGTTTGAGGGTCGGAGGTGATTGTGGGGATGTACAACGATGGGTGGGGAGGAAAGGATTTAAATGGAATGGAAAAATATCGAAGGGTTATGTTAGTAATAGTGAGGTAAAAAAGCTCAAGGTGGAAGGTTGGGTAGAGATGATTAGGAAACCAGAAGTCAAGCAAGGGGTTTCGGTATACCCTTGTATGATTGAGGTAGATTTGCATGAATTCCAGAAACTTAATTAATGCCGAGGGGTAAGGGAGTTATTTTATAGGTTTGATAATGGGGATTTTAGCGTCAACAGGCTTTGTTGTGTGAATGGGTTTGGTAAAGGTAGCGACATCGAACATTGTGAGGAATCGAACAGCCTTTCATGGCCGTATAATTTTTGTAGGGAGTTGGGACCGGTACGGGTGTGGCAGGCTAGAGTCGTTCGACCAAGTTAATGGATGGGGGCAATGTACTAGATCTCCTGCAAGCCCTAAACTTTAGAGGTAAGGGGTGTGTCTGAGGTTGTATAGTAGCCATTCTGTAATTTTGACCAGATTTTTTGTTTTATTTCCCAGGGTCTTAAGGAAAAGGCGGTGGGATTAGATAAGGGCAAATTGTCGGCAGGAAATGTTTATCGCACAGTATGGTAGAAATAAACTCATTTATGGTAACAGGTGGGCGACTCTTCCCGGAGGCATATAGAAATAAACGTTAAAGGACTCCAGTAATTTGGCTACTTAAGTACTAAGGGACCATTTTCCCCTTTTCTAGACGAATATGACCATACTGAAGGATATTAAATGTGTAGGATTGTCATGAGAGATGATAATGAGGGATGACATGTCAGAAAGGATGTGGTGTAATTGGATAGTTTACTTGTGTGTGAATGTTTTTAGTTTAGCCATGTGTTAAAGCCAAGAGGTTATTGATGATCATAGTTTTAATAGGAAAATGATCTTTTAAGTGAGACAACTACAAGAGGGAACAACAAAGCATTGTTAACATTTTGGTAAAAAGGATACAGAGTAATCATGTTTTTCTCTCCAAAATTATTCAATTGCCTTGCTTTTTTCCAACTAAAGGATTAAAATGAAAGTTGTAAAGTCTTATCTATTGTTGTGTTAAAAAGTGTTATGAGTTCGTGTGGGTATGTGTTGATCGAGTATATACGCACATGTATATATATGTAAGAGTATAGGCAGTATGTTACCAATTTTTAAAAGGCCGCCTTCTGTGTATAAGCGACCTTTTAGCATGTGCATATTATGTTCTTGTAGATATAAGATTACTATAACTAGTTTTTAGTTAGTAACTATGTAACATACACCATGAATTTAGAGATTGTGTGTTGTCAGGAGAGAAAGGTTAAAGGGGATAAATTTAAATAAATAAAAACTGGGAGTTTTTTTTAAGGTTCATATGGTTAACCATGGTTGTCCATTTCATACATATTGTTAAAAGTGTCCAGAGGATGTATAAATAATGGGAAGTGGTCATCTATAAGAGACTTTTTCCAGGTAAGTAGGAATATATAACTGGAGTAAGCAACTATTCAAGTAATAATTTTATATTTTTTATATATTTAGAGAAAATACAAATGACATAAACATGAGAGGATCTGGTTACATTGATAACAATGGCAACTGTCATCAATTGGATGAGTTTATGATTTAATTTTAATTGAAGGAAGAAAACTTTAGTTGATACATGAAATGATGTAATATTCTTTTAGGTCATACTGTTGTTTGTTAAATGAGGGAATACCTTTAGTTTTTAGACACTGTTTTCAATGCATAAAACGTCCGCAGGAGGACATATGTTATAATGGTTATGGTGAGGCGTTCACTTTTGTATGATTTCAGTTTATATCAAATTTTGGTATGTATTCGTTTTAATAAAAATATAAAAAAAAATTCATATCTTGTATACTTATTTATCCTCTTTTCTTAAAATGCGTGTTTACCTATAACCAAACCGCCCTTTCCTAGACAAAGATTCAATCAAATGCTGGCCCCATTATGCATTTACCCCTGTCACCCAAACATACCTATCACAACCACTCTAAATGCTCTCCTACTTTAGCATTTAGGTCCCCTACCGACAATTACTCGTTTACAATTGGCTCAAAAGTTCCTCACACTTCCTTAACACTTTCCCAAAATCTCTCTCTCCGTCGACTCCTCTACAACTCCTCTCTTGTCCAGAGCCATGCACACTTTATTTTGACCCACTTTTTCACAGCCGAACCCTTATTTAATCCACATAATCCTTGAATTTTACACTTTATTATTCCTCTCTCTCATCCATAACTGATCCTTTAAGGTTATTGCTACCTCTTCCTTAGCTCTAACTCACTCAGTATACTCCTGACTTAATTTCATTTATTTTCTCCCCGCCTGAAACTCCTCTACCCTTTTCAGCTTTGTTTCTCGTTAGGCCAGGACATCCACTTCTTTTTCATTCATAACCATCGCAATCACTTCTTTCTTATCATTGCTGCACTACATTCATGTACCATTCAACATCCCACTTTTAATAAAGTTCTTTTTCTTCTTTTCAGTAATTTAAAACAGGAGAAGGTGTTACTACCCATTGCTTCTGGCATCTAAGTCGCCTCCTAACGACACGCATACTTACAGAGGAAGAATTCTGTTTCCACTCCCCCATGTGATAAGCCAAGAAATAAACAACAAGAAACTAGGAAGAAATAGAATAAAACTGAAGGGTTACGTATATAATTCTTGAACATGGCATGTGTAGTGAACCTAAGTGTAAGGTTGAAAGAATCAGAAAAAAAAAAAGTCACAAAAAAGAGGTTTGGCAAGCACCTGCCAATTACTGGCACTGCTAAAAAAAGTTTTTGAGCACTTTCTACTCTTAAAATATTGCTAATCCAACTTTGAAAGACCAGCATTCCGTAATTTATCTTATCTTCATCTCCACCCCCCCCCCGAAAAAAATCCATATAAGTTTTTGACATTGAGCAAAATATCTGCCTTTTACCCCAAACACACACCCAAAACATAAAATTTTTGAAGATTTGTCAAGTTTATGGCCTTCGAAACTGCAACAGCCAAAAGTAAGTACGTAAGTTTATTCAGGTATACACAATACAGTTACATAATTATCATACATAGCAGCATATAGTGGAGAACCTAGGATAACCCAAAAAGTCAGACAGAGTGACTTATTTCCAATGGGGTCCTTTTACCTTAATATTAATAAATATATAGTTATAATATTTTCTTATTATTCTATAATGAAAGATAACATCTTAATATCATTCTAAAAAGACTATCTACTACACGAGGGTCTTAAGACTATCTACTACACACGAGGGTCATTAAGACAATCTACCAATAGCGAAGGGTCATTACTAGGATTCACGAAATCGAAATGATAATCGATTGCAAACAAACCATACACGGTCGGATTTCACCCTCGGTCAGAGAGTATCAAATCTCCAGACCATCGCGTTAGACACTGGACCCAGCTAGTACAAAAAGATTTCGTCCAACTAGGATATTTTCTACACCATAGAAGATTAGCATAGACACCACTTGACCACAAATTCAAGTTTTTTACAGACGAAATCTGCCAGCTTATCGAGGCCGTAAACGAACTCTAGCTCAATCCCCCTCAATGCCGTCAACATGACTCACGAAATCGTAATGACACGATTGCAAACAAACCCATTACCACGGGCGGGCTGACCTGCGGTCAGAGAGTCTCCAAAACTCCTGACGCTGGAGTTTTTAGACTCACTGACCGCGGGTTCAACAATCCCGCCCTGTTATGTTTGTCATACTAGAATAAGGTAACATCACAATGTTAGACTAAAAAAAATAGGAAAATCATTCCTCTCCTTTCTGTAGCTACATTCATCAGACTACTCCACAAAGGCGGCAGTAAGCACAGCAAAGAACTACACGACCAGATATCACTAACATCCCATAACATAAAAATCCTTGCAAGGGTCCGAAGAAGCAAGATCACCACCCATCTAGAACCCCATCAGTTACATCAACCCCAGGGCAACAAGGGTATTAGAACAGGTCGCTCCTGTCTGTCTCAACTTTGGATCACTTACACATTGTCCTAAATGCACTAAAGACAAAAAGAATGCAGTTGTAATATATAAAACCAGCCATTGCAAAAGGCCTTCGACAATGTGACCATGGCGTAAATAGCGCACAAAATGCGTGCAAAGGAAATAACAGGAAAAGTCGGTCGAATGGATCTAGAATTTTCCTCACTAACATAACACAGAGAGTAGTCGTCAACAAGTAATAGTCCGAGGCACACGGTGAACAGGCTCTGTTTCTCACAAGGCACAGTACTCGTGCTCGCCCATCTTGTTCCTAAATCATACCTCATACCGGACATAGACAAGGATGTCAGTCACAGCATACCGTGATCTTCCTTTGCAGATGACACCCGAATCTGCATGACAGTGTCTTCATTGCAGACACTGCAAGGCTCCAGGCGACTATCAACCAAATCTTTCAGTGGCTGCAGTAAACAATATGAATTCAACGATGAGAAATTTCAATTACTCAGATATGGTAAACATGAGAAATTTAAATCTTCATGGAGGTACCAAACAAATTCTGGCCACAAAATAAGCGAAACACCAACGACAAAAGACCTGGGAGTGATCATGTCGGAAGATCTCACCTTCAATGGACCATAACACTGTATCAATCGCAATCTGCTATGAAAAATACAGGATGATAATGAGAACCTTCAAACTAGGGAAGGCCAACCCATGATGTACCTCTTCAGGTCACTTGTTCAATCTAGGCTGGAAATTGCTGCACACAAACACAGCACCTTACAAGGCAGGGTGAAATTGCCGACCTAGAACTGTACAGAGAAACTTTCACGGCGCGCATATGCGTAGAATAAAACACCTCAATTACTGGGAGCGCTTAGGTTCCCTACACGCTGTATTCCCTGGAACGCAGGAGGGGAGTAGAACAATTATTTAGCACCTGAAAATCCTAGAGGACTATACAGAACCATTGCACACGAAAATCACTCACTACGAAAGCAAAAGACTTGGCAGACCGATGCTCCATCCCCCCAATGAAAAGCAGGGGTGTCACTAGCACGTTAAGAGACCAACAGTAAGTGTCAGGGGCCCGAGACTGTTCAAAACTGCCCCCCGCACACATAAGGGGGATTACCAACAGACCCCTGGCAAACCTACAAGCTGGCACTGTACAAGCACCTAAAGTCAGTTCCTGATCATCCGGGGCTGTGGCTCGTACGTGGTTTGCTTGCGCAAGCAGCAACAGCTTGTTATCATGCTCTGATCCACCAGAGGCCTGTCGACAGACCGGGCAGGCGGGGCGTTTGACCCCCGGGCACTCTCTCCCAGGTAAACTCCAGTAAACACCTTTTGGCCAGGCTCTTCTGAACTGGTTCTTCTATGACTGGCCTTTTGACATGTGGCCGGCAGTCTGTTCCATTCCTTTTACTGCTGAACAAACAAAGGTGTTAGAAGGTCCTGGCCAATGACGTGGGTACTACAAGTAGTGCACTCTCCCCATATACTATGATTGCTTTGGTTCCCAACCTTGACACAATTGACAGCAAGTATTCTGACATTGTTTGTGAGCAATTTTATAAACATTATTTAGCTTCAGTTGTTTTAAACTCTGTCTTCAACATTCAGCATATCTAACTGCGTAATTCATTCTACCTACATGCTCTCTTGGTCCCCAGCCCCAGGATGAATCTTACGATTTTGTTCTGGGTGATTTTCAGTCTAATTTCAGTTTTTTGTCAAGGCAGAGTACGCATGAAGGCAAGCGTAATCCATAAGGCAATTGTATAATGGCTAGAAAAGTGCTAGACATAGGTGTCCTGGCGAGGCCTCAGATGGTAGACACTGTGCTTGGTCAAAACAGGAACTTCAGACTGGCAATCGCTTTCTTTACTACTCAGTTCCCTATCAATTCTCCTGACATGCATGGGGTCAAAGGGATTCCCATATTTTACTGATGCAACCAAGTGATGGCTTCCCCATTACACTGGACAATAAAATTATTTATCCTCTCAGTTATGGTTTCGTGCAAAAGAGAATGCTTCAGTTTCCCCGAGGTGTAATGATAGTTTGTTGTCTACTAACCATGTTGCTGCAGACACCAGTTCAGTGTTAAAACATAGCAATATCTGTGGGTCATTACCTGACACTAACAAGACCACTGTCATCTCATACAGTAGGAGTTTGCACTTGACACTGATAGCATGTTATTGACATAACGTAAGAATACTAAAGGACCCCAGGAATACTACCTTGGTGAACTCACATGCTATCGGCAGGGGTTCTGATCCGTTTTGTTGATTTTGACAATTTTCTCCTGTTGCTAAAGGTAGGACTTAAAACAGTACTACAGAACCTAAACCGATAGCTTGGAGTTTTACATAATATTATTGTGGTATGACAGTATCGAAGGCCTTTGCAGGTCTAAGGTTTCCTACCTAAGAGGTGCCCCGGGGGTCATTTCAGTTCCCTCAGGTAATCCATTGAGATTCATTAGGGAGGTGTCCGGTTGAGTAAGATCTTCTCAAGCCCGATTGATAGCTATGAGAAAAGTTGTTTTTCATTTAGCAGTACTTATCTAACATTGAGATACAACGCCCTCTCTAGAATTTTTGGATATAATTCAAGTCAAACTAACAGCCCTATAGTTGCTACATCAGACCTTCTATTTTTCCAGAAGATAGGAGTAAACTCTGGCCCTCCCTGAACCCAATGCCGGTACGGTATTATTGTGATTGATACATTAATTAAGTGAGCAATAGGTATTGACAATTAAGACGCACCTTCTTCAGAACCTAGACGCGGAATGTTATTCGGCCAGTGCTCTTAGTTGGTGTTTTAACCTGCTTAGTTCTTTTTGAATATTGTCATGGAGATACACTTACTAGTTGACAACTGTTGGGGTTACCCCCTTAATTGGTTAAGTAATGTTTGAAACATATCAGAGTCCTGGTGTTAAAGGTATTTGGTGCAGCTGGTAGTTAACTTACTAGTGTTAGATGCAACAGATGTGTAGTATGAATTAAAGCAATATGGCCACTTAGATGTTTCGTGGCATACCTCATTATCGAAGCGAGTATTATGTTAGACCTATCTACTGGCTTATGGCTATACTCCAACAGTTTTATATTGCCAGAGCCTTCTGGGGTTATGCTTATACTCTTCAATTTTGATGCAATAGTGCTTTGCCTTTGCTCCTTTTATAAGTCTCTGCACTCAACCCTCCACCCTTTGGAATTTTCCATTTAAAGGCAGCAATATCCTGCTTTTGCTTTAAATCTTTTAGCAGCTGGTCTCTGAATTTCATATTATATAATATCTCAGTATCATCCAGGGTTCAGTTCTCGTTTAAATCTTACTCTTTAACTGGTGCAATATTATCAAGGATGGTAAGTGAACATTGTTTTGAATTTTTCCCAGGTCATCATTTACGTTTCGGTGCAACTTGTATCCTCTGTCCAGTCACAATTTGTAGCCTATTTACCCAGTGTCTTCTTAACTGGTAGTTTTCTGTTGACTTCATTTTTATTGTCCTGTGTAAGTCCTATCATATCCCTAGTGATTTTCCTAGTGCAGTAAATGGTGAAATGATCACTAAGGCCTGTAGTAAAGATCCTGATACTAATGTTCTCAGAGCGGTTTACAAAGTCAATTAGGTGCTGAGAACTGTGTGATCCGTTCGTGTATTAATTAGTTGAGTGTACTATTAAACCTAGAATTTGCTTATATTCTTTTGCATAGCCCGTTATTCCTGCTGCTGAAACAGATATTGAAGTCGCCAGTATTATTGTCTCGCATTGTTTTCAAGTCCGCACTATACTCTGGAAAAGTCTACTAAGAACTGTCCTGGGTGGGAGGGCGGTAACTAGTTCCTACTAAGATGGGTTTTGGTCTTGGGAAGGACATCACTTTCAAACCAAATAATCTCAAGTTTATTGTGATTTAAAAATCATATCTTGGTTGAAAACTAAGTCATTTCTAATATAGGCACATACTCCACCACCGCTTTCTGTTTCCTATCTAAGCGTTTATATTGTAACCTTCTATTTTGACCTCGTCCGCAGTCCCGTATCATCCAACCAGGTTATAAACTGCCGCCCTAATTTTGTTAGCTAGATCTAATCTCTGCCAAGTTAGGAGAAGTGATCTGCGTTGACATAAATAAAGTGAAGGTCAGTTTTGTATAGAAACAATTATAATCATCAATATATGCAATGGGTCATTTGTATTAAAATTAGGTAAATCAAAGTCATCATTGTTAAAGGGTAACTGTGCAAAGTGCCATTTGTTACACACAAAATGAATTCTAGGCAAACCGTACATAATTGAACATACATCCATCATGCACACCACAACCTTAGCACATATACATAAGGTGCCTTTTCTGTTTTTCATGCGTACTTAGTACGGTGTATACGCACCTGTTTGGTAGAGTTTGAGATAATAATGGCTGTATTGTCTCACATTGACCTATGTATCATTAAATATGATTAAGGTTATCATTCCTAGCTACTAGACCGTCATTAGCACCTCATTTATTTGTCAGTTTGCCTCTGCACAATAGTTTTGAGGTCCTGGATTTAATTGATATCACCACATATGACGCTACAATAAGAGCTTGTGTGCCACAGTTTTTGTTTTTTTTTTTTTTTTTTTTTTTTTTTTTTTTTTTTTTTTTTGGTTAAGCGGGTGTTTGCCATACCTTTGCGGCGATAGTGACATTTACTTTTCTGGAGGATGGCAACTGTTGGGCTTTAACTATACTGTCCAGGGCGCTGTTACTCCATTCGCCTTTTCCAGTCCCCATGACTGATTCCTTTCTTCATGGAATTGAAGAAGAAAGATAAATTTAATTATGGCAGCCTGTACCCCCCTAATGCCTGCCATTTTCATTCTTTGCTCTTTTACTCATATACAATAATATTTATTTCTCTTTTCCAGTCACCTAGTACACTTAGTATCTGCTTTAGCAATCACCACTGAATTACTAGTAAATTTTCTTCTTCAAAACCCTCTTCACTGCTCACTTTTCCCTTAACTTCACACACCCTTTTCAGTTAACCCCTTATTACACACTCCCCTTCCCGCCTCACTTCACAGTCCGGTTTCACCTATTAACTTATAACTCCTTTCCATTCTGGTAGACCAGAAAGGTTTAATCAATGGTTTTATCCTTCCAAATCCCCTCAATTCCATTTATCGAGGGTTGTGTCATGTTGTTGACTCCTGACCTGGTCTGCTGACTCAGCCATTTTTAAAACACTGAGGAAAGTAAACGCCACTTACAACCTGACTTTCCTTGAGTTTATAGATAAATTTGGCGTTTTCTCCAATGATTCTCTCAATGTACACTGGTCAGCTGAATATAGGTCAGCTTCTAAAACATTAATGTGGAGAAATCATGCTTATTAAAGCTGGGAAACTGGAACTGGCAGGGGGATTGGGATGCTGGTGAGGAGTGGAGGGTGGTGGATAGCTTAAAGATATGTGGAATAGTGTTTATGGAGAATCAAGTGCGGTCGAGAGAGGTGAACTCTGAGCGTATTGTGAAACGGGTGCAGCATAGATTGGGGTGTTTGCTCCCATATCATTTGACATTGTTGCAGAGGGCCATCGTGGTAAACATGTTAATATACAGTAAGGTTTGGCACGTGGCGGCAGTTTACCCTTAACGGGACAAGGAATTACGAGAATCTTAAAGCAGGTGTTTAGGTTTATATGGGGTTCTGGGTGTGATTGGCTGAGGAGGGAGGTGGTAATGCTGCCGGTACGTCAGGGGGGTTAGGGTTATTGGATCTACGGCGTTGGGTAAAATGTGTTTACTTACGAAGGGAGTATGTACGAGTCGGGTGTGGGGGGGGTGCAGAGAGTGAGAGGTGGTATGTGGGTGCAGAATTGAGGGAATGTGAGGAGGTGCTGCGTACCCTCATGATCCGCATAAGGGCTTTGGCGAGAGTAATTGGGAGCCGGGTGGTGGTGCCGGTGGAGGGAATATACCCCATGTATGGATGGGAAGATATTTGGTGTCGTTTTCGTAAGTTGAAGCTCAGACCTCGGGTGCAGGAGGTTATGTTCTGCTTCCTGCATTGCATTTTGCCATCAGGAGCGGTCCTGCGGGCGAGGCGAATAGTAGAGGAGAGTGGATGTGGAGTGTGTGGTGGAGAGGATATGGCATATCATGCGGTGTATTTTTGCGAATGTTTGGGGGATGTTAGGGATTGGATGAGTAGGATAGTGAGGCTAGTGGGAGGGGGGGCATACCGGTGCTGAGAGCGCTCGTTTTGGATGTGGGAGGGGTGCCAGAGAGTACACAACGAGCATTGGCATATTTAATGGTAGATTTTGTGTACGTGTCGTGGGGTATGCGTGGGAATGGGGATTGGGTTGCGAGGAAACGGGTAATGGCAGCTACTTTTTATAGGACGGTTTGCAGGAATAGGGAAATATATGGATCGCGGTGGGAGGGAGCCTTCCCCGCAGGTTATCGTGGTTTAACTATTGGGATCTTACTAGCTTTGTAGTGGGAGGGGGGTTGTCATGGCTGGGGCAAGGATTGAGAATGTCATCCGGGGTTCCAATGGGCTCGCCGTCGGGAGTGTGTTTGTGTGTGGTGTGTGTGTGTGTGTGTGTGGTGTGTGTGTGTGTGTGTGTGTGTGTGTGTGTGTGTGTGTGGTGGTAGTGTGGGTGTATGGCTTAGATGTAAACGAGGGAAGGTTCAGTGTGGTTAGTAGGTGTTAGGATGTACGTGTGATAACAGCTGGATTAAGCGTGTGATCCAGTTTGATAGTGGGGATTTTAGGTTTATACTTTTGCGTACATGTCCCACGGGATGATGACTGCATTACTCTCTGTGTATATAACGCCTTGCAATGCTTGGTCACTTACCATCACACCTATGTAAGGGTTGAGGTACATATTATTTTTTAGAGGTATTGTACGCATGTATGCTGTAAGAATGCTTGGGTGTGGTTTGTTGTGATTGTGATACTGTTGCGATGTGACAGGCTTATGTAAAGCTAGGAGAATGAGTGACAGGGTAATGTATACTGCCGAGAGACAGTGGGTGGTTGCCCAAATGAGTGGGAAGGGGGGGGGGTAAGGAGTGTTGAAGTGACTGACTTAGCAACTTGATAGTGTTTATTGTATACACCTTTGTTTTGTACAATGACTTTTGTGCAGTGAATAGGTTGTGATAGGGTAGTTTATTTACGTGTTCGCATTAGGTTACAGAAGCCTGTGCTGTGATATTGAATTTTGTTGATAGCATATTTAATTTTATATGATATATCAATTGTATGTGTACAACTACATGTTAATTCAGTAATTGGCCAGTGTGTTTGGTGGAGGTGTGTGTAGCTCCGGCGGATACAGATACTTCTGTATGATTTAACCCCAGGATAGGTGTAGTTATTAGGAATTGGAAATTAAATGCGAGACTTGTGAAGGAGGAGGGGGTGTGTGAGGCTTTTGGGGATTGGTGGCACTCTTTTTGAGGATCAAGGGATGTGGGGTCATGTGTCTTGGAATGGTGGGAGAAGCGAGCTAAGCCGGGTATTGCTGGATTCTTTAAAAATAGGGGACGGGAAGAGGCCAGGTGGAGGTATGGGTTACAGAATTATTTGGAATGTCAGCTGAACGAGTGTTTTGAGGAGGAAGTGGGGAGGCAGTATGGGACCGTGGAGCAACTTCGATGTAGACTGGCGTAGATACACAATGACAGATTTGATGCCGTGCGTGTGAGGGCAGGATTGGAGGCTGTATTATGGGGGGATAAACCTTCGGGAAGTGTTTTAAGACGTTTTAGGGTAAGGTAGAAGGAGTCAACTATTTTGCAATTAGAGGTGAGCGAGGATATGGGTGGATATCATAAGGGTCAGGTGCTTACTACTACAGAGGGCATGAGTAATTATACTGATTTCTGGTTTCGAGAGAAATGGAGAAAGGGGGGGAGGGAGGGCTATGCATTTGAGGAAGTGTTGGAGGGGGGGGGTGGGTTAAGGCAGAAAGAAGTGGAGGGAATGGAGATGGGAGGAGCGATTAGTGTGGGGGAAGTTGAGGAGGCAGTGTTTAACATGAGTACTGGAAAAACACCGGGCATCGATGGGATTTCAAATGATTTTTACCGAGTTCATTGGGAGCATATTAAGACTTGTCTGGTGGAGGTCATGAATTGTATGCTGCGGGAGGGCAAGCTAAGTCAGACACAAAGTATTGGAGTGGTTGTGTTGGTTCGGAAAAAGCAAGTGGGGAGTGTTTTAAGTGTGTATAGAGCTATTTCACTAATGTGTTCTGACTACAAGATTTTTGCAAAGATATTAGGTAATAGGATGAAGAAGGTAATTGGTGGGGTTATACATAGGGGTCAGATGGGTATACCGGGACGAAGTATGAGAGTTGGGCATGGGCGCATAAAGGACTTTTTGGAGGGTTGCGAGGAGGGAGGACTTTTGGGTATTGATTGGGAGAATGCATATGACTGTGTGAATAGAAAATTTTTGAGGGCTTGTTTGTTGCGTCTGGGGTTTGGACTGGGAGTGGTGCGGTGGGTCGATACGCTATACTCAGCGGCTATGGTACGGGTCCAAGTTAATGGCAGATTGGGAAGGCTGGTTAAAATGGAGAGGGGATTACGGCAGGGGTGCCCTCTTTCACAAATTCTGTTTGCGTGCATGCAACATCCGTTCTATGGGCTCGTTGAGGGGGTGGGAGCATTAAATGGGGAGAGGGAAGGGCATTTAGGCATTGTGGGGTATGTGGATGATACCACTATCCTGATAGAAGGGGTGGAGGGATTGCGTACGGTGGGGAGGGTGATTGGGGATTTTTGGGGAGGCGTCTGGCATGAGAGTAAATAGGGCGAAATCTTGTTTACTGGAGGTGGGCGCTTGGGTGGGGGGGGGAGCTTGGGGTTGGAGTTTGGGTGGGCAGTGGTGGATAATTTGATGATTTGTGGAGTTTTATACATGGCGAATGCGCAGGAGGCTAGGCAGGTAAATTCAGAGAGGGTAGTGGAGAAAGTAGTGAGTAGATTAAGGGGTTTACGGGCAGGAGATGTCACATTACAGCAGAGGGCGGTAATAGTTAATTCGCTGGGGTATAGCGGAAGTGTATCCTTTGAGAACACAGGACGTACAAGAAATACAGAGACGTAGCTATACGTTATGTTTTGGGTTTTGGGAGGGCATGGCTGAGCAATGTGCGCAGAGGGGAAGTGGGTCTTTTATCATTGGGGCCGAGAGAGAGCCATATATGTAAAACAGTCATTCGTCAGGGCTGGAGGGGAAAGAGGGGTAAGAGCGGGGAAGGTGATGGGGGATGTGCGGAGATGGTGGGGAGGTAAAGAGTTAATTGAATGTGAGGATATGCTGAGGGTTTTGTTATTGGTTAAAGATGTTGAGCGACTTAAAGTGGGGCGTTTGGTATCATTGAGTGGGAGGAAGGAAATCCTGCAGGGTGTATCGGTCTATCCATTGTATGATTGGGGGACGATATGGGAAGACTTCCGGAGGCTCAGGTTAATGCCTTGGGTACGTGAGTTGGTATACAGATTCATGATGGGGATCCTAGCTTCAAAAGCAGTTTTAAGTTTAATGGGTTTGGTGAGGGAACCGTCCTGCAGTCAGTGTGGTGAGCTGGAAACGGCATTTCATGCGGTTTATTTTTGTGAAGAATTGAGGGAGGTACGGATGTGGTTGGCGAGGGTTTTTCGTCTGTTAGGTGGGGGTAATGTAGAGACCCTGCGAGCTTTAACATTAGAGGTAAAAGGGGTATCACGGGAGGTAAAAAGGGCGATTATGTATGTGGTAGTGGGTTTTTTGTATATTTCCTGGGAATGAGAGATGCTGGGGGTAGGATTGAA
>NC_069407.1:74856195-74892188 GCF_026875155.1 Cherax quadricarinatus
AAATAATATTATATTACTACTTACTACTACCACTCAATATTATATTACTACTCTACTACTACCACCTGCAATATTATATTACTACTACTACTACCACCTGACAATATTATATTTCTACTACTACTACCACCTGCAATATTATATTACTACTACTACTACCACCTGAAATATTATATTTCTACTACTACTACCACCTGCAATATTATATTACTACTACTACTACTACCACCTACAATATTATATTACTACTACTGCTACTACCACCTGCAATATTATATTACTACTACTACTATCACCTGCAATCACACCTCACTCTAAGCCTATATATACCATCTGTGTCCATGTACTGTTTGTAAAGGGTTGACAAAGCTCCTGGAGAGCGAAACAATAAAATGTCACAATAAAATGTCACAATAAAATTGCCACAATAAAATGTCACATTAGTTGCACTTGTATCCTTTTACTTTACATATTGTCGGTAATTCTATCAAAATATATACTAACTGACTGAGAGTTAGAAACAGATGTGCTCAGTCTTCAACACTTGTCACAGTAAAGAAACACAAGATCAGTACAGTAACATACAAGAACAGTACAGCACAGTAACACACATCAGTACAGTAACACAAAAGATCAGTAAAGTAACAAACGGGTGATCACGAGAGGTAATAGGTAAACAAGATTTTTTTAATACAGTACACACAGAGTGGATAGACCCATTCTCTACTTCCTAGGCCTATCAGACCTCTAATACAAATTCTGAATGCAGGAAAAATAGCTTGATTTAGAGAGTATACAAATCTGAAGTGGATGGAAGGCGGGGTAGGGGTCGGCCTAGGAAAGGTTGGAGGGAGGGGGTAAAGGAGGTTTTGTGTGCGAGGGGCTTCGGCTTCTAGCAAGCGTGCTTGAGCGTGTTAGACAGGAGCGAATGGAGACAAATGGGTTTTAGGACTTGATGTGCTGTTGGAGTTTAAGCAAGGTAACATTTATGAAGGGATTCAGGGAAACAGGCAGGCCGGACTTGAGTCCTGGAGATGGGAAGTACAGTATCTTCACTCTGAAGGAGGGATGTTAATGTGTCAGTTTTATAACTGTAGTGTAGGCATGCCTCTGGCAAGACAGTGATGGAGTAAATGATGATGAAAGTTTTTCTTTTTTGGGCCACCCTGCTTTGGTGGTAATCCCACACTTCCTCTTAATCTCCAAACTATGGATTTTCTGCATTATATTCACACCACACATTGCCCTCAGACATGATATCTCCGCTGCCTCCAGCTTTCTCCTTGTTGCAACATTCACAAAACATGCCTCACACCCATACAAGAGCGTTGGTGTTACCATACTCTCATACATTACCCTCTCTGCTTTTGTGGATAAAGTTCTTTGTCTCTGCAGATTCCTCAGTGCACCACTCACCTTTTTCCACTCATCAATTCTATGATTCACCTCATCCTTCAGAGACCCATCTGCTGACACGTCCACTCCCAAATATGTAAACACATTCACCTCCTCCATGTTCACTCCTCCAGTCTGATATCCAATCTTCTGTTACCTATTTCCTATTTTTTTTGTTATCCTTAACACCTTTCTATTTTCTATATTTACTTTTAACTTCCTTCTTTTACATGCCCTACCAAACTCATCAACCAACCTCTGCAACTTCTCCTCAGAATCTCCCAAAAAGCACAGTGTCATCAGCAAAGAGTAACTGTGACAACTCTCACTTTGTGTTAGATTCTTTATCTTTTAATTCCACACCTCTTGCCAACACCCGAGCATTCACTTCTCTTACTACACCATCTCTAAATATATTGAACAACTATGGTGACATCACACATCCCTGTCTAAGGCCTACTTTTACTGGGAAATAATCCCCCACTCGCTTATATACTTTAACTTGAGCCTCACTATTCTCGTAAAAACTTTTCACCGCTTTCAGTAATCTACCTCCTATTCCATACATTTGCAACATCTGCCACATTGTCCCTCTATCCACCCTATCATATGCTTTTTTCAAATCCACAAATACCACAAAAACCTCTTTACCCTTATCTAAATACTGTTCACTTATGTGTTTCACTACAAACACTTTGTCTACACACCCCGTAAATTTCCTAAAACCTCCTTGTTCATCTGCTATCCTGCTATCCGTCTTACTCATAATTCTATCAATAATAACTCTAACATACACTTTACCAGGTATACTCTCTTTTGTCCCCTTTACCTTTATACAAAGGAACTATGCATGCTCTCTGCCAATCCTTAGGTACCTTACCCTCTTCCATCAATTTATTAAATAAAAACACTAACCACTCCAAAACTATATCCCCACCTGCTTTTAACATTTCTATCTTTATCACAACAATCCCAGCTGCTTTACCGCCTTTCATTCTACCCACTGCCCCATGCACTTTCCCCACTCTCACAACTGGTTCTTCCTCACTAATATAAGATGTTGTTCCTCCTTGCCCTATACACGAAATCACAGCATCCCTATCTTCATCACCATTAAACAGTTCCTCAAAATATTCTCTCCATCTTCCCGATACCTCTAACTCTCCATTTAATTACTCTCCTCTCCTATATTTAACTAAAAAATCCATTCTTTACGTAGGTTTTCTCAACTTATTAATCTCACTCCATAACTTTATCTAATTTTCAACAAAATTTGTTGATAACATCTCACCCACTCTCTCATTTGCTCTCTTTTTACATTGCTTCGCCACTCTTTTAACCTCTCTTTTTGTCTCCACATACTCCTCCTTCCTTGCATCACTTCTACTTTGTAAAAACCTCTTCTTCCCTCCCCGCACCCACTTTCCTGTAAACACAAACTTCTGCTGAACACTCTAACACTATATTCTTAAATTCACCCCATTCATCTTCTACCCCATTGCCTGTATTCTCACTAGCCCATCTATTCTTCGACAGTTGTTTATATCTTACCCTAACTGCCTCCTCCTTTAGCTTATAAACCTTCACTTCTCTCTTACTTGCTGCTTCCATTTTCCTTTTATCCCATCTACCTTTTATTCTCACTGTACCTACAACTTAAACGTGATCTGATGTATCTGTTATATAAACATGTACATCCTGAAGTCTACCGACCACTCTTTTATCTATCAATACGTAGTCCAACAAACTACGGTCATTTCGCCTTACATCATATCTCATTGTCCTCATCGCTCTTGGGCCGTGCGGACAGGCTGCGCAGTGGCTCCTGATACAACTGGTTTACTGCGCAGTTTTCCTGTTTTGTGCATACAACATGGCGGATCGCATTGGACGCCGGGTGAGCACTGTTTGTGTGGAATTGGTGCGAGGAACGCTTACAGGAACAACCATGCACGTGTTACTGCCTACCATCATCAGTGAGGTATATGGAATACCGACTGAAGAATTATGTGAAGTAGCAGTAAATGGTGTGTCGAGAATTTTCATCAAGTTTTAAAGACGCAGGATTCTACTCAAGCCCTAGTCAACAAATATCAAGAGAAAGGCTAGCAGTGAACACTATGGTGGAAGTCTGCTTACATGATGTGTCCAGCTATGTGACGTGGGTGAAAGTACGAAACGTGCCTTTGAGGCGACAGTGCATGGATGTGATGGCGGTGTTTAGCAGCTATGGAAAATCCACTCAGCTGAGATGGGGGGGTGTGGCAAAAAAGGACCTTATGAGGAGCTACCTGAAGGATCATTTACGCTAATAATGACGTTGGAGAAGCCAATTCCTATACATACTTTTGGAGGTCTTCGGGTCGCTGGTCTACGTGTACTACTCAGGGCAGCGGAAATGACTTGCAGATTATGTGGTTGTTTGAACATTGCGGCCAATGCTATAAAAAAGCTGGCGGAGGGAACAGGTACCAGTGATTTACATCAGAGGAATGCTATGGAGGGCGTTTCGTTGGAGGAAGGAGTAAGGCCAAACTAGAATCCTTCCCGTGGAGTGACGAAGTGGATAGGGCTGAGGCGGCTATGGAGGAAAGTTGTAACACTAACAGTTGATAAGGACAGACGACATCGAGTCTGATGAGGCGGGTACGGGGGAAAAACAGGATGGCTTGTGGAGGATGTAAGTTAGGAAGGAAGTACTAGTTCCTTTTTGCATGACGTTGAGGAGGGACAGGATGATGAAGGGTGTAACCTGGTGCGGTCGTCAGTGCAGCAAGTTCAGGAGGTTAGGAAATTACTGTGTGCACTAATGTTTATTACACAACGTTGTGGCAGAGGGCTCGTAAGGCAGGAAACAAAGGTGACGAGGTATTGTGTGTGGGGAGGGGAAGTTCTCGTAAGAGAACTGCAGGAACATATGAGATGGAGATGGTCTTACTCAGGACAAGAACAGGAGTAAAATCTTGGTGAAAGGATGTATGTCATAAGGGGAAAGGGGGAAGGGGTAATGAAGGGTTTAATTGGTTCTAGGGATCAAGGAAGGGATTGGGGGGGGGGTTAATAAGCACGCTTGTCTAGAAAGACGCAATACAGCTGGACGGTATTGGAGGGTGTGTTGCAAGAAGAGAGGGTAACCATTTTAAAATTAATTCACGGTAGTAACCTGTAAATATAAATGGATTGAGGATATGAGTGAAACTAGTATGGCAGGAATGGTTTTTGGGAGATATAATGTGGATGTAGGTGTGCTTTGGCATTAAAAGGTTATAAATTGTATGTAAGTGGGGTCTGTTTGGTTTAAAAGGGGGGAGTGGCAGTGGCTGTGTAAAGGAAAATAGTCTCCCTTACATATTATAAAGTGGGAAGAAGGGGGGGGGGGGGTAGTGAGGGTGGATGGTGAGGGGGGAGCATCTCGAGTATGTTTCATTGGGGTTTATATGCCAGCGGAGAATATAATATCAAAGTAAAAAGAGGATTTGTGAGAGACGTTTTAGTGTATTTTTTAAGGGCGGTTTACCTCTATTAACTGTAATGGGGGGGGACGGGAACTTGTGTTATAAGGGGGGGGGACGTGGCGCCAGGTGGGGGTGTTGTGTGTTAGGTCGTTACTCATTGTTTTACGGGTTGCAGGGGGTAAAGGGACGTGGAGGGGAGTGGGACTTGGAGAGTGGATTTCACTTTAGTTAGGAGAGATTTTTAGCGAGGTTGGATAGGATTTATTATAACTGGAGGCAGTTGTGTTGGAGGGGTAAAAACAGTGGACGTAGGTTTTCGGATCATAGGGCAGTTTTGGTTTATAGCTTAGGAACTGGATTGGGAGGAGTGAGTAGGTAAAGGTTTTATTAAGTTTCTGGAAGTTTAAATGCGAGGTTGGTGAGGAGTGAGGTGGTGAATGCAGAGTTTAGAGATGGTGGAGACATTGTAGAGGGCAAAGGGATGGGGTATGGAGTATTTTGGATTGGATGGGAAAATAGGGCTAAACCTGGTATCGCGGGGTTTTTTACGGGGTTTTATAAATATAAAGGAAGGGAGGAGGCGAGGTGGAGGTATGGTTTTACAGGAATTATTTGGAAAACAGCAGTCATTGAGTGTTATCGTAGAGAGAGGAGGGGAAGTCTTTGAAGAAATCTCAGGGCTCTAATAGAGGATGAGATTATGGGAAATAATAATGGAAAGATTTGTGAATAAGGGTAAGGGCAGGTATGGATGCCGTTCTATGGGGAGATAAACGTTCGGGTAGTGTTGTAAAGAAAGTTTTCGCATTAGACAACAGGCGTCCACTATAATACTTTTTAGAGGTTAGTGCCGATTTGGAAGGTTATACTAAGGGCAAATGGTTGGTGACAACTGAGGGGTTGATATAAGTAATTATGCGGACTATTGGTTTCAAAGGAAATGGGAAAAGGGTAACGTGGGGATAGTTAATAAAGAAAGAGGAGGGGTGAAGGCCTTGGGAAAAGGTGGGGAGGACAGAGGGGGATTGGATGGAATAATAAGTATGGAAGAAGTGAAAGAGGCGGTGTTCAATTTAAGTAAGGGGAAAGCACCGGGAATTGATGGGCTTTCCAATGATTTTTACAGAGTGCATTGGGAAACCATAAATGTTTGTTTGGTTCAGGTATTGAATAGTATGCCGAAGGAAGGGAAATTGTGAACGTCACAGAGGACGGGTGTGATCGTGCTTGTAAAGAAAAAGAGGGAGGGGAGAACACTGAGCACGTACAGGGCCATATCTTTAATGTGTACGAATTATAAGATTTTTGCGAAGATTCTAGGGAACAGGATGAAGAAGGTAATAGGTGGTATGGTGCACAAGGGTCAGTTGGGGATTCCGGGTCGTAGTATGAGGGATGAACATAGTCGTATTAGGGAATTTTTGCAGGGTTGTAAGGGTGGTGGAATTTTGGGCATTGATTGGGAGAATGCTTATGACGGTGTGAATAGGGAGTACATGGTTGACACTTAAGGCTTATGGGTTTTGGGGAGGGAATAGTAAAATGGGTGAAGACCTTGTACGCAGAAGCCACGATTCAGGTGCAAATTAATGGTAGGTTGAGTAGCGTGTTGAAAATGGAGAAAGGCTTGAGACAAGGGTGTCCTATGTCTCAAATTCTGTTTGCATGTATGCAACACCCGTTTTATGGAAAGATTGAGGAAGAAACAACATTACAGGAGGAGGGGTCGGGGTTCACAGAGGTAGTTGGTTATGTAGATGACACAACAATACTGATCAATGATGTCGAAGGTTTGCGAAAGGTGGAGAGAGTAATGAAGTTTTTTGGAGAGGCGTCAGGCATGCGTGTCAACAGAGCTAAATCGAAATTATTAGAGATAGGAGATTGGGTGGGGGGTAGAATGGGGGTGGAGTTTGGATGGGATGTGACTGAACAGCTGAAAATTTGTGGATTATCTATATGGCAGATGAGCAAGAGGCTAGACGGAGGAATTCGGAATTGGTGGGAGAGAAAGTTGTACAACGGATTAGGAACCTAAGAGCGAAGGATGTTACTTTAATGCAAAGGGCAATAATAATAAATTCATTGGTTTATAGTAAAGTGTGGAACGTGGCAGTGGTGTATCCTTTACGGGAACAGGAGATAAAGGAGATACAGAGAAGGGTGCTTCGTTATATATATGGGGTTTTGGAACGAGCATGCTAAGTAAAGAGGTGGTTATGACGAATGTGCGCAGAGGGGGAGTAGGGCTTTTGATGCTAGGGCCGAGGGTAAAGGCCATGTATGTTAAACAGAGGTACGTAAGGGAGGGGGGGGGGTAAAAGGGGTGAGGGTCGGGAGGGTGATGGGGGATGTACAACGATGGTGGGGAGGAAAGGACTTAATGGAATGTGAAAATATGCTAAGGGTTATGTTAGTAATAGGTGAGGTAAAAAAGCTCAAGGTGGGAAGGTTGGTAGAGATGAGTAGGAAACCAGAAGTCATGCAAGGGGTGGCGGTATACCCTTTGTATGATTGAGGTACGATTTGGCATGATTTCCAGAAACTTAGATTAATGCCGAGGGTAAGGGAGTTAGTTTATAGGTTTGTAATGGGGATTTTAGCGTCAAAGCAGGCTTTGTGTGTGATGGGTTTGGTAAAGGAAGTGACATGCGAACATTGTGAGGAATCGGAAACAGCCTTTCATGCCGTATATTTTTGTAGGGAGTTGGGACAGGTAGGGTGTGGCGGCTAGAGTCTTCAAGTTAATGGGTGGGGGCAATGTAGAGCTCCTGCGTGCCCTAACTTTAGAGGTAAGGGGGGTGTCTGAGGTTGTAAAGAGCCATTCTGTACATTTTAACAGATTTCTTGTTTTATTCCTGGAGCTTGAAGGAAAAAGGCGGGGGGATTAGGGTGAGGGCAATTGCGGCAGGAATTTATCGCACAGTATGTAGAAATAAAGTCATTTATGGTAACAGGTGGGTAACTGCGTTCCCTGAGGCATATAGAAATATAACGGTAAAGGGACTCAGTAATTTGGCTACTTAAGTACTAAGGGACCATTTTCCTTTTTTAGAGCGAATATGACCATACTGAAGGATATGTAAATGTGGTAGGATTGTCATGAGAGTTGTATGGGAGGGGATGACATGTCAGATGTGGTGTAATTGGAGAGTTTTCTTGTGTGTGAATGTTTTAGTTTAGCCATGTGTTGAAAGACAAGAGGTTATTGATGATCATAGTTTTAATAAAGTAAATGATCTTTGTAAGTGAGACAACTACAAGAGGGAACAATCAAAGCATTGTTAACATTTTGGTATAAAGGATACAGAGTAATCATGTTTTTCTCAAAATTATTCAATTGTCTTGCTTTTTTCCTAATAAAGGATTAAAATATAAGGTTGTAAAAGTCTTATCTATTGTTGTGTTAAAATGTGTGTATGAGTCGGTGTGGGTATGTGTGATCGAGTATATACGCAATGTATATATATGTAAGAGTATAGGCATGTATGTTACCAATTTTTAAAGGCTGCCTTCTGTGTAAGCGACCTTTTTAGCATGTGCATATTATGTTCTTGTGAGATATAAGGTACTCACTAGTTTTAGTTAGTAATATGTAACATACACCGTGAATTTAGAGATTGTGTGTTGTCAGGAAGAGAAAGGTTAATGGGGGATAATTATAACTGGAGTTTTTTAAGTTCATATGGTTAACCATGGTTGTCCATTTCATACATATTGTTAAAAGTGTCAGAGGATGTATAATATGGGAAGTGGTCATCTTATCAGAGGACTTTTTCCATGGTATAGTAGGAATATATATATGGGATGAAGCAACTATTCAAGGAATATTTTATATTGTTTATATATTAAGAGAAATACGAAATGACATAAGCATGAGAGGATCTAGGTCATTGATAACAATGGCAACTGTCATCAATTGGATGAGTTTGAATTTTAATTTTAATTGAAGGTAGAAAACTTTAGTTGATACATGAAATGATGTAATATTCTTAGGTCATACTGTATGCTGTAAGATGGAGGGAATACCTTTAGGGTTTTTAGACACTGTTTCAAGGCATAACCGTCCGCAGGAGGACATATGTATAATGGTTATGGTGTGGCGTTCACTTTTGTATGATTTACAGTTTATATTCAAATTTTGTATGTAGTTTCGTTTTTAATAAAAATATAAAAAAAACTTCATATCTTGTATACTTATTTATCCTCTTTTTCTTAAAATGCGTGTTACCTATAACCAAACCCCCTTTCTATACAAAGTTCAATCAAATGCTCCCCATTATCATTTACACCTGGCACCCCAAACTTACCTACCACACCCTCTCTAAATGCTTCTCCTACTTTAGCATTTAGGTCCCATACCACAATTACTCTTCATTGGCTCAAAAGTTCCTACACACTTCCTTAACATCTCCCAAAATCTCTCTCTTCCTCTACACTCCTCTCTTGTCAGGAGCATGCACACTTATTTTGACCCACTTTTCACAGCCGACCCTTATTTTAATCCACATAATCCTTGAATTTTACATTTATATTCCCTCTTCTCTCTCCATAACTGATCCTTTAAGGTTATTGCTACCCCTTCCTTAGCTTAACTCTCTCAGATACTCTGACTTAATTTCATTTATTTCTCCCCCCTGAAATCCTCTACCCTTTTCAGCTTTGTTTCTCTTGGGGCCGGGAACCCAAACTTTTTTTTCATTCAAAACCCTTTTGGCAATCACTTTTTTCCTTATCATCTCATTTCCTTCATGCAAAATTCAAAAAACCCACTTTTAAAAAGTTCTTTTTTTTTTCCTTTTAGTAATTTATACAGGAGAAGGGTTATTTACCCATTGTTTTCTGGCACCCTAGTCGCCCCCTACGAAAAAACCATAGCTCCCGGGGCGAATTCGTTTCCACTTCCCCATGGTGAAAAGCAGAAAAAAAACAACAAGAATTTGGGAGAAAAAAAAAGAAAACCAAAAAGGGTTATATAAAAAATTTTTTGTACATGCATGTGTAGTGAGACCTAAGTGAAATTTAAAGTAATCAAAAAATAAAATAGTCACAAAAAATGGGGTTTTGGGGCAGCCCTCCCAAAATTCCTGGCACTGAAAAAAAAAGTTTTTGGGCACTTTCCCTACTTTTTAAAAAAATGCTAATCCAATTAAAAAAGGGAAACCGGGCAAAAAACCGAAATTTTCCTTTATCTTCACTCCCCCCCCCCCAAAAAAAAATCCAAAGTTTTTGACATTGAGCAAAATATCTCCCTTTTCCCCCAAAACCCCACACACAAATAAAAAAAAATATTTAAATTTTTGGGTTAAAAGGGGTTGGGGGCCTTAAAAACTGAAACCCGCCAAAAGTAAGTAAGTAAGTTTATTCAGGTATCCCCAAATACAGTTAAAATAAAATTATCTTAAATAGCAGCATATGTGTGGAAACCTGGAAAAACCCAAAAAGTCAGCAGAGTGACTTTTTCCCCAGGGGGTCCTTTTCCTTAATATTATAATTAAGGTTATAAATTTTTTCTTATTTTTCTAAAATGAAGATAACATCTTATTATCATTTAAAAAGACTATCTAAAAATTCAAAAACCCGCCGGGTTTCCTTAAGACTATCCCCAATACGCGGGTATTACTAGGTTTCACGAAATCAAAAGACCGTTTGGCAAACAAACCATACCACGGGCGGGTTTGAAACCCCCCCGGTCAGGAGCCCCAAAAAACCCCAACCTTCGCGTTAGCCACTGGACCGTGAAAATTTAAGGGAATTCGCCCAACCGAGTATATTTTTTAACCCCATAGGAAGATTAGCAAGACACCACTTTTGACCCCCAAATGCAATTTTTACAGACAATTCCAGCAAGCGGGGGGAAACGAACCCCTAGTCAAGCCCCCCCTAAATCCGTCAACATGACTCAGGGAAAAATCGTAATAAACCAACGATTGCAAACAAACCATACCACGGGGGGCTTAAACCTGCGGTCAGAGAGTCAAAACCCTCCGGGGACGGTCGGAGTTTTGAGACTCCTGACCCCCGGGTTTCAACCCCGGGCCGTGGTATGGTTTGTCATTACTGGGAAATAAGGAAAAATTTTACAGTTTTGTTAGCTAAAAAATAAAAAATTTTCCTCTCCCTTTTTTTGTATACTTTTCATCAGACACTCCAAAAGGCGGCAGAAAAAAGCAACTGCAAAGAACTCCAGCCCAATGGGCACAACCCCCCCTATCTTTAAAATCTTTGAAAGGGTCCTAAAAAGAAAGGGTCCCCACCCATCTAAAAACCCTCTTTACACAACCCGGGGCAACAGGGGTTTTTAAGAAACGGGTCGCCCCTGCGTCTAAAACTTTTTGGATCACTACGACAAGGCCTAAAATGCACTAAAAAGACAAAAAATGCAGATTAAAAATCCAATTTTGGGAAAAAAGCCTTCGAAAAAGTGTGACCGGGGGCAAATTTCGCACAAAAGCGTGCTAAAGGAATAACGGGGAAAAAGTCGGTCGTGGATCTATAATTCCCCCCCACAAACAGAAACAAGAGTATCGTAAAACAGAGAAAAGCCCCGGGCAGCTACGGGGGAAAGGCTCTTTTCCACAAGGCACAGTACCGCTCCCATTTTGTTCCTAAACCTCATATCCGACATGGGAAAAGGGATGTCCCCCCAAAAGCACCGTTTTTCCTTTGCAGATGACACCCGAATCTGCATGACAGTGTCTTCCATTGCAGACACGAAAGGGTCCGGGCGGACAAAAACCCCCAAATCTTTCGGGTGGGCTGCAGAAAACAATATAAGTTCAACGATGAGAAAAATTTTAATTAAATCGATATGGTAAACATGAGGAAAATTTTTTAAAACTTCATAGAGTACAAAACAAATTCGGCCACAAAATGAGCGAAACAAAAACGCAAAGACCTGGGAAATGATCATGTCGGAAGGGTCTCACCTTTAAGGGGCCAAACAATTTTAAACAATCCTTTTGCTAGAAAAAAGGGCAAAGGATTTAAAGAGAACCTTTTAAAACTTTGGGAGGGCCCCCCCTGAGGGCACTCTTCAGGTCACTTTTCTATTAGGCTGGAAAATTTTCGAAAAATAACAGCACCTTTTCCAAAACAGGTGAAATTTCCCCCCTAGAAAATGTTTCAGAGAACTTTCCCCGGGCCCCGCTTTAACGGGGATAAAAACCCCCCCAAATTTCTGGGGGCGCTTGAGGTTTCCTTAAACCCGTATTCCCCCGGAACCAGGAGGGAGAGATAAGTAAAATTATATACACCTGGAAAATCCTAGAGGGACTAGTACCGAACTTGCACACGAAAATCACTCACTACGAAAGCAAAAGACTTGGCAGACGATGCACCATCCCCCCAATGAAAAGCACGGGTGTCACTAGCACGTTAAGTGTCAGGGGCCCGAGACTGTTCAACTGCCTCCCAGCACACATAAGGGTGATTACCAACAGACCCCTGGCAGTCTTCAAGCTGGCACTGGACAAGCACCTAAAGTCAGTTCCTGATCAGCCGGGCTGTGGCTCGTACGTTGGTTTGCGTGCAGCCAGCAGCAACAGCCTGGTTGATCAGGCTCTGATCCACCAGGAGGCCTGGTCACAGACCGGGCCGCGGGGGCGTTGACCCCCGGGACTCTCTCCAGGTAAACTCCAGGTAAACACCTTTTGGCGCTCTTCTTGAACTGGTTCATGCTATGACTGGCTTTGACATGTGCGGGCAGTCTGTTCCATTCCTTTACTGCTGTACAATAAAAGGTGTTTGAAGCCTGGACAATGACTGTGGGTACTACAAAGTTGTGCTCTCTCCCCATAGTACTATGATTGCTTTGGTTCCCAACCTTGATAAAATTGACAGCAAGGTATTCTGGACACTGTGAGCAATTTTATAAAGATGATTTAGCTTCAGTTGTTTTACTATGTCTTCAACATTCAGCATATCTAACTGCTGTAATTCATTCTAACCTACATGCTCTCTTGGTCCCAGCCCCAGGATGAATCTTACGATTTTGTTCTGGGTGATTTGCAGTCTAATTTCAGTTTTTTTGTCAAGGCAGAGTACCATGAAGAGCAAGCGTAATCCATATGGCATTGTATAAGGGCTAGACATAGGGTCCTGCGAGCCTCAGTAGGTAGACACTGTGCTTGTCTATACAGGAACTTCAGTCTGGCATTCGCTTTCTTTACTGCACTGTTCCCTATCAATTCTCCTGACATGCATGGGTCAAAGGGGATTCCCAGATATTTTACTGGTGAAACCAAAGTGATGGGCTCCCCATTACACTGGACATTAAAATTATTTATCCTTCTCAGTTTATGTTTCGTGCTAAAGAGAATGGCTTCAGTTTCCCCGAGGTGTAATGATAGTTTGTTGTCTACTAACCATTTGCTGCAGGACT
The DNA here is from genome assembly GCF_026875155.1 of Cherax quadricarinatus. Classification (NCBI taxonomy): domain Eukaryota; kingdom Metazoa; phylum Arthropoda; class Malacostraca; order Decapoda; family Parastacidae; genus Cherax; species Cherax quadricarinatus. The sequence continues at coordinate 74,869,429 of NC_069407.1, forward strand.
CCAGTTCCAGTGTTAAAACATTAGCTATATCTTGTGGGTCTTTACCTGACACTAACAGACCACTGTCATCTGCATACAGTAGGAGTTTGCACTTGACACTGATAGGCATGTTATTGACATAACGTAAGAATAATAAAGGACCCAGAATACTACCTTGGGGAACTCCACATGCTATCGGCAGGGGTTCTGATTCCGTTTTGTTGATTTTGACAATTTGTCTCCTGTTGCTAAGGTAGGACTTAAACCAGTCTACAGAACCTATACCGATAGCTTGGAGTTTCTTACATAATATATTGTGGTTGACAGTATCGAAGGCCTTTTGCAGGTCTAAGGTTGCCCTACCTATGAGGTTCCCCTTTGACATTTCAGTTCTCAGGTAATCCATTAGATTAATTAGGGAGGTGTCGGTTGAGTAAGATCTTCTCAAGCCCTATTGATAGCTATGAAGAATGTTGTTATCATTAAGGTACTTATCTACTTGAGAGTACACCGCCCTCTCTTGAATTTTGGAATTAGCTGAGTATATTTAACAGGCCTAAGTTGCTTACATCAGACCTACTTTTTTTCCCTGAAGATAGGAGTAATCTGGCCCCCCTAAAACCCACCCGGGTACCGTATTATGGTATTGATACTTTAAAATTTATGGGGCAATAGGGAGAAAATTTCGAAGCCCATCTTTAAAGGAACGTAGCGGGTTTATCCGGGCCAGTGCTTTTTATTTGGGGTTTTAAAAACCTGCTTAGTTTTTTTTTGAAAAAAAGTCATAGATACACTTACTATTTTCAACTTTTTTGGGGTTCCCCCTTTTTGGTTATAAAATTTGAAACTTATCAGTGTTAAAAATTTTTGAGCAGTTGGTGGGTTTACTTCTAGTGTTGATTCAACGATGTGTTTTGGGGAATTAAAGAAATTTTGGCCAAAACCCCCTTAGATTTTTCGGGAAATACCTCTTATCGAAAGGAGTACTATGTTTAGACCTATCTACTGTTTAGGCTATACTCCAACTTTTTTTAGTTATTGCCAGAGCTTTTTTTGGGGTTATGCTTATACTTTTTTAAAATTTTTGAGCAATAGTCTTTGCCTTTGCCCCTTTTTAAAAGGGTCTCTGCATCTATCCTCCCCCTTTTGGGAAATTTCCCTTTAAAAATGCAGAAAATATCCTGTCTGTTTGTTTTTAAATTTTTTTAGCGCTGGCCCTCTAAATTTCATTTTATTAATACTCATAGTCATCCGGGGTTTTCATTTTTCTTTTTAAATCTTAACCCTTTAACTGTTTAAATTTTATCAAGGATGTAGTGAACATTTTTTTGAATTTTTAAAAAGGCTTCATTTTCCGTGCAACTTTTTTATCTCTGCCCAAAGCAAAATTTTTTGTAGCCAATTTACCATTGTTTCTTTACTGTAGTTTCTATTTTGGACTTCTTTTTAAATGTCCTGTGTAGGCCAATCATATCCCCATGTTTTTTAGTGCAGTAAATGGTGAAATTGTTCCCAAGGCCTGTTTGTAATTGACTCCTGATGACAATGTTCTCAGAGCGGTTACAAAGTCAAATTTGGGTTTGGGTGAAACTTTTGATCCGGGTTTTGTGTATTAATTTGTTGAGTTAACTATTTAAACCAGAATTTGCTTATAACTTTTGCATACAGTTTTCTGCTGCTGAAAACAGATATAGAATTTGCCCAAATTAAATTAAATTTTCTCGCAGTTGTTTTTTAAGTCCGCACTATACTCCCGGAAAGGGCTTCTAAGAACTGGGGCCTGGTGGGAGGGCGGTAACTAGTTCCACTAAATGGGTTTTGGGCTTTTGGGAAACATCATTCAAACCCTAGAATCCAAGTTTTTTGGGTTTAAAAATTTAGATCTTGGGTTGAAAACTAAGTCATTTCTAATGTAGGCACATACTCCACCACCCTTTCGTTCCTCTAAGCGTTTATATTGTAACCTTCTATTTTGACCTCGTCGTCAGTCACCGTATCATCCAACCAGGTTATAACTGCCGCCCTAATTTTGTTAGCTAGAATCCAATCTCTGCCAATTTAGGAAGAAGTGATTCTTGCGTTGACATGAATAAAGTGAAGGTCTGTTTTCATAAAACAATTATAATCATCAATAATGGCAATGGGTCATTTGTATTAAAATTAGGTAAATCAAGGGCATCACTGCAAAAGGGGTAACTGTGCCAAAGTGCATTTGTTACACACAAAATAAATTCTGGCATGTTACTATAATTGTACATACATCCATCATGCACCCACCCCTTACAATTTTACATAAGGTACCTTTCTGTTTTTAAAGCGTACTTTAGTACAGTGTACGCACCTGTTTGGTAGTGTTTTGAGATAATAATGGCTGTATTGTCTCACATTGACCTATGTATGCATTTACATATGGAGTTAAGGTTATCATTCCTAGCTACTAGACCGTCATTAGCACCGTCATTTATTTGTCTGTTTTGCCTCTGCACAATAGTTTGATGTCCTGGATTAATTTGGATATCACCACTTATGAGCGCTACAATAAGAGCTGTGTGCCACTGTTTTTGTTTGGGTGTGGGGGTGTTGCCATACCTTGCGGTGATAGTGACATTTACTTTTCTGGTAGGATGGCAACTGTTGGCCTTTTACTGTCCAGGGCGCTGTTACTCCATTCGCCTTTTCCAGTCCCCATGACTGATTCCTTTCTTCATGGAATTGAAGAAGAAAGATAAATTTAATTATGGCAGCCTGTACCCCCCCAATTTCCTGCCATTTTTCATTCTTTGCTCTTTTACTTTATATACAATAATATTTATTTCTCTTTTCCAGTCACCTAGTACACTAGTATCTGCTTTAGCAATCCCACTGAATTACTAGTAAATTTTCTTTTTTCAAAACCCTCTTCACTGCTCACTTTCCCTTACTTCACACACCCTTTTCAGTTAACCCTTATTACACACTCCCTTCCGCCTCACTTCACAGTCCGGTTTCACCTATTAACTTATAACTCTCTTTCCATTCTGGTAGACCAGAAAGGGTTTTAATCAATGGTTTTAAACCTTCCAAATCCCCTCAATTCCCTTTATCGAGGGTTGTGTTTATGTTGTTGACTCCTGACCTGGTCTGCTGACTCAGCCATTTTTAAAACACTGAGAAAGTAAACGCCACTTACAACCTGACTTTCCTTGAGTTTATAGATAAATTTGGCGTTTTCTCCAATGATTCTCTCAATGTACACTGGTCAGCTGAATATACGTCTTCTAAAACATTAATGTGGAGAAATCATGCTTATTAAAGCTGGGAAACTGGAACTGGCAGGGGGATTGGGATGCTGGTGAGGAGTGGAGGGTGGTGGATAGCTTAAAGATATGTGGAATAGTGTTTATGGAGAATCAAGTGCGGTCGAGAGAGGTGAACTCTGAGCGTATTGTGAAACGGGTGCAGCATAGATTGGGGTGTTTGCTCCCGTATCATTTGACATTGTTGCAGAGGGCCATCGTGGTAAACATGTTAATATACAGTAAGGTTTGGCACGTGGAGGCAGTTTACCCCTTAACGGGGCAAGGAATTACGAGAATCTTAAAGCAGGTGTTTAGGTTTATATGGGGTTCTGGGTGTGATTGGCTGAGGAGGGAGGTGGTAATGCTGCCGGTACGTCAGGGGGGGTTAGGGTTATTGGATCTACGGCGTTGGGTAAAATGTGTTTACTTACGAAGGGAGTATGTACGAGTCGGGTGTGGGGGGGGATGCAGAGAGTGCAGAGGTGGTATGTGGGTGCAGAATTGAGGGAATGTGAGGAGGTGCTGCGTACCCTCATGATCCGCATAAGGGCTTTGGCGAGAGTAATTGGGAGCCGGGTGGTGGTGCCGGTGGAGGGAATATACCCCATGTACGGATGGGAAGATATTTGGTGTCGTTTTCGTAAGTTGAAGCTCAGACCTCGGGTGCAGGAGGTTATGTTCTGCTTCCTGCATTGCATTTTGCCATCAGGAGCGGTCCTGCGGGCGAGGCGAATAGTAGAGGAGAGTGGATGTGGAGTGTGTGGTGGAGAGGATACGGCATATCATGCGGTGTATTTTTATGAATGTTTGGGGAATGTTAGGGATTGGATGAGTAGGATAGTGAGGCTAGTGGGAGGGGGGGCATACCGGTGCTGAGAGCGCTCGTTTTGGATGTGGGAGGGGTGCCAGAGAGTACACAACGAGCATTGGCATATTTAATGGTAGATTTTGTGTACGTGTCGTGGGGTATGCGTGGGAATGGGGATTGGGTTGCGAGGAAACGGGTAATGGCAGCTACTTTTTATAGGACGGTTTGCAGGAATAGGGAAATATATGGATCGCGGTGGGAGGGAGCCTTCCCCGCAGGCTATCGTGGTTTAACTATTGGGATCTTACTAGCTTTGTAGTGGGGGGGGGGTTGTCATGGCTGGGGCAAGGATTGAGAATGTCATCCGGGGTTCCAATGGGCTCGCCGTCGGGAGTGTGTGTGTGTGTGTGTGTGTGTGTGTGTGTGTGTGTGTGTGTGTGTGTGTGTGTGTGTGTGTGGTGTGGTGTGGTGTGTGTGGGGTATGGCTTAGATGTAAACGAGGGAAGGTTCAGTGTGGTTCTCCGTCACCCTGCTGTCATCTGTCATCTCCCTCACCCAACTCTTAACTCCCTCCCCTGCTGTCATCTTCCCTCACCCAACTCTGATCTCCCTCACCCTGCAGTCATCTCCCTCACCCAACTCTGCTCTCCCTCACCCTGCTGTCATCTCCGCACCTAACCAACTCCCTGATCTCCCTCAGCACCCTGCTGTCATCTCCCTCACCCAACTCTGGATCTCCCCTCACCCTTCTGACATCTCTCTCACCCAAATCTATCTACCCTCACCCTGCGTCATCTCTCGTCACCCAACGCTGACTCCCTCAACCCTGCTGTCCCATCATCCCTCACCCAACTCTGACCCCTCACCCTGCTGTCATCTCCCTCACCCAACTCTGATCTCCCTCACCCTGCTGTCATCTCCCTCACCCAACTCTGATCTCCCTCACCCTGCTGTCATCTCTCTCACCCAACTCTGATCTCCCTCACCCTGCTGTCATCTCCCTCACCCAACTCTGATCTCCCTCACCCTCTGTCACTCCCTCCACCCAACCGATCTCCCTCACCCTGCTGGTCATCTCCCACACCCAACTCTGAATCTCCCACACCCTGGGCTGTCATCTCCCTCACCCAACTCTGATCGCCCTCACCCTGCTGTCATCTCCCTCACACCAACCAGATCTCCCTCACCCTGCTGTCATCTCCTCACCCAACTCTGATCTCCCTCCCTCCTGCTGTCATCCTCCCTCACCCAAACTCTGATCTCCCTCACCCTGCTGTCATCCCCTCACCCCAACTCTGATCTCTCCCACACCCTGCTGTCATCTTCCCTCACCCAACTCTGAGCTCCCTCACCCTGCTGTCATCTTCCCTCACCCAATCTGATCTCCCTCACCCGCTGTCATCTCCTCACCCATCTCTGATCTCCTCACCCTGCTGTCATCTCCCTCACCAACTCTGATCTCCCTCACCCTGCTGCATCCTCCTCACCTATCTCTGATCTCCCTCATTCTCTGTCATCTCCCTCACCCAACGCTGATCTCCCTCAACGCCCCTGCTGTCATCACCCTCACCCAACCTGATCTCCCTCACCTTGCTGTCATCTCCCTCACCAACTCTGATCTCCCTCACCCTGCGTCATCTCCCTCAACACCCAACTCTGATCTCCTCAACCCTCTGTCATCTCCCTCACCCAACTCTAATCTCCCTCACCCTGCTTGTCATTTATCTCACCCAACTCTGATCTCCCTCACCCTGCTGTCATCTCTCTCACCCAAGCTCTGATCTCCCTCACCCTGCTGTCATCTCCTCTCACCCAACTCTGATCTCCCTCACCCTGCTGTCATCTCCCTCACCGTCTATGATGTCCTCTCACTTCTTTAAACTACTACACGAAATAACCCTGTGTACTCACCTATTTGTGGTTGCAGGGGGTCGAGTCCTAGCTCCCCTGCCCCGCTCTTCAATATCGGTTGCTACTAGAGCCCTCTCCTGTCCCCACTCCATGAGCTTTATCAAACCCTCGCCTTAAAACTGTGTATGGTTCCTGCCTCCACTAACGTCAAATTCGTAGCATATTCCACTGCCCTTACAACTCTATGGACTGAAGAAATACTTCCTACTATCCTCTCTGACGTCATTGTGTATTCAACTTCCAATTGGTGGCCTCTTGTTCTGTGTCCCTCCCTGGAACATCCTGGCCTTGTCCCACCTTGTCTATCCACCATGTATTATATGTCGTTATCTGTCTCCCCCTGACCCTCCTGTCCTCCCAGTGTCGTCATGCCGATTTCCCTAATCAATTCTTCATAGGAATCTAAGGGATGTGGGGTCGTGTGTCTGGAATGGTGGAGAAGCGAGCTAACCGGGTATTGCGGATTCTTTAAAAATAGGGGACGGGAAGAGGCCAGGCGTGGAGGTATGGGTTTACAGAATTATTTGGGAATGTCAGCAGAACGAGTTTGTTTAGAGGAGGAAGTGGGGAGGCAGCATGGGACCGTGAGCAAACTTCGATGTAGACTGGCGTAGATACACAATGACAGATTTGATGCCCGTGCGTGAGGCAGGATTGGAGGGCTGTATTATGGGGGATAAACCATCGGAAGTGTTTTAAGACGTTTTAGGGTAAGGTAGAAAAAGGGATCAACTATTTTGCAATAGAGGTTGAGGGCGGGATATTGGGTGGATATCATAAGGTCAGGTGCTTACTAACTACAGAGGGCATGAGTAATTATACTGATTTCTCCTTTCGAGAGAAATGGAGAAAGGGGAGGGAGTGGCTATGCATTTGAGGAAGTGTTGGGAGGGGGGGGGGTGTGGGTAAGGCAGAACGAAGTTGGAGGGAATGGAGAGGGAGGAGCGATTAGGGGGGAAGTTGAGGAGGGCAGTGTTTAACATTGAGTACTGGAAAAACAACCGGCATCATGATTTCAAATGATTTTAACCGATCATTGGGACCATATTTTTTAAAACTTTGTCTGGTGAGGTCATGAATTGTAATGCTGCGGGAGGAGCAAGCAAGTCAGACACAAGTATATGTGATGGTTGTGTAGGTTCGGAAAAAGCAAGTGGGGAGTGGTTTTAAGTGGTGTATAGAGCTATTTCCACTAATGTTTCTGACTCCAAAAGATTTTTCAAAGATAATAGTGTAATAGGATGAAGAAGGTAATTGTGGGTTAATACAGTAGGGGCAGATGGGTATACCGGGACGAAGTATGAGAGTTGGGCATGGGCGCAATAAAGGACTTTTTGAGGATTGCGAGGGGAGACTTTTGGGTATTGATTGGGAGAACATATGAACCTGTGGTAATAGAAAATTTTTGAGGGCTTGTTTGATGCTTCGGGGGTTTGGACTGGGAGTGGCGAGGTGGGTTGATACGCTATCCTACAGCGGCTATGGTACGGGTCCAATTTAATGGCAGCTGGGAATGCTGGTTAAAATGGTGAGGGGATTACGGCAGGGGTGCCCCTTCACAAATTCCTGTTTGCGTTGCATGCAACCATCCGTTCTATGGCTCGTTAGAGGGGAGGTGGAAGCATTAAATGGGAGAAGGGAAGCATTAAGCATTGTGGGGTATGAGGTGATACCAACTACCTGATCGAAGGGGTGGAGGATTATGCGTACGGTGTGGAGGGTATGGGATTCTTGGGGAGGCGTCTGCATGAGAGTAAAATAGGGCGAAATCTTGTTACTGGAGTGGGCGCTTGGTGGTGGGGGAGCTTGGGGTTGAGTTTGGGTGGCAGTGGTGGAAAAATTTTGATGAATTGTGATTTTATACATGCGAAAGCGCATGAGGCTAGGCAGTAAATTCAGGAGAGGGTAGTGGAGAAAGTGATGAGTTAGATTAAGGGGTTTACGGGCATGAGAAGTCACATTAACAGCAGAGGGCGGTAAATATTAATTCGCCTGGGGTATACGGGAAGTGTATCCATTGAGAACACAGGACGTACAAAGAAATAAGAGAACGACTATACGTTATGTTTTTGGGTTATGGGAAGGCAATGTCTGAGCATGTGCGCAGAGGGGAAGTGGGTTCTTTTATCCATGGGGCCGAGAGAGAGCCATATATGTAAACAGTCATTGTCAGCTGGAGGGGAAAGAGGGGTAAGAGCGGGAAGGTGGGATGGGGGATGTGCGAGATGGTGGGGAGGTAAAGAGTTAATTGAATGTGAGATATGCTGAGGGTTATTTTGTTATTGGTTAAAGATGTTTGATCGACTTAAAGTGGGGCGCTTTTGGTATCATTGAGTGGGAGGAAGGAAATCCTGCAGGTGTATCGTCTAATCCATTGTATGATTGGGTACGATATGGAAACTTCCGGAGGCTCAGGTTAATGCCTTGGGTACGTGAGTTGGTAGAAACAGAATCATGATGGGATCCTAGCTTCAAAAGCAGATTTTTAAGTTTAACTGGGTTTGGATGAGGGAACCGACCTGCAGTCAGTGTGAGTGAGCTGGAAACGGCATTTCATGCTGTTTATATTTGTGAGAATAGAGGGAGGTACGGATGTGGTTGGCGCGGGTTTTCCGCAGTTATAGGTGGGGGTAATGTCGAGACCCTGCGAGCTTTAACATTAGAGGTAAAAAGGGGTATCACGGGATAAAACGGGCGATTAAGTATGTGGTAGTGGATTATTCTGTTATTTCCTGGAAATGAGAGATGCTGGGGGTAGGATTTCGAATTAAGGCAAAATTTTGGGGGCCCCAAAAGCGCGTAAATACAGGACTGCTGGTAGGAACGACACTTCTTTTATGGAGACAGTGGAAACTTGTCTTCCATATAACTACAGAGAGCTTACTGTCAGTCCGTCTCTGCAATTGGAACAGTGAAAACCATGTACGGGACTGGTTTTTCTTTGGTAGTCGGGCTTTTTACGGTTTTCAGTGTGGTGGCGTGTATGGTAATGGTTTTAGCAAATGACATGGGTTGATGGTATGTAGTGTCACGGATATGGTTGGGTTGGTAACTAGTCTGATTCCCGGTTGCTGTAGCAGAATGGAATAAGTAAAACTGTGTGCAAGTGTGAATTGCTTAGGTATGGAGGTGAAAGTGTGTTGAATGTAGTGTGTTGTGGAAAGTAAATATCTTTAAGATCAGAAAGCTCCTTTGTGAAAGTGTGACGTAATATAGAAAATCAAGAATAATATGTCCGGCAAAAGGTGTTCACGGTTAAATTTTAACTTCTGCTTAGATCCTAATATAATCAAATAACGAATTAGTGGTTTCTTAACAAACTTTCATGATAGTAATATTTTTTTTATTTTTGGGGGGAAAATAATAATGTAACTACTTTTGGAGTGGGTGAGACACGGCTGTGTCAAAATAGTAATGTAAGCATCTGATGGATGATGGTAAAAACAGTTTGTATATATGCAACAAAAATTACGAATAAAAAGTGTTGTGGTTGTTCTGTGTACAAAGTTTTTATAGATAATATTTAATTTGTATTCACATAGATTGTTTTTAACATTTGTTGAAATGTTGCAAGTTTAGGTTTTGCTGCAGGGTATGACACAGAACACCCTGGGTGTTCAAGTGTTGCTGCAGGGCTGACACAAGAACCCCTGGGGTGGTTCAAGTGTTGCTGGCAGGGATGACTCAAGAACACCTGGGTGTTCAAGTGTTGCTGCAGGGATGGTACAAGAACACCTGGGTGTTCAAGTTTTTGCTGCAGGGAGAGACACAAGAACACCTTGGGTGTTCAAGTGATTTGCTGCAGGGATGAACACAAGAACACCTGGGTGTTCCAGTGTTGCTGCAGGCTGACACAAGAACACCTGGTGTTCCAAGTGTTGCATGCAGGGCTACACAAGAACACCTGGGTGTTCAAGTGTTGCTGCAGGGAGGGTACAAGAAACCGGGTGTTCAAGTGTTGCCCTGCAGGAGGACACACGAACACCTGGGTGTTTCAAGTGTTTGCTGCAGGGATGACACAAGAACACCTGGGTGTTCAAGTGTTGCTTGCTGGGATGGTACAAGAACACCTGGGTGATCAAGTGTTCTGCAGAGGGGATGGTACAAGAACACCTGGGTGTTCAAGTAGTTGCTGCAGGGATGACACAAGAACCCTGGGTGTTCAAGTGATGCTGCGGGATGGTACAAAACCACCTGGGTGTTTCAAGTTTGCTGCAGTGATGACACAAGAACACCTGGTGTTCAAGTGTGCTGCAGGTATGGCAACCAAGAACACCTGGGTTTTCAAGTGGTTTGCTTTGGCAGGGATGGACAACAAGAAACACTGGGAGGTTCACGTTTTGCTGCAGGGATGACACAAGAACACCTTGGGGTTCAAGTGTTGCTGCAGAGGATGACACAAGAACACCTGGGTGTCAAGTGTTGCTGCAGGGATGACACAAAACACCGGTTATCAAGAGTGTGTGCTGCAGGGAAGACATCAAGAACACCTGGGTGTTCAAGTGTTGCTGCAGGATGACACAAGAACAGCCTTGGTTTCAAGTGTTGCTGCGGGATGACACAAGAACACCTGGTGTTCAAGAGTAGCTGCAGGGATGACACAAACACCAGGGTGTTCAAGTGTTGCTAGCAGGGATACACAAGAAACACCTGGTGTTTCAAGTGTTGCCTGCAGGGAGACACAAGACAAACCACACCTGGGTGTTCAAGTGTTGCTGCCAGGGATGGCACAGAACACTGGTGTTCAATTGTTGCTGCAGGGATGGCACAAGAACACCCCCTGGGGTTGTTCAGGATTGCTGCAGGGGATGACACAAGAACACCCTGGGTGTCAAACTGTTGCTGCATGGGAGGCACAAGGAAACAACCTGGTGTTCCAAGTGTTGCTGCAGGGATGACACAAGAACACCTGGGTGTTCACTGTTGCTGCAGGGATGGCACAGAACACCTGGTGTTCACGGGTTGCTCAGGGATGGCACAAGAACCCCTGGTGTCACGTGTTGCTGCAGAGATGACACAAAACACTGGGGTTCAAGTGTTGCTGCAGGATGACACAATAACACCTGGGTGTTCAAAGTGTATGCTGCAGGGTTGACACATAACACCTGGGTTTCACTGTTTGCTGTCAGGGATTACACAAGAAACACCGGGGTGTTCAAGTGTTGCAGCAGGATGCACAAGACACCTGGGTGTCCAAGTGTTGCTGCAGAGATGACACAAGAACACCTGGGTGTTTTACACGTGTTGCTGCAGTGGATGACACAAGAAACACCTGGGTGTTCAAGTGTTGCTGAGCAGGGATGGCACAAGAACACCTGGGTGTTCAAGTGTTGCTGCAGATGACCCAAAACACCTGGGGTGTTCAAGTGTTTGCTGCAGGGATGACAAACACGAACCCTTGGTGTTCAATGTTGTCTGCAGGATACACAAGAACGCCTGGAGTTCAAGTGTGCGAGCAGGGTGGTACAAGAACACGCTACGGTGTTCAAGGTGTTGCTACAGTGATGGTAACAAGAAACACCTGGTGTTCAAGTGTTGCAGCAGGGATGAACTTCAGAAAGCCTGGTGTTCAAGTGTTGCTGCAGGGATGGTACAAGAATCACCTCCGGTGTTCAAGGTTGCAACAGGGATGGTACAAGAACACCAGGGTGTTTCAGTGTTGCTGCAGGATGGTACAAGAACCACCTGGGTGTTCAAGTGTGCTGCAGGGAATGGTCCAAAGAACACCTGTGTTCAAGTGTTGCAGCAGGGATGGTACAATAACACCTGGGTGTTCAGTGATTGGCTGGCAGGATGGTAACAAGAACACCTGGGTGAACCAAGTGTTTGCTGCAGGATGGTACAAGAATCACCTAGGGGATCAAGTGTTGCTGGCAGGATGGTACAAGAACACCTGGGTGTTCAAGTGTTCTGCCGGGATGGCAACACGAAACACCTGGGTGTTCAAGTGTTGCTGCCAGGACGGCAACAAGAACAAGCTGGGTGTTCAATGTTTGCTGCAGGGATGGCACAAGCACACCTGGGTGTTTCAAGTGTATGCTGAGCAGGGATGGCAAAAGAACACCTGGGGTGTTCAAGTGTTGCTTCAGGGGATGCACAAGAACACATGGTGTCAAGTGTTGCTGCAGGATGGCACAAGAACACCTGGGTGTTCAATGTTGCTGCAGGGATGGTAACAGATACCACCTGTGGTGTTCAAGTGTTGCTGCAGGATGGCACAAGAACACCTGGGGTTTTCGAGAGTGTGCTGATAAAAAAAAAAAACAAGGATGGTACAAGAACACCTGGGTGTTCAAGTGTTGCTGTCAGGGAAGGTACAATGAACACCTGGGTGTTCAAGTGTTAGCTGCAGGGATGGTACAAGAACACCTGGGGCACCAGTGTTGCTGCCAGGATGGCACAGAACACCTATGTCACCAAGTTTGCTGCAGGGATGGTACAAAGAACACCTGGGTGTTCAAGTGTTGCTGCAGGGATGACACAAGAACACCTGGGTATTCAAGTTTTGCTGCAGGTATGACACAAGAACACCTGGTGTCAAGTGTTGCTGCAGGGATGACACAGCGGAACCCCGGGGTGTCAAGTGTTGCTGCAGGGATGACACAAGATCCCCGGGTTGTTTCAAGTGGGTTGCTCTGCAGGATGAACACAAGAACACTTGGTGTTCAAGTGTTGCTGCAGGGATGACACAAGAAAACCTGGGTGTATCAAGTGTTTGCGGCAGGATGGCACCAGAACACCTGGTGTTCAAGTGTGGCGGCCGTATGGCACAAGAACACCTGGTGTTCAAGTGTGTGCTGCAGGATGGTACATGAACACCTGGTGTCAAGTGTTGCTGCAGGAGGACACAAGAACACCTGGTGTTCAAGTGTTTGCAGCAGGATGGTACAAGAACACCTGGTGTTCAAGTGTTGCAGCAGGATGGTACAAGAACACCTGGGTGTTCAGGTGTTGCAGCAGGGATGGTACAAGAACACCTGGGTGTTCAATGTTTGCTGCAGGGATGGTACAAGAACACCTGGGAGTTCAAGGTGTTGCCTGTCAGGGAAGGATACAAGAACACCTACCTGGGTGTTCAAGGTTTGCTGCAGGATGGTACAACGAACACACTGGTGTTTTCCAAGTGTTGCTGCAGGATGGTACAAGAACACCTGGTGTTCATGTTGCTGCAGGGATGGTACCAGAACACCTGGTGTATCAAGTGATTGCTGATAGGGATGGTAACAAGAACTCACCTGGGTGTTTCAAGTTGGTTGCTGCAGGGATGGTACAAGAACACCTGGGTGTTCAAGTGTTTGCTGCAGGGATGCACAAGACCACCGGGGGTATTCAATGTTGCTGCAGGATGTACACAAGAACACCTGGGTTTCAGTTTGCTGACAGTATTGGCAAGCACAGCACACTGGGTTTCAAGTGTTGCGCAAGGATGGTACAAGAACACCTCGGTGTTCACTGTTGCTGCATGATGTGGCACAAGAACTCCTGGGTGTTCATGTGTTGCTGCATGGAAGACACAATAAACCTGGGTGTTCAAGTGTTGCTGCAGGGATGTACAAGAACACCTGGTGTTCAAGTGTTGCCAGCCAGGGATGGTACAAGAACACCGGGGGTGTCAAGTGTTGCTGGCAGGGATGACACAAGAACACGCTGGTGTTTCATGTGATGCTTGCAAGGATGTACAAGAACACCTCGGAGGTTCAATGTTGCTGCAGGGAGGCACAAAGAAACGACCTGGGTCTTCAAATGTTGCTAGCAGGGATGGACAAGAACACCTGGGTGTTCAAGTGTTCTGCAAGATGGTACAAGAACACCTGGGTGTATTCAGTGTTGCGGCAAGATGGTACCAGAACACTCTGGGTGTTCAAGGTTGCTGCGTGATGGCACAAGAACACCTGGGTGTTCAAGTGTTTGCTGCAAGGAATGGTACAAGACCGAACCTCGGTGGTCTCAACTGTTGCTGCAGGATACACAAGGACCTCCTGGTGATCACATGTTGCTGCAGGATGGTACAAGAACACCTGGGTGTTCAAGTGTTGCTGCAGGGATGGTACAAAACACCTGGTGTTTCAACGTTGCTGCCGGGATGGCACAGAACACCGGGTTTCAAGTGTTTGCTGCAAGTAATGTACAAGAAAAACCTCGGTGTACAAGTGTTTGCGGCAGGATTGCACAAGAACACCTAGGGGTTTCAGGTGTTGCTGCAAGTATGGTACGAGAACACCTCGGTGTTCAACGGTTGCAGCAGGGAAGACACAAGAACACCTGTTGTTCAAGTGTTCTGCAAGGGAGGTACAAGAACCCTGGGTGTTCAAGTGTTCTGCCGGGATGGTACAAGAACACCTGGGTGTTGCAAGTGTTTCTGCAGGGATGGCACAAAACACCTGGGTGTTCAAGTTTTTTGCTAGGCAAGGATGGTACAAAGAACACCTGGGTGTTCAAGTGTTGCTGCAGGGATGGCACAAGAACACCTGGGTGTTCAAGTGTTGCTGCAAGGATGGTACAAGAACACCTCGGTGTTCAACTGTTGCTGCAGGGATGACACAAGAACACCTGGGTGTTCAAGTGTTGCTGCAGGGATGGTACAAGAACACCTGGTGTTCAAGGTGTTGGTGCAGGGATGGTACAAGAACACCTGGTGTTCACGTGTTTCTGCAGGGATGGCACAAGAACGACCAGGGTGTTCAAGGTTGCTGCAGGATGGCACAAGAACACCTGGGTGTTCAAGTGTTGCTGGCAGTGGGAGAGGATGGTACAAGATCCCCTCGGTGTAAACAAGTGTTGCGCAAGGATGGCACAAGAACAACCTGGGTGTTCACGTGTTGATGCTGGGATGGTAACAAGGAACACGGGTGTTCAAGTGTATGCAGCAGGGAATGGACAATGAACACCTGGGTGTTCAAGTGTTGCTGCAGGATGTACAAGAACACCTGGGTCACCAAGTGTTGCTGCAGGAAGGTACAAGAACACCTGGGTGTTCAGAGTGTTTGGAGCAGGGGATGAACAAGAACTCCTGGGTGTTCAAGTGTTGCTGCAAGGATAGTACAAGACCACCACGGTGATCAAGAGGTGTTGAGCTGCAGGGATGGCACAAGACCACCTGGGTAGTTCAAAGTGAAGCTGCAGGGATGGTTACAAGACCACTTGGGTGTTTCAAGTTTTGCGCAGGGATGGTAAAGAACACCTGGTGGTACAAGTGTTGCTGCATGCTGATACAAGAACACCTGGTGTTCAAGTGTTGCATGCAGGGATGGTACAAGACCACCTGGGGTTCAAGTGTTGCTGCAGGATGTACAAGACCCCCTGGGTGTTCCAGAGTTGCTGCAGGGATGTGTACAAGAACACCTGAGTGTTCCCGTGTTAGCTGGCAGGGATGGTACAAACACCTGGTGTTCAAGTGTTCTGCCGGAAGGAACAAAAACACTCCTGGGTGTTTCCATTTTTCTGCCAGGGATTAGAACAAGAACACCTGGTGTTCAAGTGTTGCTGCAAGGGATATACAAGAACACCTGGGTGTTTCAAGTGTTGCTGCCGGATGGTACAAGCCACCTGGGTGTCAAGAGTGCTGCAGGGCTGTACAGAAACACCTGGGTGTTCAAGTGTTTGCTGCAGGGATGGTACAAAGAACACCTGGGTGTTCAAGTGTTAGCGGAGGGATGGCTACAAGAACACCTGGGGGTTCAAGTGTTGCTGCAGGAAGGTACAAGAACACCGGGGTATTTCAAGTGGTTGCTGCAGGATGGAACAGGACCACCCTGTGTTCAAGTGTTGCTGACAGAAATGGTTACAAGAAGCACCTGGGTGTTCAAGTAATGCTCAGGGATGGTGAAGAAACACCTGGTTTAGTTCAAGTGTTTGCTGAAGCGATGGTACAAGAACCCCTGGGGGTTCCAGTGTGGCTGACAGGGATTGGCTCAAGAACACCTGGTGTTCAAGTGTTCTGCAGGGAATAGTACAAGAAACACCTGGGTGTTCAGTGTTGCCTGCAGGAGATGATAAGACAAAACAACCTGGGAGATCAATGTTGCTGCAGGGATGGTACAAAACACCGGGTGTTCAAGTGTTGCTGCAGTGATGGTAACAAGAACACCTGGGTCACCAAGTGTTATGCTGCCGGGATGGTACAAGAACACCTGGTGTTTCACGTGTTTGCTGCAGGGGATGTAAAAGACACCTGGGTCACCAAGTGTTTCTGCAGGATGGTACAAAGACACCTGGGTTTTTCATAGTGTAGCTGCGGGATGGTACAAGAAACACCATGGGGTTTCAAGTGTTGCTGCAGGATGTCACAAGAACACCTGGGTCACCAAGTGTTGCGCAGGGATGTACAAAGAACACCGGGTGTATTCAAGTGTTGCTGCAGGGATGGTACAAGAACACCAGGTGTTCAAGTGTTAACTGGCAGGGATGGTACCATGAAACACCTGGGTGTTCAAGTGTTGAGTGCAGGTATGGTACAAGGACACCTGGGTGTCAAGTGTTGACTGCAGGATGCACAAGAACAGCCTGGGTTGGTCACTGTGCTGCAGGGATAGTACAAGAACACCTGGGTGTTCAAGTGTTGCTGCAGGGATAGTACAAGAACACCTGGGTGTTCAAGTGTTGCTGCAGGGATGGTACAAGAACACCTGGGTGTTCAAAATCCTGCAACCTGGCAAGTCCGCCACATTGTTGATCCTGCAACCTGGCAAGACCGCCACATTGTTGATCCTGCAACCTAGCAAGTCCGCCACATTGTTGATCCTGCAACCTGGCAAGACCGCCACATTGTTGAACCTGCAAGCTCTGCAAGTCCCCACATGTTGATCCCTGCAACCTGGCAAGTCCGCCACATGTTGATCCTGCAACCTGGCAAGAACCAGACCACATTGTTTGATCCTGCCCACCATGGCAAGTTTACCACAATATTGAGGTCGGCTGCAACACTGGCAAGTTCCTCCAGCTATGTTGATCCTGCAACCTGACAAGTCCCGCCGCATTGTTGATCCTGCAACCTGGCAAGACCGCCAGCATTGTTTGCGAACCTGTAACCTAGCAAGTCCGCCACATCGTGATCCTGCAACCTGGCAAGACCGCCACATTTGTTGAACCTGCAACCTGGCAAGTCCCCACATTGTTGATCCTGGCCACCTGGCAAGACCGCCAACATGTTGAACCTGCAACCTGGCAATATGCACATTGTTGATCCTGCAAACCTGGCAAGTTTACCACAATTGGTTGATCCTTGCAACCTGGTAAGATCCGCCACATGGTTGATCCTCCTGCAGCCTGGCAAGTTTAACCAATTGTATTGACCCTGCAACCTGCAGACACATTGTTGAGTTCCTGCAACCTGCAAGACCCGCCACATTGTTTCCATCCTGCAACCTGCCAAGACCGCCACATTGTTCATCTGCAACCTGGCAAGACGCCACATTGTTCATCCTCAACCTGGCAAGTCCGCCACATTGCTGATCCTGCAACCTGGCAAGACCGCCACATTGTTCATCCTGCAACCTGGCAAGACCGCCACATTGTTCATCCTGCAACCTGGCAAGTCCGCCACATTGCTGATCCTGCAACCTGGCAAGACCGCCACATTGCGATCCTTGCAACCTGCAAGTCCGCCACATTGGCTGATCCTGCAACCTGGCAAGTCCGCCACATTCTGATCCTGCAACCTGGCAATTCCGCCACATTGCTAACCTGCAACCTGCAAGTCCGCCACATTGCTGATCCTGCAACCTGGCAAGTCCGCCACATTGCTGATCCTGCAACCTGGCAAGTCCGCCACATTGCTGATCCTGCAACCTGGCAAGTCCGCCACATAGCTGATCCTGCAACCTGGCAAGTCCGCCAAGTGCTGATCCTGCAACCCTGGCAATTCCGCCACATGCAGATCCCGCAGACCTGGCAGTCCCGCCACAACATTGCTGATCCTGCAACCTGGCAAGTCCGCCACATTGCTGATCCTGCCCACCTGGCCAGGTCCGCCCCAATGCTGCTCCTTCCACCAGCAAGACCCGCCAAAAGCTGATCCTGCAACCTGGCACGTCCGCCAAAATGCAGATCCAGCAACCTCAGAGGCATGTCTCCGCCACAATGCTGATCCTGCCACGTGGTCAAGTCCGCCACAATGCAGAACCTGCCACTGGCAAGTCCGCCAAATTGCTAGATCCTGCCACCTGGCTAAGAACCGCCACATTGCTGATCCTAGCAACCAGCAAGTCCGCCACATTGCTTGATCCAGGCCCCCTGGTCCAGACCGAAGCCACATTGCTGATCCTGCAACCTGGCCAAGTCCGCCACATTGCTGATCCTGCAACCTGGCAAGTTCCGCCACATTGCGAACCTGCTACTGGCCAAGTCCGCGCCACAATGCTGATCCTGCCACCTTGGCAAGTCCGCCACATTGCTGTATCCTCACCCTGGCAAAGTCCGCCACATTGCTGATCCTGCAACCTGGCAAGTCCGCCACATTGCTGATCCTGCAACCTGGCAAGTCCGCCACATTGCTGATCCTGCCACCTGGCAAGTGCTCCTCGACATTGCTGATCCTGCAACCTGGCAAGTCCGCCACATTGCTGATCCTGCCAACCTGGCAAGTCCGCCACATTGCTGATCCTGCAACCTGGCAAGTCCGCCACATTGCTGATCCTGCCACCTGGCAAGTCCGCCACATTGCTGATCCTGCCACCTGGCAAGTCCGCCACATTGCTGATCCTCCACCTGGCAAGACCGCCCACATTGCTGATCCTTAGCAACCTGCAAGTCCGCCCATTGGCAGATCCTGCCACCTGGCAAGACCTCCACATTTGCTGATCCGCAACCTGGCAAGTCCGCCAGCATTGCTGAACCTGCAACCTGGCAAGTCCCGCCACATTTGCTGATCCTGCAACTGGCAAGTCCGCCACATTGCTGATCCTTGCCACATGCAAGACCCCCATCATTGTTGATCCAGCAACCTGCAAGTCCGCCACATTGCTGATCCTGCCACCTGGCAAGACCACCACATTGTTGATCCTGCAACCTGGCAAGTCCGCCACATTGCTGATCCTGCCACCTGGCAAGACCACCACATTGTTGATCCTGCAACCTGGCAAGTCCGCCACATTGCTGATCCTGCCACCTGTCAAGACCACCAACATTGTTGATCCTGCAACCTGGCAATCCCGCCACTTGCTGATCCGGCCACCCCTGTCAAGACCACCACATTGCTGAACCTGCAACCTGGCAATCCCGCCACATTGCCTGATCCTGCAACCTGGCAAGTCCGCCACATTGCTGATCCTGCCACCTGGCAAGACCACCACATTGCTGATCCTGCAACCTGCCAGTCCGCCACATTGTTGAGACCCTGCAATCCTGGCAAGCACATTGCTGATCCGCCACCGGGGAGGGTGGCAAATCGGCAAGTCCGCCACATTGCTGATATATCCGATACAGTGTTTTATTCATTTAGTTACTGATATACCTTTAAATTATATTGTTTCATGTCAACACTTGTTCAACACATTTCTTCACTACTTACACTTTATCTTTTCCATCAGTTTCAGTCATAATTCTGACTTACAGTTTCACAGGCAAAGTGTGACTCACAATCTGACAGTTTTAGTAATTAATGTTTGTTTAACAAGGAGAAGTTTCCGTGAAAATCAAGAAATTATCATTAATTTACTGTAGCAGTTTTAAAGTTTAATTTGACGTTTCTTAAATTGCTGTAGTTACTGTAGTTACTGTAGTTACTGTAGTTACTGTAGTTACGGTAACTATGATCATTAACAGGGATCGTAACATAACCCTAAATGTGTGGTTTATGTCTATAGTAACATCTTCCTTGTACTTGTATCATCACCTTCACTCTGCTCTCATCTCCCTCACCCGGCTCTGATCTCGCTCACTATGCTGTCATCTCCCTCACCCAGCTCTGATCTCCCTCACTATGCTGTCATCTCCCTTACCAGGCTCTGATCTCCCTCAATATGCTGTCATCTCCCTTACCCGGCTCTGATCTCCCTCACTATGCTGTCATCTCCCTCACCCGGCTTATACTCTCCTCTCACTCTCTGACATCTCCATCACCCGCCTCTAATCACCCTCAACTATTCTGTCATCTCCATCCACCCGTTCTCATCTCCCTCCATTAATGCTGTCATCTCCCTCACCCGGTTCTCATCTCCCTCACCCGGTTCTCATCGCCTTCACCCGGTTCTCATCTCCCTCACTATGCTGTCATCTCCCTCACTGCCGGATCTCATCGCCCCCTCCCTATGCGTCATCTTTATCTCCCTCACACCCGGTTTCTCTCTCCCTCACTATGCTGTAACTCCCTCAACCCGGCTCTCATACTCCCTCACTATGAGCGTCAAGCTCCCTCAACCAGGCTTCTCATCTCCCTCCACTATTCGTCATTTCCCTCACCACCCGGCCTCATTCTCCCGTCACTATCTGTCTCTCCCTCACCCGCTCCATCTCCTGCTCACTATGCTGTCATCTCCCTCACCCGGCTCCATCTTCCTACTATGCAGCCATCTCCCCTCCACTTCGGCTCTCATCTCCCTCACTATGCTGTCATCTCCCTCACCCGGCTCTCATCTCCCTCACTATGCTGTCATCTCCCTCACCAGGCTCTCATCTCCCTCACTATGCTGTCATCTCCCTCATCCGGCTCTCATCTCCCTCACTCTGCTGTGTCATCTCCCCTCACCCTACTCTGGATCATCCCCACCCTGCGTCATCTCCCTCAACTCCCGGCTTCCGATGTCTCTCACCCTGCTGTCATCTCACCCTCACTTCAACTACTCTGATCTCCCTCACCCTGCTGTCATCTCCCCTCACCGGCTCTTCACACCTCGCCTTCACCCTGCTGTCATCTCCCTCACCCCCTCTGATCTCCCTCACCCCGCTGTCATCTCCGAGTCACACCAACTCTGATCTCTCTCACCCTGCGGTCCATCTCCCTCAACCCAACTCTGATCTCCCTCACCCTGCTTTCAACTCCCTCACCCAACTCTGATCTCCGTCACCCTGCTGTCATCTGTCATCTCCCTCACCCAACTCTTAACTCCCTCCCCTGCTGTCATCTTCCCTCACCCAACTCTGATCTCCCTCACCCTGCAGTCATCTCCCTCACCCAACTCTGCTCTCCCTCACCCTGCTGTCATCTCCGCACCTAACCAACTCCCTGATCTCCCTCAGCACCCTGCTGTCATCTCCCTCACCCAACTCTGGATCTCCCCTCACCCTTCTGACATCTCTCTCACCCAAATCTATCTACCCTCACCCTGCGTCATCTCTCGTCACCCAACGCTGACTCCCTCAACCCTGCTGTCCCATCATCCCTCACCCAACTCTGACCCCTCACCCTGCTGTCATCTCCCCACCCAACTCTGATCTCCCTCACCCTGCTGTCATCTCCCTCACCCAACTCTGATCTCCCTCACCCTGCTGTCATCTCTCTCACCCAACTCTGATCTCCCTCACCCTGCTGTCATCCTCCCTCACCAACTCTGATCTCCCTCACCCTCTGTCACTCCCTCCACCCAACCGATCTCCCTCACCCTGCTGGTCATCTCCCACACCCAACTCTGAATCTCCCACACCCTGGGCTGTCATCTCCCTCACCCAACTCTGATCGCCCTCACCCTGCTGTCATCTCCCTCACACCAACCAGATCTCCCTCACCCTGCTGTCATCTCCTCACCCAACTCTGATCTCCCTCCCTCCTGCTGTCATCCTCCCTCACCCAAACTCTGATCTCCCTCACCCTGCTGTCATCCCCTCACCCCAACTCTGATCTCTCCCACACCCTGCTGTCATCTTCCCTCACCCAACTCTGAGCTCCCTCACCCTGCTGTCATCTTCCCTCACCCAATCTGATCTCCCTCACCCGCTGTCATCTCCTCACCCATCTCTGATCTCCTCACCCTGCTGTCATCTCCCTCACCAACTCTGATCTCCCTCACCCTGCTGCATCCTCCTCACCTATCTCTGATCTCCCTCATTCTCTGTCATCTCCCTCACCCAACGCTGATCTCCCTCAACGCCCCTGCTGTCATCACCCTCACCCAACCTGATCTCCCTCACCTTGCTGTCATCTCCCTCACCAACTCTGATCTCCCTCACCCTGCGTCATCTCCCTCAACACCCAACTCTGATCTCCTCAACCCTCTGTCATCTCCCTCACCCAACTCTAATCTCCCTCACCCTGCTTGTCATTTATCTCACCCAACTCTGATCTCCCTCACCCTGCTTCCATCTCTCTCACCCAAGCTCTGATCTCCCTCACCCTGCTGTCATCTCCTCTCACCCAACTCTGATCTCCCTCACCCTGCTGTCATCTCCCTCACCGTCTATGATGTCCTCTCACTTCTTTAAACTACTACACGAAATAACCCTGTGTACTCACCTATTTGTGGTTGCAGGGGGTCGAGTCCTAGCTCCCCTGCCCCGCTCTTCAATATCGGTTGCTACTAGAGCCCTCTCCTGTCCCCACTCCATGAGCTTTATCAAACCCTCGCCTTAAAACTGTGTATGGTTCCTGCCTCCACTAACGTCAAATTCGTAGCATATTCCACTGCCCTTACAACTCTATGGACTGAAGAAATACTTCCTACTATCCTCTCTGACGTCATTGTGTATTCAACTTCCAATTGGTGGCCTCTTGTTCTGTGTCCCTCCCTGGAACATCCTGGCCTTGTCCCACCTTGTCTATCCACCATGTATTATATGTCGTTATCTGTCTCCCCCTGACCCTCCTGTCCTCCCAGTGTCGTCATGCCGATTTCCCTAATCAATTCTTCATAGGA
>NC_069407.1:74892688-74927723 GCF_026875155.1 Cherax quadricarinatus
TACGTTTGGCCCCCCCACAGGCCCGGGGGGGGAAGAGGGAAGGAAGGGATAGCGGGATAGATGATGCTACCTTAACAAGCAGCCGGCAATCAAACTATCACTTTCTGGGTGGGGGGAAAAAAGGGGGGGGGGAATAGGGGAGTTGGATTACCCTGTCTTAACAAGTAGCCGGCAATCAAACTATAGTTACTATATACTCGCTCGCTATCCTATTATTGAACTTTCCCTCACACTATACTATTCACGTTATCCTAGGCTATCCCAGCCTACCCTAGCCCATCTCAGACTATCCTGGCTATCCTAGCTTATCCCACACTATCTGAGCTATCTAGCCTATCCTAGCTTATTCCACACTATCATAGGTTCTCCCAGCCTATCCTAGCCTATCCCACATTTTCTAAGCTATCCCAGCCTGTCCCATACTATACTAAGCTACCCTAGCCTATCCCACACTATCCTAGTCTATCCTAGCCTATCCCACACTATCCTAGGTCATCCCAGCCTATCCTCGCCTATTCCACCCTATCCTAGGCTATCCCAGCCTATCTCAGTCTATCCTAGGCTTTCCTAGGTTATCTCACTATCCTAGGCTATTCTAGCCTATCCTAGCTTATTCCACATTATCCCAGGCTCTCTCAGCTTATTCTAGTCTATCCCACATTATCCTAGGCTATCCCAGCCTATTCTAGCCTGTCCCACACTATGCTAAGCAATCGTAGCCTATCCCACACTGTCCTAGGCCATCCCAACCTATCCTAGCCTATCCCACACTATCTTAGGCTCTCCTCGCCTATCCCACACTATCCTAGGCTATCCTGGCCTATCCTAGCCAATCTCACACTAACAAAGGCTATCCCAGCCTATCCTAGCCTATCCAACACTATCCTAGGCTCTCACAGCCTATCCTATCCCTCACTATCCTAGGATATCCCACACTAACCTAGGCTATGACAGATTATCCTAGCCTATCCCACATTATCCTAGGCAATCCCAGCCTATCGTAGCATATCCCACACTATCCTAGGCTATCTCAGCCTTTTCTAGCCTATCCCACACTATCCTAGGCTATCCTAGCCTTCAGGTGGCCTGAACAGCATTGGACGTCTTTGGTGCATACAGCGTTGTTTGATGAAGTACAAGATAATTACTAAAATCAGTGTCATTTAATGACACTGATTTTTAGTAATTATCAGGTGGTGAAGACAACGATTCTTGGTGCTTATCAATGTATCCCTGCCAAGTATAGAAACTAATTCAAGTTAGGTAGACGACAGCTTGGGCAATCCTTGGTTGACTTTGTAAAGCCAGCAGACCAAAGCTTTTACCAGTTGGTACAAAGCAAGTGGTATCGCAAATTTCGACGAGTTGGTTCAGTTAATATTGGTGGATAACCTGATGGAGCCTGTGGGACCAGAGGTTCGAGATTTTCTGCAGGACCATGTCTTATCCACTGCATTGGCGGCAGCCAGGTTGGCTGTTACTTTTGATATCAACCGCTCCATGTCCGAGCTGCCCCATCTCTCTTTTCAACAGCCTGGCATGAGCAGAGACCGTCAACGAAAAGGTCCTGATTGGAGGATGAAGTGCCAGCAGGAAGGAGAACGCCTATGTCAGCCAACTAAGTCACCTAATGAGCCTCACTACTCAACTTATGGTCAACCTGGTGAGCGACAAACCACTCAACATGGCTTGATAATGGCTTGATAAAGCTCCTGGAGAGCGAAACGTTGCCACAATAAATGTCACATTAGTTGCACTTGTGTCCTTTTACTTTACATGGTGTATCTCGACAACAGTACCCAGAGCGACACAAGTCATAACGTCAACAAGGAGCTAAGGTAAAGAATGTTATTTGCTTTCATTGTAATAAATCAGGCCACATACGGTTACTGACCAAATAAATCCCAACCATTAAGAAAAATTTATAATGTCCCTAGTAACAAAACCTTGAAAGAAGTAGAAAGGGGATGGCCCCTTATTATAGTAATAGCCAAATATCCCTTCAGGAAAACTCAAAGAAAACTGAAGTCAGAACCTTTACGGATACTGGAGCCTCTCGCTTACTTATAAGAGGGAGTACTTCCCCTTTCTGAACACACCTCAATACAATCCTCTGTTCTGTTAGAAGCTTTAGGAGATGCAGTGTTTTCTGTCCCCTTTCATAAATATGTACAGTGCAGGTATTACACTGGATATTTGACTGTGGGTGTATCTGATGAATTTCCTATGAAAGATGCAGTGTTATTACTGGGTAATAACATTAACACTGCTAGTATGTGTCCAGAACCAATGATTGATTCTTTTCCAATGTTGGCCATAACTCGGGCAAAATCCCAGGGTGATTGTCCTCATCCCTCCCGGGCAGTGTGGACAGGCTGCGCAGTAGCTCCCGAATCATCTGGTTTTCTGCGCAGTTTTCCTGTTTTGAGCAATCAAAATGGCGGACAGACATGGACGCAGGGTAAATACTGTCTGTGTGGAGCTGGTACGTGGTGCCCTGAGTAGTTCTACAATGCAGGTGCTTCTGCCAAGTATCATCCGCGATGTGTACGGCATACCGACGATGAGTTGTATGGTGTAGCAGTGAATGGAGTGTCCAGGATCTTCATCAAGTTTAAGAGTGCTGGGTTTTACTCCAGCATAGTCGACGCATTCCAAGAAAAGAGGATGACCGTTAATTCTGCAGTGGAGGTCTGCCAATATGACGTATCAAGCTATGTAACGTGGGTAAAGGTGAGAAATGTCCCCTTTGAGGCCTTGGAATATGATGTTGTGGAGGTATTCCGTAGGTATGGCAAGATCCATTCGGCAGAGTTGGGAGTGTGGAAGGATGGGCTTATATGGGGCTGCCAGAGGGTTCTTTCAATTAAAAGTGACAATGAGACAACCTTTACCACCGTACGTTTCGATGGAAGATTTTTAGAACACAGGTTTATGTATATTATGCAGGACAGCGTCGGACATATAGGCTGTGGGGTCTTATGACCATATGGGGGCCAATGTCATCAAAGGCAGGGACGGGGGAACAGGCGCCAAAAAACTGTGGAACGACAGCTGCTCTCCTTGGCCCTGGGACAGGTGAAGCTGCAAGCAGGCGTCTGGAAGTTGGAGTGAGAAGTAGACAGAGCGGGTCGGAGTTGGGAGCGTGCACCACGTTACCTGTGGGAAAACTGTGTCTGAGCGACCATCTACGGATGCGACTGTTGTTAGAAGTGAAAAACAGGTTGGTCTGTTGGACGAGGTCTTGAAGACTTCTTGGGGGAGGTGGAAGACAGTCGGGAAGGGGAGAAGGACAGGAGGGTATTGGAGGGGGTTGGGCATCTGACAGGATTTGTGAGAACACCTTGTGCAACGAGAGTAAGCAGCACACGGTGGTGGTTGAGGTGTCCCAGGAGGACATGGATGCTGAGGCAACGTGTGGAGGTGGCACACGTAAGCGAGCAGCTGGGACGTCTGATATGGAAGATTTTTTTAACCCCCAGGGCAGAGATCTGGAAAGAAACCTTGGAAGACCGGGCAAAGAGCTCCGGGAAAAGGTTTGGCACCGGTTCTGTGGTGCTGCAAGGGTCGAAGGAAAAGGGGGGGATCGGAGGTCTGGATAGACCAAGTGACAAACGTGGTTTAAAAGTCAACAGCCACGTCTTTCGGCAACCTTCAAAAGCGGGGGGGGGAGGAAGCCGCCTTTATTGTAAAAATTCAAGGTGGTCACCATTAATGTTAACGGCCTGAGAGTGAGGTTAAGAGAGTGTGGAGGGAATGGTTTTTGAGGAGATTTGATGTGGTATATGTTTCATACAGGAGCATAATTACAAGTTTGGATGTGAGTTGCGCTTGAAGGGATATTAGTTAATATGCGAGTGGATCGGTGGGGTTTAAAAAGGGGGGGGTTGCTGTGGGCTGAAGGAAAACCAGTCCCTTGCGTGTGTTGGGGTGGGAGGCGGGTGGGGGTGGAAGGATGGTGCGGGGTAGAGGGAGAGTGGGGTGAGACGGGGGTTTTGGGTTTTATAGGAGTATACATGCCGGCAGATGGAAAATGCAGCAGTTAAGGTAACTTTCGTGAGGGATGTTTTGCTTTTTTATTTGAGGGGATTGTCTTTAGTTCTGTGATAGGAGGAGATTGGAATTGTGTCATACGTCAGGGTGATGTGGAACCGAGGGGGGGCGGGGTTGTTGTGTTGGGGTTTTTACGCAATGTGTTGGGGGATGTGGGAGTTTTAGAATGTAGTGGGGATGGGTGGTTGGAGGGTTGAGTATACATTTGCACGAAGGGGTTATGCTGCACGACTGGATAGGCTCTATGCTACGGAGGCAATACGAGTTCTGGGAGTTAGGCCTTCGATGTGGGGTTTTCGGACCACAGGGCAGTTATTGCGGATCTTGATTGGGAGGGTATGGTTAGGATACACACTGGTTATTGGAAATTAAATGCGAGACTTGTGAAGGGGGAGGGGGTTAGTGAGGCTTTTAGGGATTGGTGGCACTCTTTTTGGGGATCAAGGGATGTGGGGTCAGTGTCTTGGAATGGTGGGAGAAGCAAGCTAAGCCGGGTATTGCTGGATTCTTTAAAAATAGGGGACGGGAAGAGGCCAGGTGGAGGTATGGGTTACAGAATTATTTGGGATGTCAGCTGAACGAGTGTTATGAGGAAGTGGGGAGGCATTATGGGACCGTGGAGCAACTTAGAGGTAGACTGGTGGAGATACACAATGACAGATTTGATGCCGTGCATGTGAGGGCAGGATTGGAGGCTGTATTGTGGGGGATAAACCTTCGGGAAGTGTTTAAAGACGTTTTAGGGTAAGGCAGAAGGAGTCAACTATTTTGCAATTAGAGGTGAGCAAGGATATGGGTGGATATCATAAGGGTCAGGTGCTTACTACTACAGAAGGCATGAGTAATTATAATGTTTTCTGGTTTCGAGAGAAATGGAAAAAGGGGGGAGAGGGCGATGCTTTTGATAAAGTGTTGGAGGGGGGGGGTTAGGGCAGAAAGAAGTGAAGAGGATGGAGATGGGAGGAGCGATTAGTGTGGGGAGTTGGGGAGGCAGTGTTTAACATGAGTACTGGAAAAGCCCCAGGCATCGATGGGATTTCAAATGATTTTTACAGAGTTCATTGGGAGCATATTAAGACTTGTCTGGTGGGGTCATGAATTGTATGGTGCGGGAGGGCAAGCTAAGTCGGGACACAAAGTATTGGAGTGGTTGTGTTGGTTCGCAAAAAGCAAGTGGGGAGTGTTTTAAGTGCGTATAGAGCTATCTCACTAATGTGTTATGACTACAAGATTTTTGCAAAGATATTAGGTAATAGGTTTGAAGAAGGTAATTGGTGGGGTTGTTATATAGGGGTCGGGATGGGTATACCGGGACGAAGTATGAGAGTTGGGCATGGGTGCATAAGGGACTTTTTGGAGGGTTGCAAGGGGGGAGGACTTTTGGGTATTGATTGGGAGAATGCATATGACTGTGTGAATAGGAAATTTTTGAGGGCTTTTTTGCTGCTTCTAAGGTTTGGACTGGGAGTGGCGAGGTGGGTCGATACGCTATACTCAGCGGCTATGGTATGGGTCCAAGTTAATGGCAGATTGGGAAGGCTGGTTAAAATGGAGAGGGGATTACGGCAAGGGTGCCCTCTTTCACAAATTCTGTTTGCGTGCATGCAACATCCGTTCTATGGGCTCGTTGAGGGGCTGGGAGCTTTAAATGGGGAGAGGGAAGGGCGCTCAGGCATTGTGGGGTATGTGGATGATACCACTATCCTGATAGAAGGGGTGGAGGGATTGCGTACGGTGGGGAGGGTGTTGGGGATTTTTGGGGAGGTGTCTGGCATGAGAGTAAATAGGGCGAAATCGTGTTTACTGGACGTGGGTGCTTGGGGTTGGAGTTTGGGTGGGCAGTGGTGGATAATTTGAAGATTTGTGGAGTTTTATACATGGCGAATGCGCAGGAGGCTAGGCAGGTAAATTCAGAGAGGGTAGTGGAGAAAGTAGTGAGTAGATTAAGGGGGTTACGGGCGGGAGATGTCACATTACAGCAGAGGGCGGTAATAGTTAATTCGCTGGTTTACAGTAAGGTCTGGGGTATAGTGGAAGTGTATCTTTGAGAAACACAGACGTACAAGAAATACAGAGACGAGCTATACGTTACGTTTGGGGTTTTGGCGGGGGGCAGGGGGTTTTGAGCAAGGAAGTGGTGATTTTGGGAATGTGCGCAGAGGGGGAGTGGGTCTTTTAGCATGGGGCCGAGGGTGAAGCAATATATTTTAAAAGAGTCATTGTCAGGGCTGGAGGGGAAATAGGGGTAAGAGTGGGGAAGGTGATGGGGAGGTAGAGTTAATTGAATGTGAGGATATGTGAGGGTTTTGTTATTGGTTGAAGATGTTGAGCGACTTAAAGTGGGGCGTTTGGTTCATTGAGTGGGAGGACTGAAATCCTGCGGGGCGTATCGGTCTTTCCATTGTATGATTGGGGGACGATATGGGAAGACTTCCGGAGGCTCAGGTTAATGCCTAGGGTACGTGAGTTGGTATACAGATTCATGATGGGGATCCTAGCTTCAAAAGCAGTTTTGAGTTTAGCAGGTTTGGTGAGGGAACCGCCCTGCGGGTCAGTGTGGTGAGCTGGAAAACGGCATTTCATGCAGTTTATTTTTGTGAAGAATTGAGGGGGGTTTACGGTTGTTGGTTGGCGAGGGTTTTTTGCTTGCTAGGTGGGGGTTCAGGGTAGAGACCCTGGTGCTTTAACATTAGAGTAAAAGCGGTTAAAGGGAGGTAAAAAGGGCGATTATGTATGTGGTGTGGATTTTCTTTTATATTTCTGGAGAATGAGAGATGCTGTGGGTAGGATTCAAATTAAGGCAATTGCAGCGCGTATATACAGGATGCTGGTAGGAACAAACTTTTTTTTGGGGAAATCAGGGGGGAGCTTGTTTTCCAGAGAACTACAGAGAGCTTACAGTCAGTCGTCTCCTGCATTTGGTACAGTGATAACCAAGTAGGGGACTGGTTTTTTTTTGGTAGTCGGGTTTTCACGGGTTTTCAGTGGGTGGTGGCGTGTATGGGAATGGTTTTAACCAATGGACATGGGTGGATGGTATGTAGTGTAACGGTTTTAGGGGTTGGGTGGTAACTGTCTGATTCCGGTTGCTGTTGTAGGAATGGAACAATTTAAAACTGTGTGTAAGTGTAAAATTGCTTGGGTATGGAGGTGAATGTTTTGATGATTGTAGTGTTTGTGTTAAAAGTAATGTTCTTTAAGATAAGAAAGCTCCCGGTGTGTGGCATTATTATGAGGAAATCAAGATATGTCAGTTAAAATGGTGTTCACGGTTAATTTAACTTTCTGGCTTAGATCATAATATATCAGATAACGATTTCGTGGTTCTTAACAAACTTTCATGTATAGTAATTTGTGTTTTTTTTTTAGGGAAAAATAATAATGTAACTACTTTTGGAGTGATGAGACACTCCTGTGTCAAATTAGTAATGTAACATCTGATGGATGATAGTAAAAGTTTGTATACATGCCACAAAAAATTACGAATAAAAAGTGTCGTGTTGTTTCTGTGTACAAAGTTTTATAGATAATATTTAATTTTGTATTCACATAGCTTGTTTAACTTTTGTGTAATGTTGCAACGTTTAGTTGCTGCAGGGATGGTACAAGAACACCTGGGTGTTCAAGTGTTGTTGCAGGGATGGTACAAGAACACCTGGGTGTTCAAGTTTTTGATGCAGGGATGGTACAAAAAACCTGGGTGTTCAAGTGTTGTTGCAGGGATGGTACAAGAACACCTGGGTGTTCAAGTGTTGCTGCAGGGATGGTACAAGAACACCTGGGTGTTCAAGTGTTGTTGCAGGGATGGTACAAGAACACCTGGGTGTTCAAATGTTGATGCGGTGGTACAAAAAAAACCTGGGTGTTCAAGTGTTGTTGCAGGGATGGTCAAGAACACCTGGGTGTTCAAGTGTTGATGCAGGGATGGTACAGAACACCTGGGTGTTCAAGTGTTGCTGCAGGGATGGTTACAAGAACACCCGGGGTGTTCAAAGTGTTGCTGCAGGGATGGTACAGGAAAAACCTGGGTGTTCAAGTGTTGCTGCAGGGATGGTACAAAAACACCTGGGTGTTCAAGTGTTGTTGCAGGGATGGTACAAGAACACCTGGGTTTTCAAGTGTTGCTGCAGGGATGGTACAAGAACACCTGGGTGTTCAAGTGTTGCTGCAGGGATGGTACAAGAACACCTGGGTGTTCAAGTGTTGCTGCAGGGATGGCACAAGAACACCTGGGTGTTCAAGTGTTGTTGCAGGGATGGTACAAGAACACCTGGGTGTTCAAGTGTTGCTGCAGGGATGGTACAAGAACACCTGGGTGTTCAAGTGTTGATGCAGGGATGGTACAAGAACACCTGGGTGTTCAAGTGTTGCTGCAGGGATGGTACAAGAACACCTGGGTGTTCAAGTGTTGCTGCAGGGATGGTACAAGAACACCTGGGTGTTCAAGTGTTGCTGCAGGGATGGCACAAGAACACCTGGGTGTTCAAGTGTTGATGCAGGGATGGTACAAGAACACCTGGGTGTTCAAGTGTTGCTGCAGGGATGGTACAAGAACACCTGGGTGTTCAAGTGTTGATGCAGGGATGGCACAAGAACACCTGGGTGTTCAAGTGTTGCTGCAGGGATGGTACAAGAACACCTGGGTGTTCAAGTGTTGCTGCAGGGATGGCACAAGAACACCTGGGTGTTCAAGTGTTGCTGCAGGGATGGTACAAGAAAACCTGGGTTTTCAAGTTGTTTCTGCAGGGATGGTTTCAAGAACCTGGGTGTTCAAGTGTTGATGCAGGGGGTGGTACAAAAACAAACCCGGGTGTTCAAGTGTTGATGCAGGGATGGTACAAGAACACCTGGGTGTTCAAGTGTTGATGCAGGGATGATACAAGAACACCTGGGTGTTCAAGTGTTGATGCAGGGATGGTACAAGAACACCTGGGTGTTCAAGTGTTGATGCAGGGATGGTACAAGAACACCTGGGTGTTCAAGTGTTAATGCAGGGATGGTACAAGAACACCTGGGTGTTCAAGTGTTGATGCAGGGATGGTACAAGAACACCTGGGTGTTCAAGTGTTGATGCAGGGATGGTACAAGAACACCTGGGTGTTCAAGTGTTGATGCAGGGATGGTACAAGAACCCTGGGTGTTCAAGTGTTGCTGCAGGGATGGCACAAGAACACCTGGGTGTTCAAGTGTTGCTGCAGGGATGGCACAAGAACACCTGGGTGTTCAAGTGTTGCTGCAGGGATGGTACAAGAACACCTGGGTGTTCAAGTGTTGCTGCAGGGATGGTTTCAAGAAACACCTGGGTGTTCAAAGTGTTGGTGCAGGGATGGTACAAGAAACCTGGGGTGTTCAAGTGTTGCTTCAGGGATTTTGGGACAAGAACACCTGGGTGTTCAAGTGTTGCCCGCAGGGATGGCCAATGAACACCTGGGTGTTCAAGTGTTGATGCAGGGATGGTACAAGGACACCTGGGTGTTCAAGAGTTGATGCAGGGATGGTACAAGAACACCTGGGTGTTCAAGTGTTGATGCAGGGATGGTACAAGAACACCTGGGTGTTCAAGTGTTGATGCAGGGATGGTACAAGAACACCTGGGTGTTCAAGTGTTGCTGCAGGGGATGGTACAAGAACACCTGGGTGTTCAAGTGTTTTATGCAGGGATGGTACCAAGGACACTGGGTGTTCAAGTGTTGATGCAGGGATGGTACAAGCACCTGGGTGTTTTAAGTGTTGATGCAGGGATGGTACAAGAACACCTGGGTGTTCAAGTGTTGATGCAGGGATGGTACAAGAACACCTGGGTGTTCAAGTGTTGATGCAGGGATGGTACAAGGACACCTGGGTGTTCAAGTGTTGATGCAGGGATGGTACAAGAACACCTGGGTGTTCAAGTGTTGATGCAGGGATGATACAAGAACACCTGGGTGTTCAAGTGATGATGCAGGGATGGTACAAGAACACCTGGGTGTTCAAGTGTTGATGCAGGGGGTGGTACAAGAACACCTGGGTGTTCAAGTGTTGATGCAGGGATGGTACAAAAACACCTGGGTGTTCAAGTGTTGCTGCAAGGGAAAGGTTACAAGAACTCCTGGGTGTTCAAGTGTTGATGCAGGGATGGTACAAGAACACCTGGTGTTCAAGTGTTGTGCGGGGATGGCACAAGAACCCTGGGTGTTCAAGTGTTGTGCAGGGATGGCACCCAAAAAACCTGGGTGTTCAAGTGTTGATGCAGGGGGTGGTACAAGAACACATGGGTGTTCAAGTGTTGATGCAGGGATGGTACAAGAACACCTGGGTGTTCAAAATGTTGCCCGCAGGGTGGGTACAAGAACACCCGGGTGTTCAAGTGTTGGGTGCAGGGGGTGGCACAAGAACACCCCGGGTGTTCAAGTGTTTGCTGCAGGGATGGCACAAGAACACCTGGGTGTTTCAAGTGTTGCTGCAGGGATGGTACAAGAACACCTGGGTGTTCAAGTGGGTTTATGCAGGGATGGTTACAAGAACACCTGGGTGTTCAAGTGTTGCTGCAG
This sequence comes from Cherax quadricarinatus, assembly GCF_026875155.1. NCBI lineage: Eukaryota > Metazoa > Arthropoda > Malacostraca > Decapoda > Parastacidae > Cherax > Cherax quadricarinatus. The sequence continues at coordinate 74,903,272 of NC_069407.1, forward strand.
GGATGGTACAAGAACACCTGGGTGTTCAAGTGTTGATGCAGGGATGGTACAAGAACACCTGGGTGTTCAAGTGTTGCTGCAGGGATGGTACAAGAACACCTGGGTGTTCAAGTGTTGATGCAGGGATGGTACAAGAACACCTGGGTGTTCAAGTGTTGCTGCAGGGATGGTACAAGAACACCTGGGTGTTCAAGTGTGAATGGCTCTGGGTATGGAGGTGCATGTGTGTAAATGTAGTGTGTGGTGATGAATGTAATTTTCTCAACGATAAGAAGTCTCCCTGTGTTTGGAGTAAATGTAGTGTGTTGTGTATGAATGTAATTTTCTCAACGATAAGAAGTCTCCCTGTGTTTGGAGTAAATGTAGTGTGTTGTGTATGAATGTAATTTTCTCAACGATAAGAAGTCTCCCTGTGTTTGGAGTTATTATGAGGAAAACTTGATACAATGTACAGTAAACTGGTGTCTGGGGTTAATTTATCTTTATGGCTGAGTTCATAATATATCAGATAAACAAGTTAGTGGTTATTAAACAACTCTCATGTATAGTAAATTTCTGTTTTTTTAGGGAAATATAATAATGTACATTCCTTTTGGGGTGGTGATACACTCCATTGTCAAAATAGCAATGTAACATTTGATGAACTCAGGTAAAAGTTTGTATACATCCCAATCCGTTGGTGATATTAGTTTTTTTTTGCTTCGGGGTGAAGGGAGAAGATTAGTAAAACTTTTTGCAGGATCAGATCTATCAAAATTAACGGAAAACGTGACAAGTGAGGGGAAATATAAAATTAACAGTGTGTTAAAGAATCAGTTATGGCATTTGTAAGAATTCGTATGTGGAAGGATTAATAAAATTTTAAATAACAAGTGGAAATAATAATGCAGATTGTAGGTTGGGTTTCTTTGTTTATAATAAAAAAAAAATGATGGGATATTGTCAGTCGTCTTTTTGTAATTTTACTTAACATAGTTGTATGGGATATAATTTATAGGGGATGGGGAAGTTTTTGTCACACAACGTTAATGTTGTGTGTATTTGACAATGAATTTATATTCTGTGTAAGAACTGATACTGTGTTCTTTATTATTTAACGTATTGTGTTGTTTTAATATTATAAAAAAAATATCCCAGGGTGTCTTGATGAAATGTGACCTATCCTTTGGAGACTCAGATCTCGGAAAAAGCATTTGTTTTAGAGGGGGAAAAATTTCCAGGGCCCTCGTAAATTTAGTGAAACGACCAGAGTAGCTTCCAATTCCAGGGTTGCAGGATTGCAGAAGTCTGTTTCCATGCACTATTAAATTTCGTTTTTAGGCAGGCCATGGATAAATCCTCTTCAGATCACCCAGTCAAATATGAATTGAAAATGACTACTTTCTGCATGAGACTGGTAAGGAGATAGAGAGAAGGTAACCCGCAGACAGGTAGTGGGTTCAAAGAGTTTAGACCTCAAATATTAAATTAGTTCATAACTCTTCTTAGGAGGTCACTTGGGGGAATTCTTAGACATTGTAAGGAATAATTTAAAAGAATTTATTGGCCAAAATTAAGGCAGGTGTAAGGAATCATATCCACTGTTTGCAGAGAAGTCATCAAGTGGGAAACCTGTACACCCCATTAAACCTGCAACTTTTTGCAACCCATACCTGTCGATGGAGAACTTTTGTAGAGGAATTATATATGTTTTAGGTCCACTAACTTGTCCAAAACTGGGAATTCAAATACTTATTTACCATTATGGAAATGAAAAAACTAGATAACCATTACCTGGAGTTTACTGGAGAGATTCGGGGTTCCAAACGCCCCGCGGCCGGTCTGTGACCAGGCCTCCCGGGGATCAGAGCCTGATCAACCGGTGTTGTGCTGGCTGCCGCAAACCAACGTACGAGCCACAGCCCGGGGTCAGGAACCGCCTTGGTGCTTGTCCAGTGCCAGCTTGAAGACTGCCCGGGGTCTGTTGGTAATCCCCCATGTAGCTGGGAGGCAGGGTTGAATAGTCTCGGGCCCCTGGACACTTATTGTATGGCTCTTAACGTGCTAGTGGGCACCCCTGCTTTTCATTGGGTGGATGTTGACGTTGCCAGTCTTTTGCTTTGTAGTGAGTGATTTTGTGTGCAGTTGGTACTAGTCCCTCTAAGATTTTCAAGGTGTATATAATCATGTTTCTCTCCGCCTGCGTTCCGGGAATACGGTTCAGGAACCTCAAGCGGTACGTAATTGAGGTGTTTTATCTCCGTTATGCGCGCCGTGAGGTTCTTGTTATTTTTTCTAGGTCAGCAATTTCACCTGCCCTTTAAAGGTGCTGTTGTGTGCGCAATATTCCAGCTGATGAACAAGTGACCTGAAGGTTTTCATTTTATGGGCCTTGGCCTCCTAGTTTTGAAGGTTTCATTATCCATCCCGTCATTTTTCTAGCAGATGCGATTGATACAATTTTTATGGTCCTTGAGGTGGAAACTCGAAATGATCACCCAGGTCTTTGAGTTGGTGTTTCGCTCTATTTTGTGGCCAGAATTTGTTTTGTACTCTTGATGAAGATTTAATTTCCGTGTTTACCATATCTGGTAATTGAAATTTTCATCTGTTGAACTTCATATTGTTTTCTGCAGCCACTGAAAGATTCGGTTGATGTCCGGGCCCGGAGCCTTGCAGTGTCTGCAATGGAAGACATGTCATGCAGATTCGGGTGTCATCTGCAAGGAAGACCGGTGCTGTGGCTGACATCCTTGTCTATGTCGGATTTGAGATGAGGAAAAGATGGGAGCGGTACTGTGCCTTGTGGAAAGAGCTTTTCACGTAGCTGCCCCGGACTTTACTCTGTTGGGCACTATTCTGTGTTCTGTTAGTGAGGAAATTATAGATCATCGACGACTTTTCTGTTATTCCTTTAGCACGCATTTTGTGGTATTACGGCATGGTCCACTTTTTTCGAAGGCTTTTGCAAGTCTGATATATTACATCTTTCATTCTTTTTATCTTTAGTGCATTTAGGGACCTTGTCGTTTGTATCCATAGTTGGAAGCAAGAGCGACTGTTCTAACCCATGTTGCCCTGGGTTGTGTAAGTGATGGGTTTTTGATGGGTGGTGATCTTGCTTTTAGGACTCTTTCAAAGATTTTTATGATATGGGATGGTTTTGTGCTTTCGGTCTGAGTTCTTTGCTGTTGCTTTACTGCCCCCTTTTTGGAGTGGGGCTATGTCTGGTTTTTTTTAAAAACAGTGGGACGACCCCCCGTGTCCCTGCTCCTCTCCATAGGATGGAAAAGGCTCGTGATAGGGGCTTCTTGCAGGGTTCTTGATGAACACGGGTTTTCCTGAGTCTGGCCGGGGGGGAGAGTGCTGGGCATGTATTATCGCCTGTTCGAAGTCATTTGGCGTTTAGGATACATTGGGTTGGCTTGTGTAACCAAAATTTTGTGGCTCTCTCATAAAAAATTCTTTTGTCTTGACTCAGTCTTGTTTTAGCGGCTTGCTAAAAATGAGTCATATTGGGACTTTAGTAGCTCACTATTCTTGCTGTCATCTGTGTAGGGACCCATCTTGTTTATAGAATGGGGGACCCAATACTGGATGTTGTTCTCGACTTTGTTTGGCATAGGAGAAGAAATACTTTGGGTTTCTTTCGTTCATTATGGCTTTTGTTCTTCCGCGATTCCTGACTCCTATGATTCCTTTAGTTGAGTCGAATGCTGGGTATTCTCTGACCAGGTCTCCCTCGCATTTCAGATATTTGACCTCTTTTAGCTGCTGTTTTCTTTCCGTCGCCTGTAAAGGGGCGCCTGTCTCTTTCTATTTTATCACTCCTCCTTTTTCTTAGGGAATAAGCCTTGTGTATACATCGAGTGCACCAAGTTAAATCTGGTTAGGCATCGTTGGGGTCTGTGTTGCTTAGTATATCTTCCCAGCTTATATCGGTTAGATTGGGTTTTCTTGTGCTTATTAATACTAAAAACAATCCTAAAGCTTTTAACCAAGTTTATCTCTTGCATTCCTAATTCTTTTCAAAGTGATCAAGGTACTAATTTCACTGCAAAGCATTTGGGGAAACGTTTTAACTAGGCTAAGAATAATCAATCCACAAACTTTCCATGGCTATATCCTCGTTTCCCAAGGCCCCCTGGAAAGATTCCATCAGAAGTTTTTAAAACCCATGATTGAGGAATTTTTGGGGATGCATTTTCCTACGACTGGGGTGAATCACTTTCCTTTGTTGCTGTTTTCAATAAGGAAATTGTGCAGCGTCTACCGGGTATAGTCGTTTAGCTGATCTTTGGGCACAATTTTACGATATCCTCCTCGGGGCTCAAGGAAGGATGGAGGGGGAAGACGTTAGCTCAACATTCTAAACCCTTCTTCAAGGTTGCAGGTGGCACGTCAGTTACCTAAGGGCCAGCTTAAAGGCAGCTCAAAACAAGATGAAACAGAGGTACGAAGAATTTCAAAGTTTCGCTCCTTTCCATCCCGGAGACAAGGTGTTAGGTTTCGGATCCTATACTGGCCACACCCAAAAGCTAAGATTTACGGACCCATGCAAATTGTAAGTAAATTATCTATGAAAATTATGTGGGATTCCCCTTGACAAGGGCTCAAAAAACTAAAAATTTTACCACATTAATCAAATTAAAGCATTTTAAAAACCCGATAAAGTCCCAGTAATGGGGCTCTGTCCTCTACCTTGGAGATGACCCTGATTTGCACTCTATTTCTGAAATTAATTGGTAAGCTTCCCAATTTTGTCCTATCAAGGACCCTACCCCTTTAATGGTGGGCTAAGACTCAAGTAACAAATTTAACTGCGCCTTCTTCAACCTTACCTTGATTTGTTTTTCGGATGTGCCGAAAAAATTTACTTTAGGATACCATGGTTTTAGATTTTGGGAAAAAAACTAAACCTATTAAACTCTTCCCCTACAGTGCTAACCCTGAAAAACAGAGGCTACTTCAGCAGGAGGTTAGAATTTTTCTGTTAGAGCATGGGTTAGTGGAGGTTACTATCAGGTACCTTTGCAGATAAGGAGAAGGAAATCTCTGCCTTCGTAATTCCAGGTCATTATCAATATACAGTTACCCCCTTCAAAATGAAAAACTAGCCCTCCTCACTCCAGAAGCTTATCCATCAGGCTATTAAAGGACTTGAAGGCACGGCATCTTACCTAGACGACATTGTTATTATGTCTGATACTTAGTATCAACACATATTTAGGCTTAAGGCTCTCTTTGAGACCTTCCAGAGTTTCCACTTAACTGTTAACTTGTCTAAATCTTCCTTTGCCAGGCTACTCTTAATTTTTTGGGCCAATGAATTTAGGTAGTGGCAAAGTCGCCCCTAAATTTGCTAAAGTTCTTGCAATTAAAATTTATCCAATACCTCATAATAGGAAATCCCTTCAACGTTTCCTAGGTTTACCTGGAGTTTACCTGGAGAGAGTTTCCCGGGGGTCAAAAGCCCCGCGGCCCGGTCTGAGACCAGGCCTCCTGGTGGATCAGAGCCTGATCAACCAGGCTGTTGCTGCTGGCTGCACGCAAACCAACATACGAGCCACAGCCCGGTGATCCGGAACTGACTTTAGGTGCTTGTCCAGTGCCGCTTTAAGACTCCAGGGGTCTGTTGGTAATCCCCCTTATGTGTGTGGGAGGCAGTTGAACAGTCTCGGGCCCTGACACTTTTTGTATGGTCTCTTAACTTTCTAGTGACACCCCTGCTTTTCATTGGGGGGATGGTGCATCGTCGCCAAGTCTTTTGTTTTTGGTAGTGGGTGATTTTCGTGTGCAAGTTCGGTACTAGTCCCTTTTAGGATTTTCCAGGTGTATATAATCATGTATCTCTCCCTCCTGCGTTCCAGGGAATACAGGTTTGGGAAAACCTCAAGCGCCCCCAAAATAATTGAGGTGTTTTATCTCCGTTATGCGCGCCGTGAAAGTTCTCTTTTACATTTTCTAGGTCGGCAATTTAAACCTGCTTGAAAGGTGCTGTTAGTGTGCAGCAATATTCCAGCCTAGATAGAACAAGTGACCGAAGAGTGTCATCATGGCTTGGCCTCCCTAGTTTTAAAGGTTCTCATATCCACCCTGTCATTTTTCTAGCAGATGCGATTGATACAATGTTATGGTCCTTGAAGGTGAGTCCTCCGACATGATCACTCCCGGTCTTTGACGTTGGTGTTTCGCTCTATTTTGTGGCCAGAATTTGTTTTGTACTCTGATGAAGATTTAATTTCCTCATGTTTACCATATCTGAGTATGAAATTTCTCATCGTTGAACTTCATATTGTTTTCTGCAGCCCACTGAAAGATTTGGTTGATGTCTGCCTGGAGCTTTGCCAGTGTCTGCAATGGGAAAACACTGTCATGCAGATTCGGGTGTCATCTGCAAGGAAGACACGGTGCTGTGGCTGACATCCTTGTCTATGTCGGATATGAGGATGAGGAACAAGATGGGAGCTAGTACTGTGCCTTGTGGAACAGAGCTTTTACCGTAGCTGCCTCGGGCTTTACTCTGTTGACGACTACTCTCGGGGTTCTGTTAGTGAGGAAATTATAGTCCATCGACCGACTTTTCCTGTTATTCCTTTAGCACGCATTTTGTGCGCTATTACGCCATGGTCACACTTGTCGAAGGCTTTTTCAAGTCTGTATATATTACATCTGCATTCTTTTTTTTCTTCTAAGTGCATTTAGGACCTTGTCGTAGGTCACAATATTAGACAGACAGGAGCGACCTGGTTTCTAAAACCCATGGTTGCCCTGGTTGTGTCACTGAGGTTTTCTAGATGGGTTTCCTAGGTGTGGTAGATTTTATAGAAGATACTGTAAAAAATTTTCTCAGATTTTGAGCCCCTTCTACACCTCACTTGCAAGTCCTCACAGTTTCCCCTTTAATGGCCTCCAGAATGTCCAAAATACTTTGCAAAAGCAAAAAAGATTACTTGTAATGCACCTGTGGAAATTAAATTACCCGTAGAACCCTTACTATATCCGACATACAAGTAACTTTAATGAAGCAACAAAGAAAACTAATTTCTTACTAATGCTACACAAACTCGGAAGCATGTAGGAATATTTTGAGACACCTAGGTCCACCAACAGGGTGTCTCAAAATATCCTACTTTAGACACTCTGTTGGTGACCTAGGTGTCTCAAAATATTCCTACATGAGACACGGTTGGTGACCTAGGTGTCTCAAATATACCACATTAGACACTCGTGGTGACCTAGGGTGCTCAAAATATTCCCACATTAGACACTCTGTTGGTGACCTAGGTGACTCAAAATATTCCCACATTAGACACTCTGTTGGTGACCTAGGGTGTCTCGAAATATTCCCCACATGCTACACTCTGATGGTGACCCTAGGGTGTCTCAAAATATCCCACATGAGACCACTCTGTTGGTGACCTAGGGTGTCTCAAAATATTCCCACATGAGACACTCTGTTGGTGACCTAGGGTTCTCAAAATATTCCCCTCGAGACACTCTGTGGTGACCTAGGTGTCCCAAATAGTCCTACATAGACACTCTGTTGGTTACCTAGGGTGTCCATCAAAATATTCCCACAATTTACTCGGACCTATATATAACTTCAAATTTAATAACATAATTAGTAATTCTGCTAAAAATATTTTCATGAATATTATGTGGACTGTGTAATGTTATAATGAAAGCCAGAGAATACATTATTTATAACATCCATATGAAAAAATATTAATGTACCAACACTCGCCCAATTGTCTTGGAGAATTGCTAGTGCAGCTTAAGTCATCCCACAGCCCCCTGCCTAGATATGAGGAAACTAACTGGCCAGAAGTTCCACCATGTAGATGCGTATATTTACGGGTGTGTGTTGATGGCTCCTTAGTAATCACCCTTTAGCATCTAATTTCTATGCCCTGTCAAGTCAACCTCCTTCTTGCCACAGCTCGGAAGAGGTGTGCAGATGACTTAAACAATGCACAAAAGAAGGCTTTTCTCCAAGCCAGAACACAAGGCACAGCACTACGGGCAACATGAACAGCCGCACTTCCGACATTATGCGCAGCAGAGACTAACAGCAAATGTTCAACAAAGATCAGACGTACTAGGAACTACAAGCTCTCGCGATAATAGTCATTGGCAAAGTTAAGGAAGACCTGAAATTAATACAAAACGCTCATCTCGTCCACTGTCAACCACAGAAACTGAAGTCCTCAGCTAGGCCTCAAATTCGCAACTGGAATTACGAAACCACAACAAGACCTCAATTTAATCGCCACAACACTACGATTGACACAATGGACTCCCTTCCATTAAGCTTTATCTTCAAGGCATCATCTCAACGGCCATCTCAACACGCACCTCCCAGTCATTACCTAGACGTTACAATCATTGACTTGAAGCTCTTTAGCAGAGAGGACACGAACATCAGGGTCATCCACCGCTGGTAAAGGAGTGGGTGGTGTTATCAGAACATTGACGATTACAGTAACAAAATACTTAAATGACCCCAGATACCTACAAACCTCTACACAACAAACGAAGTGGACAACCTTTCTAAAACAGGCTTCAAAGGACTCGTTCGCCGCATTCGGAGGGACTCAGAACAAGGGCAGAAACTTTTGCAACACAGTACCTAGCAACCCCACACCTTCCAAATGTACGGCCTGCCAAAACTCACATCCTGTATCCCATTGAGGCCCATTCTTCGGTATAGGCAGTGCTTCCCACCAGCTCTCAGAATCTTCCTTCGAAAACACCTCCCTAAACGCTTGGGGCACCATCAGTCCAGCACATCTCACAAACACTCGGGTGACCTTCTCTAGCGCAATCGCAACATCACATCAGGAACAAGAAACATTCCAGCCTTGGACGTAACTTCCCTATCACCAAAGTACCTACTACACAAGCCATCGATCTCTTGCGAAGGAAAAATTGACGATTCACTGATCTTCTGTTCCAGCCATCGATTTCATCGACCTGTTATGAAAAGTTTGGCTTTAACGTGTTTCTCTGTCCGGAAAATCACCTCTTACCAGCAGACTTTTGGACTAACCATGGGTTTGCCACTCAGGGCCGTCCCCTGGCGTACCTATACAAGCAACAGCTGGAAGCCGAAGCGTCTCCACCATATTCCTCCGTCTGTCCCTAGCTCTGTTAGGCTGACGTTCCTATTAGTCCATTCTAAATCTAAACCTATAAGAACCTGCACGGCAACTGTATCCTTCTACAGCTCTGGTCCTCGGAAAAATCCCTGTAAACAACCGTAGGACCTTATAATTAAATTCGTTGATATGGAGCGTTTTCTCTCTAATTATCTTTAAAATAATAAACATCAAGGTTATTCAAAGAGGACTTGACTATAATCTAAGAACTTTTTAATTAATCTTCACTGGGGCTCAGTAGATCTTCATGAGTTTAATGTCCTATACAAATAAACAAACAACTAATACCACAATTGGTTTCCAAAGGATGTGTTGGGTTTAGAAGACACGGTAAGCAAACACTATGACATTTATTAGAAAACGTTTCGGTCCTGGGACCTGATTACTTCTAACAGCAGAGCTAGAAAGACATTATATATAGGCGGTGAGTATAGGTGTGAGTGGGCGCATGGTAACCGGAAGAATGAGCCATGTTTGGATGAGGTATGGGTAGACGCTGAGATCCTGTCTGATTTCCATGTGTCACATGATCTCATCCCAACATGGCATCTTCAGGTCACTCATGCGTCACTCCACAACCTCACTCTCGCCTATATATAATGCTTTCGAACCTCTGTATGAGTTGTCAGCCCCACGATCGCCTTAGATGCGGGGTTAGCCCTGGCTCTATGTCTCACTAAAGAATCACTCCCTCTTCCAGAGCTAACTCTCCGTCTGTCCCGATCTGCCCGCCATCCCAATTGGGAACCTTAACCTGAACTTGCTCGTTCGTTCGGTTCTGTTGTTAGAAGTGATCAAGGTCCCCAGGGCCGAAACGGTTTTCTAACTATTTTTCTAAAAAAATATGTTGTATAGTGTTTGCTTACGGTTGTCTTTCGAAACAACCTGGTGCCGGTATTTATTACCAAGGTTTAATACCACAAAGGAATATGTATAACGTAGTTCAAAAAGAATGGAATTATTGGTTTTGTCTATAGCTCTCCTCTTCAAGGGTGGACGTTTCCCTATTATACCTAGCCTATACTAAGGTCTTCATTATAGACGAATGGGAATATAGAGAAATGCTTTCAAGCAAGGAAGGAAGTGGAGATATCATGAGATCTCTAATTTGCATCGGATAACTCACGAATAGAGGTTATTTTCCGTGGGCCCCAAATTGATATCCCAAATTTCCTGTAACCTTGTAGACAAAAATGATTGTCTGTTGACTATTAGTACAGCACATTCTGGACAACTATTAGCCCCATTATGAAGCTTCAGTTAAACTCTCACTTGTAGCAGTGATGCTTCAATAATAAACACTTTACAACTAAAAGTATCCATGATACCAGTCCTCCTAAAACAAAGCTTGTGGTTTTGTGTGTAGAATCAATAGGGTGTCGGTGGTTTAAGACTCCATTAGGTCAGTGATCCTTTTCAAGTAAGTTTATGAAATCAGTCCAGTACCTGGCCACCCTCATCCTAGTAACCTGAAGTAATGTAAAAGACCTCTAATCCACACTGGGCTATGTGTGAAGGGGCATTCGTATGTGTGGATCTCTAGATGATCGATGTGGCAAACCCACCCTACTCTACTTGCTCACCAAAAGAAGGAATGTAAAGAAAAGGACTATCAAGTGCAACTTATGTGACATTTTTATGGGGCAACGTTTCGCTCCCAGGAGCCTTGTATCAGCTCCTGGAGACGAAACGTAGCCCAATAATAGGCACATTATAGTTGGCAACATGTGTCCTTTTAACTTATACATATTGTCGTAAATCTACCAACTTTATACAAAAAGGAATGTCATTCAATGTTACTGAGATACAGAGAGTGAGGGTTACCAAAGCCCTGTAGTAACCTGTGATCTGTGAGTCTTCACGTGTCCAGAACTGCGACTCGTTACACCATCAAGAGTTCCTTGATACTAACCAGTAAAAAAGTATCTAAATTCAGGGTCGGGTGGATTTAAGAATAGGTACTTCACTGCATAAGGATGTCATCAGGTAAAGTCCACAACTCTCAACTGCCCATTGTAGGGACTGACGGGCAGGTGCTCCACATACCCAGTGGAACTCAACGCTCAGCTTCCCTACGGCCTTAAATTAATCTGTGAGACCCCATAGGTATCGTCCCCCCCCCTCCTACTCTCCTACTGGGGAACGTTTACGTAACTTTTTTTTAAATCACTGAGATTTTCCTCTAGGCTGTGATGAATTACTTAATTGTCTGCGCCTATGTCCATGACACCTATTCATTTTCTTATGAGAAATTTTAATTATATAAAAACCATACTACTAAAAAAAATTTAGAGTGGACCGCAAAGGTAATTGAAATAGTTAATGACCGGTAAAGACAATAACTAAGTCGACCCCGATTTATTCTATAGTAAAAACAGGAAAACGTTTTCTTAATTTATTAGTGACGTAAATTAGTCAACCGTTATATTAAAATAGATAAATATCCGATCATAAAAGAAATATTTTTTTTTTTAATTGAGAACTTCTAATATACTGGTTATTAAGAACAATGATCAAGAAATTTTTAAATATTTATAACATAAACAGCTGTTGTTATGGACTCTCGGCCAAGACCTACTTCTTAACTTTAATTCTCAACAGTGCCTGCCTGTAATAGTTACCACTCAACAGTGATGCCTGTAATAGTTACCACTCAACAGTGATGTCTGTAATAGTTGCCACTCAACAGTGATGCCTGTAATAAGTACCAGCTCAACATTGGAGGTCTGTAATAGTTACAACGCAACAGTGATGCCTGTAATAGTTACCACTCAACAGTGGAGGTCCCTGTAAATAGTTTCCACTCGAAACAGTGATGTCGTAAATAGTTCCACTCAACCGTGCTGCCTGTAATATTTTACCACTCAACCATGGATGTCAGTAATAGTTACCACTCTACAGTGCTGCCTGTAATACTTACCACTCAAAGTGATGCCTGATAATCTAGTATTACCACTCAACAGTGATGCCTGTAATAGTTACCACTCAAACAGTGCTCTGCCTGTAATATTACCACTCAAGCAGTGATGCCTTAATAGTAACCAACTCTCAACAGTGATGTCTGTAATAGTTACCACTCAAAATGATGCCTGTAATAGTTACCACTCAACAGTGATGCCTGTAATAGTTACCACTCAACGTGATGCCTGTAATAGTTACCACTCACATGATGCCTGTAAGAGTTTTGCCCACTTCAACAGTGATGCTGTAATAGGTACCCCGCAAACAGTGGATGCCTGTAATGAGTTAACCACTCAACAGTGATCCGGTAATAGTTACCACTATCACCATTGATGCCTGTACTAGTGACCACTCCAACATTGAGGCCTGCTAACTATTACACACTCATCAGTGATGCCGTATAGTTACCCACTCAACATGCTGAGTGCGGCCAGTACATCACGTGTTGCCACTCAACAGTGATGGCTGTAATAGTTACCACTCAACAGTGATGCCTGTAATAGTTACCACTCAACAGTGATGCCTGTAATAGTTACCACTCAACAGTGATCCTGTAATAAGTTTTACCCACTCAACAGTGATGCCGTAAAGTGAACAATCAACAGTGATGCCTGTAATAGTATTTTACCATCAACAGTGGAATGCTGTAATATTACCACGCAACAGGGATGCCTGTATTAATTACCCTCAACAGTGATCCTGTAATAATGTTACCACTCAACAGTGATGCCTGTAATAGTTACCACTCAACAGTGATGAGTGTAATAGTTACCACTCAACAGTGATGCCTGTAATAGTGACCACTCAACAGTGGATGCCTGTCATATTACCACACAACATTGATGCCTGTAATAGTTACCACTCAACAGGATGCTGTAATAGTTACCACTCAACAGTGATGCCGTAAGAGTTACCACTCAACAGGATCCTGTAATGTTTACCACTCAAAGTGATGCCTGTAATAGTTACCACTCAACAGTGATGCCTGTAATAGTTACCACTCAACAGTGATGCCTGTAATAGTTACCACTCAACAGTGATGCCTGTAATAGTTACCACTCAACAGTGATGCCTGTAATAGTTACCACTCAACAGTGATGCCTGTAATAGTTACCACTCAACAGGCTGCCTGCAATAGTACCACTCAACATGGGATGCCGTAATAGTTAACCACTCACATGATGCCTGCAATAGTTACCAGTCAACAGTGATGCCTGTAATAGTTAACACATCAACAGTGATAGCCATGAAAAGTTACCACTCAACAGAGTGAGCCTGTAATAGTTTACCAATCAACAGTGATGCCTGTAGAGTTACCACTCAACATTGTGCCTGTAATGAGTTACCACTCAACAGTGAATGCCTGTAATAAGTACCACTCCCATCAGTGATGCCTGCAATAGTTACCACTCAACAGTGATGCCTGTAAAGTTTACCACGCCAACATGATGCCTGCAATAGTTCCACTCAACAGTGATGCCTTAATGATTAACCACTCTACAGTGATGCCTGCAATAGTTACCACTCAACAGTGATGCCTGTAATAGTTACCACTCAACAGTGATGCCTGCAATAGTTACCACTCAACAGTGATGCCTGTAATAATTAACATTCATCAGTGGAGCCTGTAATAGTTACCACTCAACAGTGAGGCCTGCAATTGTTACCACTCAACAGTGATGCGCCTGTAATAGTTACCACCAACATGATGTCCTGTAATAGTTGACCACTCAAGAGTGATGCCTGTAATAGTTTACCCACTCAACAGTGCGTGCCTGTAAAGAGTTTACCACTCAACAGTGATGCCTGTAATCGTTACCACTCACAGTGATGCCCTGTAAAGTTACCACTCACAGTGGATGCCTGTAATAGTTACAGCACTCAACAGTGATGTCGTAAAGTTACCACCAACATGATGCCTGTAATAGTAACCACTCAACATGATACCGTGTCTAATAGTAGTAGAGAAGTTGGTCGATCTAGAAACACACTGCCGGATTCACGGATAATGACCATGGAAAATAACGAGACTAATGGGGGTCTCATTGACCTTAAGGGGCTGACAGGTAGGAGTTTTTTAATATGTTATATCATCCCCCAAGGGGATAGAGAGTCTTATTCCTAGCATTACTAAGTAGGAGAAAGACTAGAACCAAAGGCTTCAGGTGGGTCCAAGGTGGCAGATTTCCAGGATAATAGTGTGGCAAAGAAAGTGATAATGGGGGTCGCATAACCCCAGGGGCTGACAGGGGTAACAAGTTTTAAATATGTTTAATCAACCCCCAAGGGAATAGAGATACTTATTTCTGTGTATTACTAGTATAAAGAAGGTAAGGTAAGATCACTTCTGAACATCCCCCGAAACTCTATCACTCTGATAGAATGGGAGAGGCAGTACAAAGGATCAGTGACTGGTACAAGCTTGGCCATCTACGCGGGACTCCCCCCCCCCCCATCCCGGCCTGCAACTCACTGACGCGACTGTTGCTACTTCACAACACTGCTGGGTTTAAAGAACGCGGTAATGGATGGGTAGCTGGTCCCCGAGGGAACCGGATTCCAGGATAATGACCATGGAAAAGAATGTGATAATGGGGGGTCTGCATGACCTTAGGGCTGACAGGGTAGGAGTTTAATATGTTTAATCATCCCCCAAGGGGATAGAGAGACTTATTTCTGTGTATTACTAAGTATAAGAAGGTAGGTAATGATCACTTCTGACTCCCCAAACTCTATCACTCTGATAGATGGGAGAGGCAGTACAATGGATTCAGGTGACTGGGTATGACTTAATAATTGGGTGGGGTCTCTGATGGAGTGTTGCAGCCACCTGCTTCCTTCGAGGTCATCGGTGTGATTATCAGCCCTGCGCTCGCTCTCCGGCTACATCGGGGGGCATCTGTGTGAAAAAAGGATAATAACCTAATTTTTCAAGGGTGAAAACAAAAAGTCTCTCTTAGCAAATATATTTATTAGTTAACATTACATTGTTTTATTCCTCCTCTCCCTCAGAACAGCTAGCTTCTAAGAGCATGAAACTACGAGCAGTGGCGGAAGATCTACCTCTCTCGCGTCGATGCTTGACCCTGGGGAAAAAATCTCTTACGGTTTTTTCTCTTCCCCGCCAAGATGCAACTGTCTCTCATCTCTAGTTCCTCTTCTTCTGTACTCCCTTCTTCAGTACTGCTATTAGCTTCTTCGTCTTCCTCCACTTTGTCATCTGTTTTATCTTTAAATAATTTAAACTTTGTTTCTCCGGCATCTGGATGACCATAGGATACAGAGTGATAGGCATCTAAGTAAAAGCGCTTATCATCAAATGAGCTAAGACCTTGTTTCCTATGGTGATAGTGGTCATCTGACCTTTTAAATTCTAATTTGACTATATTGGAAGGTATGTTTAGAACCGTCTTCCAGCAATCTTCTAATGTTTTTATGAGGTAATTAATTGTTGTTCAGACTGAGGAATCTCCTTTTGCAGACGATAGTGTTGTTTATCTCGTGCAGGATGCTTTACATTTTGGGTTTAATGCAGGACTATTCTGAAATAGGCCAGTACCCCCACCTCACTTTTAAGTAAGCTTAGGATACCTTCCTTGAGTTCATTGTAGAGAGGTGGAGCTGGGGAAATTAGATGTGGCTATTCCTTTTCCTCATGGTTCCTTAACCGATTCTTTCAGTAAGTTTTTTGATGACCTCTAAAAGGGCGATGGGACACTATTCGGTATCTGAATAGATTAGTTTTATTTTGTTCTTGGTATGTTTTCGTTAAGAATCATCTTACATACCATAATCATGGCAGTACAGCGCCTTATTTGGAAGACATGCTTATAGTTCTGGTTGCCTATGTAATTAGGGATAAGTGAGTTTTATGGCTGGCGTCCCCGTCGTCCTCCATTACTTTGTTTTCTGAAAGCTTTATGGCTTTCTTAATAGTGGTTACTCACGCTCGCAAAAATGCTCCTGCTGATGTTATGAGCTTCGTTTTGTTGGCATATTTTGAGTGATTAAAACATGACTTGCCGAATACAGAAGTGGTCAACAATTTTAAATAATCGATGACAGTCTTTACTAGTGCTACTATTACGTTGCCTCACGTTCGTTTCACAAAGCCCGCAAAGAGATATTTTCTTGTTGAGAATTCATATATGCTATGAATTTTCTCCCAATTTGTAGGAACTATCTCATGATTACAACTGCAATAAAGGCATAATGTATGAGGTAGTTTCGTTTGAGGGAGATGGTCCCCCACTAATTTAGTTATTTTTAACAGGGTGTTTTTGATTATGATTGCCAAATAGCTGTTTGCTGGTACTCAGTTAGATATATATTGTTATCTGTTTGTGATTAGAGCTTAGTGGTAAGTCATCCGTGTAGCGAGCTAATTCTGGGGCTATTCCTAGTGTGTCTATATGAAGCCAGTAACTTTTAAGTGTCTTGAGGAGTCTTCTGGAGTGATGACACCTTTTGCGAGTTTACTCTCATTTCTGCGGGTGAGAGTTTTCGATATATGTTTGCGTAGGGCTGAGCTCAGTCACTGCAAGTTCCATTAACGAGAATTATTAAAATTTCCGTATAGACATAAATTTAATTTCCTAGGTTTTTCTCATCATTATTTGGGATTTCATAGAAACTGGTTATTGGCCCTGAGCAATAATCGTCCTAACAGCAGAATAGTGAAGCCGCCTCTTATATTTGACTGTTTTGTTGTTATAAAAGCTCTGGTCAGTAATAATTCTAATTCCACTCCAATGGTTTTTAGAAAGCATAATTGGCAAAGCGGGCGAGTGAAACTTAGTGAACATCATCTGATTATAGATGTTGTATTATAAGTCCTTTGCAAGGTGTATATGTCAGCCAGAAGTCCTACTTCACTAGCTGAGGTTAGACTTGGTGATAGTCTCCTAGGTTGGTCTAGCTGGTTTCTCCATTCTGTTGGTGCATGTGACGTTTGCTGCGGGGCTTTTATGTTCTTAGTCTGTGTTTGGGTGTTTGCTATTCTTGTTGGGACTACCAGGGGAATGTACTTAGATCACTCGTGACTTTCTGGGGTGATGATTTTGTATTTTTTGGTTTCTTGGGGGGCAAGGTCCGGGTTGATGATGACATTTCTTGAGGGGCGGGTGTTGTTACCGGTGATGAGCCTCTGTGAAGTTCCAAGGGGGGGTGAATTGTTGTTGAATCAGGTGCGGCCTGTGCATTACTTGCCTAACACTGGGGGACATGTGGAACTTGTTGGCTTGACTTTAATGGATACGGTGGGCGCCTTATGGTATTAACCTTTAGGATTTTATATACCCTTGTAGTAATTTTTTTACTGTGATTGGCGGCTTTTTATTCACTTTGGTCTGTTAGGATCATAGCCATTCATATGATTGGGTATGAATAATAATCAGGCAAATATTTACCGGATTTTTTTTGACCTTAAATTGCAATTATTGCAGAGTGGCTCCTAAATAATTAGGGCCTTAGGCTTGAGGTTGGTCTTGATGCCTCACCTTTGGTTTGGTAAGGTAATGTCCTGATGGACAGGATGTTGCACTTATTCTGTTTGGCAAAAAGGTATATGATGATCCCTGGTCTTTTTGTAATGGTGTACTGGGTGTGGGCTTCTTTATCCTATAAATTTTAGTCCGAATGGTCATTTCTTAAAGTATGATCAATAAACTGTTACCCCCGATGGCCATATCTATCTATTTAATAGTGTTATTCTGTCTTTCCGTTATAGCCATATGCTATTGCTAATGTGTCTTGCCTGTTATATGTACACACTCTGGCTCTACTTTTACCGAGATTAGCTTCTAAATCCACTAAGGCTGTTTTGAGAGCCAGAGGGCAATGTAGCCCATTCGTGAGTATTTTTAGAATTTCAAACGGCTTTTCATGCGGGGGGAAAAAATATCCAACTTGTTTGGTGGTTGTAGAATGTTTTGTAGTGTGTTGTTATGTTGCTTTTTGTCCTCTATTTTATCATTAAACAATTCAAGCAAAAAGTGCTTATTGCGTTGAATGTTTCGGAAGATAGGAGAAATTTCTATATATTTCTGGGTATAGTGTTTGAATTAACTAAACGCTACATGTGTCTTTCCAAAACAATAACCAGGGCAACTTCCTGTGAATTTTATTACTTAACCACGACCGACATAATGTAGCGCATGATAGGTCCCTTCATGAGAATGTTAGCATTAAATAAAATATTTGTTTTTTGTGAGGGTCAGATGTGCAGTCTCGAATTTGTAGGTTGTCACTACATGGACGGGAGAGTCACTCGCGGTATTTGTACAACATTTTGTAAGTCTATCAATTCTTGATAAATTTAGTCTGATTTTATACAGCCCCAGCCAGCTACGACAGAAAAAAGGCCCGCCAGACATGAATTATAAACAACTATTTTTTACTCCTCTCGGGGTTTAAATTATCCTGATTTTTCCCTGTAAAGATGTGGGATATTCTCAATAGTCTCATAGGTATACCGCAATCCAATTCTTGCATATTTACAATTATGAAAACCATTATATATAATTAGTATATTGAAGCCTGATCCCTCCCCCGATGACTTCAATTTCAAGTTTCTAATCGTGTGTAAAGGTAATCCCTCCATGACCGTATGAGCCTGAGATATACATCTCGTCCTGTAACTAGTTCGCGCGGGAAAAGTTATATAATGCGCACGACTGTCATCCTCTACCCAGTAGCGGACTGTTTCTGGGAAAAATAAGGCTCAGTTCGGCCATTAATCCTAAGAGTCATTTTAATAAAGTGTCTACGTCTGTCTTTGAACAGTTGATAATTTATAATAAGATATGCTGCATAATTATTGTTGCGAAGGATGAAGAAATAATATGGGTCGTTGTTTATGAGAGCAGGAAGTGATATATTTTATTCGGACAGAAGTGATCTTGAAAGCAGTTAGTCTGCTTCTATGATATGTAGGTTCATCTGTATTGGAATTCGTCTCCAGTTCAGGTTTCTCTTCCTAATCTGATCGGAAAATTTTTTTTACCATGAAGTGAACCTCGCTATCCTGCAGTGGAGGGGGAAAAACCAAGAAAGAGAGTTAATGATCCTTGGAAGAGGAGCTGTCAATTGTGGCGGGCTGGTCTCCATAAACTGGGGAACGGAAACTCGGGTCTATACTGGCTCTGTGGAGTGTTACGGGATCGTGCAAGATTCATCGGAGGACACAACTGATCTGCCATAATATAATTAGCGAAAGGTATTTATTATTCTTTTGTTTTAAGTGTCATACTAAAAACTAAATTATAACTCGAGCCAATCTTTTAAAAAAATGTAATGTTGTAAAGTTATAAAACTGGAGAGATGCTAAGCTATCTATGGAATATAGGCACGTTCTCAAAATGATTTTTTATGCTTGTTAGTGAGATTCTTTAATAAAATCTTATCTTCAAATTTGTTTGACTGTTAATATAAAAGTATTGATTAAGAAAAAAAGGAGCGCTGACCTCTTTCTTCATGGCCCGCCCCCCGGGATCATCTGCTTTGGAGTATTGCCCAGCCCCAACTGTTGGAAATAGTATTATTAGCTCAAAGACTTATTTCATTATCTGAAATAGCTGTTTTATGAAAAATCAATTCAGGGAGCAATAACTTGGTAATTCACCGGCACGCATTCCTGCGATGAGCTGTGACATTAGCTACACACACTGATAGCCACTGAATACTACTGGGGATTGTGTGTTGAGCCGCATCCGGAGGGACAATCGCCTGCTTATGGTGGCATCTGCGAGTGGGTGACGAGCCATAGCTGTAAATTAAACAACACACTCTCTTATTCCTTATATTTTTTATAATTATTGATAATATTTTAATCTCACTTAGAGAGAGAAGTTTTTACCTGCTCTAATCTAAGATGGTAACTTTCTTGGAGGGAGAGGGAAGAGCTCTTTAGCCTAGTCGAAAAGTGTGCGTTTTTTATAGCTCGCTTGTAGGTAGCGTGATCATAAGGTGCTTATTTTCCCCAAAAGTAGAGGTACAGTTTGTTCTCATCAGTCTCTCTCTTTTTTCACGAGAATCTTTTAACAAAAATCCCTGCAAGTCTTTATATTATAAATTTTAATCTAGAACAGATTTCTTATTGTCATAAAGTATGAAGGGTTAAAATCTGGGATGAATACTCTTTTCGAACGGTAAAAATAAGAATTTAGGGACCGGGCAAGTAGGAGATTACGTATGCCATTAGTTCAATGTGAATTTCCCTTTTGTATAAAGCCTAGGCGAGGGAAAAAGATTAATTTATAGAATTATGACCATCTCCAAACTAAATATTCTTAAATTTAATAATAATAATAATATATTTTTCCCCAAAATAAAATAATAAATAAATAGGCATAGCTGGCAGGAAAGTGGCGGAGCCTGCTTTCTCTTGTCTGTGACTCCATTCTACCCACTGCCACCTGGGTAGGGGGCCCCCCCGCCCGAGGAAGTGAAACAGCGTTATATCAGACGACCTTCACTGTCGGTCGGGCTTTTTTTCTATGTGGTCTTCTGGCGGTGAGGAGGACATGCTGGCATTGTTATCTTCATCCTGGATAAACTCCCCCTCCCCTCTGTTTGAACTAAAGGTGGGAAATGTTTTTATTATAAGATGATTCTTCACAAAAAAGGCTCATTTGAGAGGGTAGATGGACAAGGTTTCTGTACCTTTAGAGGAAGAGTTTGTATATTTTCAGAGGCCTGCAAGAATAGTGTTGCTTGTTTTAGCGGAGCAGGCAAAGAGCAGTCTAGTGGAGCGTTTATGTTAAAAATTATGCCGGTTCTTTCGCGAGAATAATCTTTTCCAGTCGGATGATAAAATACTCACCCTTTGAAACAAAAATCACCTCTCTTAGTGAGAAAATCATTTTAGTGAAAGGTCTCAATTAACCGGCAGATTACCAAAATCCCTTGAGACAGACAATAGCTCTCTGTTCTAATTGATGACCTTTTTAATTGAAGAGTTAGAGTGATATTATAGCTAATATTTACTAGAGGAAGACACGAGCACCTTATCCGTTAATTTCACTATCTCAAATTTATTTCCACAAGGAAAATTACGCTCGCACGATCACGCTTAATTGTAGCCAATATATTTTATTAAGACAACGAGATCTGTCTCAGTGAATGATTCTCCGGGCGAACAAATTTTTGGAAAAAATCTAGCCGGATTTGTTGAGATATATCGTCACGTCACTGCGGATAAATACGGTATCTTCTGGTTGATTTAACCGTCCAGAGGAAAATTCAATACGAAGCTTCATTACCGGAGAGGGCAACTGTGGAAAATGTATACCGCTGGTAAAAACAAAAATGGCCTTAAATTCACATTAAAAAGAATTTCTAGATATGTTTTTAGAGACGTTCAATAGCCCCGGGGCTTTACTGGGAATGTTAACAACTTTTTAGAGCGGCTAGGGAGAAAAACGCCTCTATTACTTATAAAGTCGTAGTAGGATTATCTCTCTTCTCAGAGGGCCTATACTTTGCATAAATTGCGCCTCCTTCGATTTCCCAGACGGAAAATCATGGCGCTGCCCCTCGCATTTATACTCACCTGCGACCTTCTTGGCGGACTTGACTTTATTACATTCCCACAATGCGGGCATTAATTTATTTTGTTATGCATGATGTCTTTTTCATGGTGTTAATGAAGGCAGGTAGGACTAGTCAGAAAAAACTAAAAAGCGTTCTTGTCAGCCTTACGAATTATTATAGAAAGCCCCACTTCCGTGGAATTTCGAGATTACACACGGACAGAGGGGACCGTGTTTTATATTCGTCCTCTTCTGAATTACCTAATAAAAAAAAAAATATTAAATTATACTGTACCTCTCGGACACTAAGGCTGCAATAGCGGAACGAGCTATTCGCACGTTTAAACATAGAATCTCCGCTATATGACTTTAAAAAATTTCTTTAAAAATAAGAGGTTTTACAGCCATAGTAAAAAACTTACAACTCAACTCTCACTCCCTCTCAAGAAAGGTCAACTCCAAAACAAGTGCTTCTCTGAGTCTTCTCGAGACTTCGTCGGCAGTTTGGGAAAAGTATTAAAGCCCGTCCTATCAGCCTCGTACTAGCCCACGACTGACCCCGGGAGCGCATGGGGATAACTAGCCCGGGGGGATTTTTCCCAAAAGAGTTATTGGCCCAAAACACCAAAGAAATTTTTAAAAATCCAATCGGGATAATTCGCAAGTAATCCCCCATATCTTTTCGACCTAGGGGGGAAAAAAATATGGGAATTTTCCCCGGGAAATTAATAAAACATTCTCCCTAAATTTTTTTTCCCATTAAAATTTGAGACGGAGAAGAAAAACTGACGGCGTAAAAAAATATCTGGGAGCTGGGGGGTTTTTCCCCCGAATGCGATAGTGGGTGCACGAGGGGGAATGCAAAAGTCAGCAGGGGAACCCCCTGCAGTGCAACACAGAGATTTTTAAAATTTTAAATAAAAAAAACCCCCGCTAAAGCTCGCAATCGTATTTTTAAAGGGAAATTAAAAAAAAAAAGAAATTTAAATTGCATTTGAGATATTTACAAATTTTCTTAAGAAAAATCTAACGTAAACCCGACTTTTTTTGAGCAAATTTAAAAAAGTTTGGGAGGAGAATTTCACCGTTCCCCCTAACGAACCCCACTTTATAAAAAAAAAAATATTCTTCTTTCGAAGCGTGGAGGACCATCTTAACTACATCTTCCCTTGGTATCTCGCTGTTAGTATTTTTAAAAAGAAAAAATATCGAAATGGGTAAAGGAATTTTGTCTCATCCCTCGGCTAACCGCCAAAAAAAATTTATTTTTAAAAATGGAACAAATATCTTACCCCTCAAGCGCGAATCTCCCTTTTCCCGCCTTCGCAGAAGCCTGCAACCCCCACTATGGGCGTAGGAAGGGAAACTTTCCCGCCTCTCGGGTGAAAGTGAAACCAGCCCCAAAAAAGGAGAGAAAGGGCGCCCTGCCCCAGCTAGAACCGCCCCCATAAGGGGAATTGGCCCCCTTCGGGGCTACCACCTCCCACGAGGGGCACCCCCCGGTCTTTTTTGAGACGGGAGTCCCCATAAAAAAAAAAAAAAAAAAGCTCCTCGCTGTTGCCGCCGCGGCGGGGGGGGCAGGGGGGAGTGGGGGCGGCTGCGGCGGCTGCGGTGGGGCGCCCCGCGGTAGTTGCCCCGAGGAGTCTAAAAGTAAAAAAAAAAAAATCCAAAAAAGAAAAAAATGCCTTTAAACTCCCCCCGGAAATACTTTTATCTTTAATATCAAGAAAAAAAAAACAGTCTTTCTCTCTCGCCTGGGCTCTTCCCCCAAAATTTAAAAAAATAAGATCTGTATTTCACGAAGAGAAAAATTGCCATAGCGAAATTTCAATTATTCAAAAATAATTCTTTATTCGTTGGGATAAGAGAGGTATTTTATTCCCCCCATACCCTAATTTAAAAATTTTACAAATCATTAAATTTTGACAAGCAGCGGCGTAATCGATAAAAACTTTTTTCCCCTTGTGGGGAATTAGTGAGCCTTATTTGATTAGAGCCCAAAATTTTAAAAATCACAAAGGGGAGAAAACAATTTTAGGCGGTTTTATTTTTAAAAAAACCCGGAAAAAAAGCCGCTCTGGCTACCCATTGAAATTTAAACTTTTATAAATCGAGGAAGAGCTTTGCCCCTTTAGTAAATACCCGGGGACAGGATTGAGACCGGTTCCCTTCTCGAAGTGGGATTATAAAAAAAAAAAAAGGACCCCCCATCATTGTTTTCCCAGAGAATTTAAACTCCCCCTTAATGAAGAAGGAGAAAAGGACCCCGTTTGTCGATATTATTCTCAATTAACGTCAAGACCAAAATTTATCAGAAGTGTTTACAAAAGCTGTGGATACAAAGTTTAGGGAAAACCCACGACCTTTTTCCCCCCCCCCCCCCAAATTTCCCCATGACCAGATTTTTCTAAACTTTTGATGAAATTGAAAAAAATTTTTGCAATTTTAATCAGAAAAAAATGACGGGTGAAATCAGACGCTTTGAAAATGCTACGCAGATTTCCGGGGTTGATAGAAGCTTTTTAAGGGGCCCAGTTTAAAAGCACTTAACGAAAGTAACCTAGAGAGGCCCCCCAAACCCCTACCAAAACCCACCCCCCAGGGGTGGGAGGCTACGCAGCGCGGGGATTTAAACCCCCGCCGACGTCCCATAAAAATTATCCGTCTCCTCCCTCCGGGGACCCAGGAAAAACCCCAAATGTTGACGAGAATGAATATAAAATTTCCCCGTAATTGTCGGGGGAAAAGGGGAAAAATTCTGGAATATGGGGGTTTTATGTGTATCCCCACAACGCTACTTTGCTCGCCCTAGAGCCCGGGT
>NC_069407.1:74928223-75020819 GCF_026875155.1 Cherax quadricarinatus
GACCTGACCTTCCGGCACTATTATAAAACTCACTGAAGAACTCCATAGTGGGAGATAACATATCCTCAACTAGTTTTCCAGTATCAGTCTCTGCTCGATCTGATCAATGTACCAAGTAATTCATAACCCCATCCACTGCCTCAGTGCAAGCCATGTGGAAAAGTGCAGAGTGCTGCATAGGTTGATAACGCATTTAGATATTAGAATTATAGTATTTTGAAGGAATCATAAGAGGCATTCACAAATTCATGTAGAAAAAAAAATCCAAAGTTTCTTTAATAAAAATGTAAAATTATAGCATATGCAGCCCAAATTTAATTGGATACCTTTAAGAGACCAAAATCCTAAAATATCACAATCACATTAACTCACAGATGAAATATAAAGTAATGGGTAGGAAGGGCTGAAGTGAGTCAGATGCAACACTCAGAAATTATCCCTCGAAAAGACCCAATTTCACCTTATAAAATATTTCTTCCATAAAAAGCACCTTTTAAGGAAGTACAGTAAGCAAGTAAGTTTTATGTTGGCTTAGTCCATAACATACAAGTTTTTAATATGGCCAAGAAGGCATCACGGCTGTAATAGACAATATAATATGAATTACATAATGATTAATTTAAATTAGGGGAACCGAAAAAGTAAATTATCTCGCAAACTAATTTTATTAATAAAATCGGAACCTTCTACTAACCTTAACTTCAGTTCTACTAACCTTAACCTCAGTTCTACTAACCTACCTCAACAGATTGCTTCCTCTTAGAAAACCACACAGACTAAAAGTTTAAAGATCACCACCTGAAGATTGATGATTCCTTTCTAATTTCTACATGTAATTCAAGAACAATGTTCTTAACGCGCCCTCGGAATAGTAAGGCATTAAATTCCAATCAAGAAACAGAAAGAAGAGTCCAGTTTGGGTAAGAACCCCTCCACCAGTGTCACTGTTAGGTTTAGGTAAGTTCGACAGAAACAGGACAAGTGTTATCCTGACGCGGGTCTTCGATGATGACCCGCTGTTGGAGCTTTTGGTCATCTGACCGAGGCCTTCCGCTGGCGTACCGGTCCACCCCCTTTAAATATTATTGTAGTGTCATGGGAAAATAATGTAATAATGTAAAGTAATTCTAACCATTTGAGAAAATAGTTTTTGTGGTACAGCAGCTTCCAATCCTGGGGTTAAATCGAGTGGGAATCTGTAACAAGTGGGCGTTCCACAGGGATCAGTCCTTGGCCCGTTGTTGTTTATAATATATATCAATGATCTTGATGAGGGAATTACTAGTGATATGAGCAAATTCGCCGATGACACAAAGATAGTTAGGATAACTATTTCAAACGTAGATGTTATGGAACTTCAGTGCGGATTAAACAAACTCTACTCCTTGGGGGGTCAGAAAAAGTGGCAGATGCAGTTCAGTGTATGATAAATGTCAAGGTCTGAAGCTTGGAGTGCCCATAACCCTAGTACTTGTAAGTTTAAAATATGTAGAACTTAGCCATACAGATTGCGAAAAGGACT
Organism: Cherax quadricarinatus; assembly: GCF_026875155.1. Taxonomy (NCBI): domain Eukaryota; kingdom Metazoa; phylum Arthropoda; class Malacostraca; order Decapoda; family Parastacidae; genus Cherax; species Cherax quadricarinatus. Next base: position 74,929,746 of record NC_069407.1, read on the forward strand.
TGGGGGTTATGGTGAGCAGCAACCTTAAACAAGACAACAATGCATAAGCATACGTAACAAGGCAAATAGATTACTGGGATTTATATCAGAAGTGTAAGCAACAGATGTCCAGAGGGTCATACAGCAGCTTTACACATCATTAGTAAGGCCTCACCTAGATTATGCAGCCAGTTTCTGTCTCCATATTTCTAGAAAGGACATAACTTCGTTAGAAAACATCAGCGTAGGATGACTAAATTAATACATAGCATTAGAAATCTTCCTTATAAAAGATGAATACTCTTAAGTTACATTCTCTTGTTAATCGAAGAATGAGGGGGGAAAAAAAGAAATAACCTTTGGTAAAAAAAAAAAAATCGAAGTGTATAAGTGATGATAGGTATTAAAAAAGGGGGATATTTAATAAGGACTTGAGGAATATCTCTCCAAGAAGAACCCGCAGTAATGGATTTAATTAGATAAGTATTAGATTTAGAAGAAAGGACATAGAAAGTATTGTTTGGTAAATAGGGTAGTAATGAGTGGAACAGTCTACCTAGTTGGGTTATTGAGTCAGGACTGTTTGGGTAGTTTCAAATTTAGGTTGATAATTAACATGAGTGGAGGAGTTGGATTTGAGTGGGACCTTCACATCATAAGCTTATTTCTTGGTGCATTGAAAATTGGGTTGGGCAAATGTTTTTTGTTAGTGGGATAAATTGTAAAGGACCTGCCTAGTATGGGCCAACAGACCTCCTGCAGTGGTTCCTCCTTTCTTATGTTCTATGTTAACAGTGAGTAACTTAAATACACAGGAAAATTACTACGGTAACATGCAAGGACTGCATACTAACACATAAATATTAGTGTTTGTGAATTTCCTGTTTTTTTTTTTTTTGTGATTATACCAATGAATGAAATAAGGTCAAGATTGTGATTGATCGATGTGACGGAAAAACACAAAAAGGTAAATAATGACGAACTGCTAGAGGAAGTACCTCATAATCACAAAGAACAACACAAAACTGTACATACAGTACAACACAAGACAAAACAGTAACACATAAGAAAAATACAGTAACATACAGCAGAACAGTACAGCAGTACATAAATATCACACAAGACATACAAGAACAATACAATGAAAAATAAGGGACGAGTAGAGCAAGATAACAGTAATACATAAAACAGCAATTTGAAGACATTAGACAGAGTGTACTGCCCAGGTTGTAACATCAACATCAAACAATCACTTATATGTCGAGAGGTTTGACACTCCCAGTTTTACATCTTATTTTCTTTCTTTTTATTGTGTTTTGTGAATATTTTTCTCAATATAGTGAAGTTGAGAGAAGTGAGACGGAAAGAATTAAAAATAATGTAATAAATTCACAAGAATTTTTTCTTGCTATATCCAGTACAAATTCTCTCAACTGTTTACTTCCTTATATCTTCATAATTTATCATTAAGGATATCTAGAAATACTATGTAACAGCATTTCTACATCCCGTTAATCAGAATTCTATTAAAATATATAATATAATTTAAATACAAACTGGAAATCACATATCACTACACATCACTGAAAACACTGCAAAATCACAGTCATTACTCTAAATCACAAATCATTACTGCAAATCACAAAACATCGCAAACCATAGATCATAACTATTGTTATCAAGTAGGAGGTAATTTATCTCGAATTTTTAATAGTCTGGTAACCAGCAGGTCCCTCAACTCACTCTAATATACTATAGAGCCGATACACTTATAAGGAAGGTGTGGTCTCATGTGTCTGTGTGAGAAAGTACACATATGTGCATGAGAATGTTTGCACACATGTGAGTGACACAGGGGTTGGATATTAAGTATTATACGTGTGAAGATTGAGACACTTATGCAGCATATGGGAATCTTTATTCAGGAAACGTTTCGCCACACAGTGGCTTCTTCAGTCCAATACAAAGAGGAAGGCGTAAGGAGAGGAAGAGAATGAGGTAATCAGTCCCTCAACCTGGAGTCGATGTGTTCAGCCATCAATCTTGTAAGAATGTACAGCATAGGGCCGTAGACAGCTTATATACTGTAGGATGTGTAGGTGAAGCAGGCGGAGGCGGTGTCATGAGTGGTACCATCACTATTCCCCGAAGTAGTTCTTCGTCAAAGGTTGAACAAGTGTTTGAAGAATTCTTTGTAACAAGATCCCATGATGCTGCAGTGTCTGACAGTTGTGATGAATGGTTTGAAAAACCGACAAGTTGAAGATTGAGACACTTATTGCAGCATATGGTAATCTTTTATTCAGGAAAACGTTTCGCCACACAGTGGCTTCTTCAGTCCAATCCAAAGAGGAAGGCTAAAGGGGGGGGGAGAGAATGAGGTTAATCAAGTCCATCAACCAGGATTCGATGGTTTTCATCCATCAATGCTTTTAGAATGTACAGCATAGGCCGAAGACGTGGCTTAGAAATACCTGTAGTGCTGTGATGTGAAGCAAGGCGGAGGCGGGTCATAGTGGTGATACCATCCACTAGTCAAGTAGTCTTCGTCCAAAGGATGAACAAGTTTGAAGAAAATTTTGTAACAAGAATCCCATGATGCAGCAGAAGTCAGACAGTTGTGTTATGGTTAAAAACCGACAAGTTGAAGAATGAGACACTATATGCAGCATATGGAATCTTTAATCATGGAAACGTTTCCGCCCAACAGTGGCATACAACAGTCGCAATACAAAGAGGATAGGCGTAAGGAGACTGCGGTAATCAGTCCCCTCAACCTGGAGTACGATGTGTTCAGGCATCCAACAATCTTGGTAGAATTGTACAGCATAGGGCCAGTAGACGAGGCTAAATACTGTAGTGATGTGAGGAGAAGCAGGCTGAGGCGGGTCATAAGTGAACCATCCACTAGTCGAAGTAGGTCTTCGACCAAAGGTAGAACAAGTGTTTTGAAGGAATTCTTTTGTTAACAAGATCCCATGACTGCAGTGTCCTGGACAGCTGTAATAATGGTTTGAAAAACAGACACTTCATCATCATGGGATCTTGTTTAGCAAAGAATTCATCAACACTTGTTCCAACCTTTGGACGACGAACCTATGGATGGACCACAATGACCCCGCCTCCGCCAGCTTCACTCTCACATCCCTACAGTCTATAAAAGCACGTCTACGGCCCCTATTGCTGTACATTCTACAAGATTGATGGACTGAACACATCGCCTCCAGGTTGAGGACTGAATTACCCTCATTCACCTCCTCTCCTAACGCCTTCCCTCTATGTATTGGTCTGAAGAAGCGCACTGTGTGGCGAAACGTTTCCTGAATTAAAGATTACCATAGCTGCATTAAGAAGTCCTCAATCTTCAACTTGTCGGTTTTCAAACATTCATCACAACTATTATACGTGTTGCTGGGGCAATTGTGTCTATATATAATCGAGAGGTCTGGTCCTCAACGGGGCCTCGGGGCGTATGACCCACGAAAATCACTCCATGTAGATTATCCACCGTGGAACTGAGAAATGTTTGGTATGTGGTGTGGTGTTGTGTGTGTTGTGTGTGTGTGGTGTGTGTTGTTGTGTGTTGTGCGCTTGTGATTGCATTCATATTAGTGTAAGAGGTTTGATGAGTGTTTTTATATATATTTGTGTGTGCGTGCAGTTGTGCGTTGTTTTGTGCGTGTATGAATGATGTGACCACGCAGGCTGGCCGTGTTGCACAAATGTGCAAAATGAGAGTGAAATAAGAGTGTGTTTAAGTTTATATAGTACAGATATACATAAATAGTTACACAAATGTTCATGCAAGTAACATATGCGTAAAATTACCCAGGATAACCTAAGAAGTCAGACAAAGAGATATATTTCCATTGTGCCCCGCGCTTGTTAACTCACTTGCGCGTCATGCGAATATATAGGATAAATAACCAAATGAAAATAAGAAGTTCAACACTTATTACAGTTCTCGTGGAGGTGGACAAACACACTAACAAACGAGCACTCATAAACACACACAAAAACATTCACAAACACACTTGAACTGCTAATTAAGTAAAAAATCTTATATTTAATGTAGAAAAATTGTATAATATAAATAGAACTTCCAAAATTTCACTGAGTGACCAGGCCTTGGTGGTCGAACTGGACGGTAGCTTGGCTGCGTCTGGCTGACCTACGTCTAGACTGTCTTGGTGGTGTATTTACAGGACGCAGTTTCTGTGTGTCCCCTCCTGTAATTCCACCCACCTGGACAGTCTCTACCGTAGACCAGCTAAACAAGGCCTCGTTCTCATCTGGCTAGATCACGGAGGGATACATAACCTGGGGAAGGCTGAGGCTGGAAGATATCCTAAGGGAAGTGAGGAAGGGGAGACATCCGGGGGCCCACGGATGGATTCCTGGACACATGGACCTGGGAAAGGCAAGGATACCTTGGGGAAGTGGGGAAAGGGGAATATCTGAGGCGGACAGATGGACTTCTGGACTCCTGGACCTGGGAAAGAAGGAGATACTGGTTGCTAAGGCAGACCCTGGGAAAGTGGGGAAGGGAGAACATCTGAGGGGACACGGATGGACTCCTGGACACATGGACCTGGGAAAGGCGAAAGCACCTTGGGGAAGGGGGGGGGGGGGAATATCTGAGGCGGACTCCTGGGAAAGAAGGAGATACTGGTTGCTAAGGCAGACCCTGGGAAAGTGGGGAAGGGAGAACATCTGAGGGGACACGGATGGACTCCCGACACATGGACCAGGAAAGGCGAGAGCCACCTTGGGAAGTGGGGAAGGGAAGGGGGGAATATCCGAGGCCGGGCTCGTGGGAAAGAAAACAAGATGCTGGTTGCAAAGAGCAGACTCTGGGAAAGCGGGGAAGGAGAACACTGAGGGACACGGTTGACACCCGACACAAGGACCTAGGAAAGGCGAGAGCAAACTTTGCGGAAAGTGGGGAAGGGAAGGGGAATATCCTGAGGTGCGGACTCCTGGGAAAGAAGAGATACTGGTTGCTAAGGCAGCCCCTGGGAAGTGGGGAAGGGAGAAATCTGAGGGACACGGTTGGTCTCCCGGACAACATGGACCTCAGGGAAAGACGAGGAGCACCTTGGGGAATGGGGAAGGGGGGGAGAATATCTGAGGCGGACTCACTGGGAAAGAAGGAATTACAGGTGCTAAGAAGACCCTGGGAAAGTGAGAAGGGAGAACATCTGAGTGGATCACGGATGACTCCCGGACACATGGACCTGGGAAAGCTACAGCAAACCTGAAGTGGGGGAAGGGGGAGAATATCTCAGGCGGACTCCTGGGACTGAAGGAGATACTGGTTGCTAAGTAGACCCTGGGAAAGTGGGGAAGGAGAACATCTGAGGGGACAACGGATGGACTCCCGGACCATGGATCCTGGAAGGCAAGAGCACCTTTGGGGAGTGGGAGGTGGGGGGAATATCTAATCGACTCCTGGGAAAGAAGTGAGATACTGGTAGCCAAGGCAAATCCCTGGGAAAGTGGGGAAGGAAAACATCTGAGGGACACGGATGGACTGCCCGACACAATGACCTGGGACAGGCGAGAGCACCTTGGGGAATGATGGGAAGGGGGGGGAATATCCCGAGCGGGCTCCTGGGCAAAGAAGGAGATGCTGGTTGCTAGGCAGACCCGGGAAAGAGGGAAGGGAGAACATCTGAGGGGACACGGATGGACTCCCGGACACATGGACCTGGGAAAGGCGAGAGCACCTTGGGGAAGTGGGGGAAGGGGGGGGAATATCCGAGGCGGACTCCTGGGAAAGAAAGAGATACTGGTTGCTAAGGCAGACCCTGGGAAAGTGGGGAAGGGAAACATCTGATGGACACGGATGGACTCCCGGACACAGACCTGGAAAGGCGAGAGCACCTTGGGGAAGTGGGGAAGGGAAGGGGGTAATATCCGAGGCGGGCTGCTGGGAAAGAAGGAGATGCTGGTTGCTAAGGCAGACACTGGGAAAGTGGGGAAGGGAGAACATCTGAGGGGACACGGATGGACTCCCGGACACATGACCAGGAAGGCTAGAGCACCTTGGGAAGTGGGGAAGGAAGGGGGGGGAAATCCGATTCGGACTCCTGGAAAGAAGGAGATCCTGGTTGCTAAGGCAGACCCCTGGAAAGTGGGGAAGGGGAACATCTGAGGACCACGGATGGACCCCGGACACATGGACCCTGAAAGCGAGAAGCACCTTGGGAAGTGGGGAAAGGGGGGGGAATATCTAGGCGGACTCCTGGAAAGAAGGAATACTGGTTGTTCAAGGCAACCCTGGGAAAGTGGGGAAGGGAGAGCATCTGAGGGGACACGGATGGACTCCTGGACACATGGACCTGGGAAAGGCGAGAGCACCTTGGGGAAGTGGGGAAGGGTAGGGGGGGGATATCTGAGGCGGACTCTTGGGAAAGAACATCCACAACATTCACAGTGTTTCTAGCGTAACAGTGTGAATGTTGTGGATGTTTCTAGCGTAACACTGTGGATGTTGTGGATGTTTCTAAGGTAACACTGTGAGTGCTGACAACGTTTCTAGCGTAGCACTGTGAATGTTGTGGATACTTCCAGCGGAACACAGTGAATGTTGTGGATGTTTCTAGCGTAACACTAGTGAATGATGTGGAAGTTTCTAGCCTAATACTGTGGAGGTTGTGGATGTTTCTAGCGTAACACTGCGAGTGATTTGGACGTTTCTAGCGTAGCACTGTGAATGTTGCGGATACTTCCAGCGGAACACTGTGAATGTTGTGGATGTTTCTAGTGTAACACTGTGAATATTATGGATGTTTCCTAACGTAACGCTGTGAGTGCTGTGGATGTTTCTAACTTAACACTGTGAATGATGTGGATGTTCCTAGCGTAACACTGTGGATATTGTGGATGTTTCTAGCGTAACACTGTGAATGTTGTGGAAGATCCAAGCGTACCGCTGTGGAATGTTGTGAGTTTCTAGGTAACACGTGAATGTTTGTGGATGTTTCTAGCGTAACACTGTGAAAATGTTGTGGATGTTCTTTTCTAGCGTAACACTGTGGATTTTGGTGTTTCTTAACGTAACACTGGTGAATGTCGTGGATACTTCCGCGGACCACTGTGAATGTTTTGGATTGTTTCTAGTTTAAACACTGCTGAATATTTTGGATGTTGTCTAGCGTAATACTGTGGATGTGTGGCTTGTTTCTAGCGTAACACCTGTGGAGTGCTTTAAACGTTTCTAAGCTAGCACTGTGAATGTTGTGGGATCCTTCCAGCGGAACACTGTGAAATGTTGTGATGGTTTCTCGTGTAACACTTGTGAATATTGTGGATGTATCTAGTGTAAAACTGTGGAGGTTGTGATGTTCTAGCGTAACACTGTGAGTGCTGGTAAACGATTCTCTAAGCGTAGCACTGGAATGTTTGTGGATACTTCCAGCGGAACACTGTGAATGTTGTGGATGTTTCTAGCGCAACACTCGGTGAATGTTGTGGATGTTTATAGTGCGTAATACTGGGAGTTGTTTAGGATGTTTCTAGCGTAACACTGTGATGTTGTGGATGTTTGTAGCGAATACCTTGTGGAGGATGTGATGTTCTAGCGTAACACTGGAAAGTTGTTGATGTTTCAAGCGTACATACTGTGGAGTTGAGGACAGATTCTAGTGTAACACTGTGAATATTATGGATATTTCTAAAGTAAACGCTGTGAGTGCTGTGGTATGTTTTTAACTAACACTATGACGTTGTGGATGTTTCCTAGCAACACTGTGATGTTTTGGAAATTTCCCTAGCGTAACACTGTGAGAGCTGTGGACGATTCTAGCGTAGCACTGTGAATGTTTTGGAATACTTCCAGCGAAACACTGTGGAGTTGTGGATGTTTCTAGTGTAACACTGGAATATTATTGATATTTCTAAACGTAACGCTGAGAGTGCTGTGGAGTAGTTTTTAACTTTAACACTATATTGGTGGATTGTTCCTAGCGTAACACCTGAGGATGTTGGAGGTTCCTAGCGTAACACTGGGGGTGTTGTGGATTTTTTCTAGTGAATAACACTGTGAATGTTGCGGATGTTTCTAGCAGAACACTGTGAATGTTGTGGATGTTTTAGCAGAACACTGTGAAATGTTTTGGATGTTTCCTATCGTAACACTGTGGGTGTTGTGAATGTATCTAGCGTAACACTCTGGTTGATGTGGATTTTATAATCAGAACACCGTCGATGTTGTAATGTTCTAGCGTAACAATGTGATGTAATGGATGTTCTAGAGTAACACTGTGGAAGTTGTGATGTTTGAGTGAACACTGTGATGTAGTGATGTTTCTATTGGAACACTGTGGATGTTGTGGATGTTTCTAAGTAACCACTGGTGGATGTTGTGGATGTTTGTAGTGGAACACTGTTGATGTGTGGATTTTTGGTAGTGGTACACTGTGGCTGTTGTGATGTTAGTAGTGGAACACCTGTGGATGTTATTGGATGTTTCTAGAGTAACACTGTGGATTTGTGGATGTTTGTAGTGAACACTGTGGAATGTGTGGATGTTTCTAGAGTAACACTGGGGATGTTGTGGATGTTTGTAGTGGAACACTGTGGATGTTTGTGATGTTTTTGTAGCGGAACACTGTGGATGTTTGGGGATGTTTTTTAGTGGAACACTGAGGAATGTTTGTGGAATGTTGTAGTGGAACCTGTGGATTTTGTGGATGTTTGTAGTGGAACACTGTGGAATGTTGTTGGATGTTTCTAGAGTAACAACTGTGGATGTTGTGGATGATTGTAGTGGAACACTGTGGATGTTGTGAGTTTTGTCGTGAACACTGTGTATGTGTGGATGTTGTAGTGAACACTGTGAAGTTGTGGATGTTTGTAGGAACACTGTGGATGTTGTGGATGTATTGTAGTGGAACACTGTGGATGTTGTGCTGATTGTAAGTGGAACACTGTGGATGTTGTGTGTTGTAGTGAACACATGATGCTGTGGATGTTTGTAGTGAAACACGTGAAATTGTGGATGATTGTAGGGAACACTGTGGAACTTGCATCCTGGCACTAATTCACAAAAAATTTTTTGTCCTGGTTACCGTACACGAGCGTTGAAATAGAAATCCGTTGAAATCAAAAAGCTTGAAAAAGAAAAAGAACCCGAGACCACTCAAAGGTTCCCGAAAGGTTACCAGATAGGGAAATTAGATAAAAAACAATTAAGTATATGGAAAAACCAACAGATAACCTATCTGGTAGGTCAAAAGAGAGACATCAACAGAGAATAAATAAGGCAGAAGGGCACTTAAGAAATCAGTATATTCAATTAAAGAGAAATTTAAAAAAACTGAATACAGAAAAGTCAAAGACATGATGAAGTTAAAGTCGCAATGAACACGAGGATAACTAAAGGCTTCTTTCATGTAAATAAGAGAAAGATTATGGACAAGACAGATCCACTTAAAAGTTGCTCAGGTACTGACTGAGTAAAGAAAAAGACACAATGCAACTAATGTGGACATTTCCATTGTGGCTACGTTTCGCTCACCAGGACTTTGGTCAAAGCCGTTACAAACAGTACACTAGACAAGAGGATATATATAGGCTTTGAGTGAGGTGCAATACTAGTGGTAGCACAATTTAAAATAATTGCACAGATCTAAATGGATATAAAAGCTAATTGGCAGTTAATTGTTCTACCATAATATATTACTACTACTACCACCTGCAATATATATTACACTACTACTACCACCTACAATATTTAGTACTAACTATACTACTACCACCTACAATATTTATATTACTACTACTACTACCACCAACAATATTATATTACTACACTACTACACCTACAGTATTTAATATTACTACTACTACCACCTGCATATTATATTACTACTACGACTACTACGCACCTCACTATTATATTACTACTACTAACACCACTACAATATTATATTACTACTACTACTACAGAGCAATATTATATACTACTACTACTACCCCTGCAATATTATATAACTACACTACTACCACCTACAATATTATATTACTAACACTACTACTACCACCTGCAATATTATATTATTACTACTACTACCACCTGCAATATTATATTACTACTACTACTACCACCAGCAATATTATATTACTATTACTACTACCACCTGCAATATTATATTACTACTACACTACTACCACCTGCAATAAATATTACTACTACTACTACCACCTACAATATTATATTACTACTACTACTACCACTAGCAATATTATATTACTACTACTACTACTACTACCACCTGCAATATTATATTACTATTACTACTACCACCTGCAATATTATATTACTACTACTACTACACCTGCAATATTATAGTACAACGACTACTACCACCTGCAATATTATATGACCTCTACTACCACTACCACCTGCAATATTATATTACGATTACTCTACCACCTGCAATAATATATTACTAACTACTACAAACACCGCAATATTATATTACTACTACTACTACCACCTACAATATTATATTACTACTACTACTACCACCTACAATATTATATTACTACTACTACTACCATCTGCAATATTATAAAATTAAAAAACATGACTACTACCACCACAATATTATAATACTACTATACTACACCAACAATATTATATTACTACAACTACTACCACATACAATATTATATACTACTACTACTTACCTACCTGCAATATTATATTACTACTACTACTACAACCTGCAATATATCTTAACTATTACACTACCACTGCAATATTATATTACTACAACAACTACCACCTGCAATATTATATTACTACTACTACTACCCGAACCAGCAAATATTATATTACTACTACTACTACCACCTGCAATAATATATAATACTACTACTCCCACCTGCAATATAAATTACCTACAACTACCACCTACAATATTATATAACTAGGTACTACATACCCCTGCAATATTATATTACTACAACTACTATCACCTGCAATCAACAACCTACTCTATGCCTATATATACCATCTGTGACCATGTACTGTTTGTAACGCTTGACAAAGCTCCTGAGAGCGAAACAATAAAATGTCACAATAAAATTTCAACAGAACATTGCCACATAAAATGTCACTTTAGTTTGTATCTGTGGTCCTTTACTTTACATATAGTCGGTAATTCTATCAAAAGATATACTAACTGACTGAGAGTTAGAAACATCATTTGCTCAGTCTTCAACACTTTCACAGTAAAGTATCACAAGATCAGTACAGTAACATACAAGAACAGTAACAGCACAGTAACACACATCAGTCACAGTACATAAAAGATCCAGTAAAGTAACAAACGGGTGATCACGAGAGGTAAATAGGTAAACCAAGATTTTTTTAATACAGTACACACAGAGTGGATAGACCCATTCTCTACTTCCTAGGCCTATCAGACCTCTAATACAAATTCTGAATGCGGGAAAAATAGCTTGATTTAGAGAGTATACAAATCTGAAGTGGATGGAAGGCGGGTAGGGGTCGGCCTAGGAAAGGTTGGAGGGAGGGGGTAAAGGAGGTTTTGTGTGCGAGGGGCTTGGACTTCTAGCAAGCGTGCTTGAGCGTGTTTGACAGGAGCAATGGAGACAAATGGGTTTTTGGACTTGAGTGCTGGGTTTGGGGTTTAAGCAAGGTAACATTTTTGAAGGATTCAGGGAAACAGGCAGGCCGGACTTGAGTCCTGGAGATGGGAAGTACAGTATCTTCACTCTGAAGGAGGGATGTTAAAGTGTCAGTTTTAAACTGTAGTGTAGGCATGCCTCTGGCAAGACAGTGATGGAGTAAATGATATGAAAAGTTTTTCTTTTTTGGGCCACCCCGCTTTGGTGGTAATCCCACACTTTCCCCTTAAAATTTCCAAAAATATGGATTTTCTGCATTATATTCACACCACACATTGCCTCAGACAGATATCTCCGCGTCCGCTTTCTCCTTGTTGCAACATTCACAAAACATGCCTCACACCCCTACAAGAGCGTTGGTTTACCATACCTTTATACATTACCCTCTCTGCTTTGTGGATAAAGTTCTTTGTCTCTGCAGATTCCTCAGTGCACCACTCACCTTTTTTCCCCTCATCAATTCTATGATTTACCTCATCCCTTTAGAGACCATCTGCTGACAGTCCATCCCAAATATTAAACACCCTTCACCTCCTCCATGTTCACTCTCCAGTCTGATATCCAATCTTCGTTACCTATTCCCATTTTTTTTGTTATCCCTTTAAAACTTTCTATTTTCTATATTTACTTTTAACTTCCTTCTTTTACATGCCCTACCAAACTCATCAACCAACCTCTGCAATTCTCCTCAGAATCTCCAAAAAGCACAGTGTCATCAGCAAAGAGTACCCGTGACAACTCTCACTTTGTGTTAGATTCTTTATCTTTTAATTCCACACCTCTTGCCAACACCCGAGCATTCACTTCTCTTACACACCATCTCTAAATATATTGAACAACTATGGTGACATCACACATCCCTGTCTAAGGCCTACTTTTACTGGGAAATAATCCCCCACTCGCTTATATACTTTAACTGAGCCTCACTATTCTCGTAAAAACTTTTCACCGCTTTTCAGTAATCTACCTCCTATTCCATACATTTGCAACATCTGCCACATTGCCCTCTATCCACCCTATCATATGCTTTTTTCAAATCCACAAATACCACAAAAACCTCTTTACCCTTATCTAAATACTGTTCACTTATGTGTTTCACTACAAACACTTTGTCTACACACCCGTAAATTTCCTAAAACCTCCTTGTTCATCTGCTATCCTGCTATCCGTCTTACTCATAATTCTATCAATAATAACTCTAACATACACTTTACCAGGTATACTCTCTTTTGTCCCCTTTACCTTTATACAAAGGAACTATGCATGCTCTCTGCCAATCCTTAGGTACCTTACCCTCTTCCATCAATTTATTAAATAAAAACACTAACCACTCCAAAACTATATCCCACCTGCTTTTAACATTTCTATCTTTATCACAACAATCCCAGCTGCTTACCGCCTTTCATTCTACCCACTGCCCCATGCACTTTCCCCACTCTCACAACTGGTTCTTCCTCACTAATATAAGATGTTGTTCCTCCTTGCCCTATACACGAAATCACAGCATCCCTATCTTCATCACCATTAAACAGTTCCTCAAAATATTCTCTCCATCTTCCCGATACCTCTAACTCTCCATTTAATTACTCTCCTCTCCTATATTTAACTAAAAAATCCATTCTTTACGTAGGTTTTCTCAACTTATTAATCTCACTCCATAACTTTATCTAATTATCAACAAAATTTGTTGATAACATCTCACCCACTCTCTCATTTGCTCTCTTTTTACATTGCTTCGCCACTCTTTTAACCTCTCTTTTTGTCTCCACATACTCCTCCTTCCTTGCATCACTTCTACTTTGTAAAAACCTCTTCTTCCCTCCCCGCACCCACTTTCCTGTAAACTCAAACTTCTGCTGAACACTCTAACACTATATTCTTAAAATTCACCCATTCATCTTCTACCCCATTGCCTGTATTCTCACTAGCCATCTATTCTTCGACAGTTGTTTATATCTTACCTAACTGCCTCCTCCTTTAGCTTATAACCTTCACTTCTCTCTTACTTGCTGCTTCCATTTTCCCTTTTATCCCATCTACCTTTTATTCTCACTGTACCTACAACTTAAACGTGATCTGATGTATCTGTTATATAAACATGTACATCCTGAAGTTACGACCACTCTTTTTCCTATCAATACGTAGTTTCCAACAAACTAACGGTCATTCGCCTTACCAATCTCATTGTCCTCATGGGCTCTGGGCCCGTGGGGAAACAGGCTGCGCAGTGGCTCTGATACAACTGGTTTATGCGCAGTTTTCCTGTTTTGTGCATAACAACTTTGGGGGGACGATTGGACGCCGGGTGAAGCCTGTTTGGGGGAAATTGGTGCGAGGAACGCTTACGGGGAACAACCAGCAGTGTTATGCTACTTCATCAGTGGGTATAGGAATACCGACTGAAAAATTATGTAAATTAGCAGTAAAGGTGTGTCGAAAAATTTTCATAAAGTTTAAAGACGAAGGATTCTACTCAGCATAGCAACAATATCAAGAGAAGAGGCTAGCAGTGAACCTTGGTGGAAGTTGCTTACAGATGTGTCCGCATGTGCGTGGGTGAAATACGAAACGTGCTTTTGAGGCGACAGAGCATGATGTGATGGCGGTGTTTAGCAGCAAATGGAAAATCCATTTGTGAGATGGGGGTTGTCAAAATGGACCTTTATGAGGAGCTCCCTTGAAGGATCATTAGCTAATAATGACGTTAAAGGGAAGCTATTCCATCATACATACTATGGAGGTCTTCGGAGAGGTTACGTGTTATTACTCAGGGAAAGCGGAAGACTTGCAGATTTGTGGTTCGTTTGAACATATGCCGGCAAGGGCTATAAAAGCGGACGGAGGGAAACAGGTACCAGTGTTTCTTACATCAGGAGAATGCTATGGGGGCGTTGGAGGAAGGAGTAAGGCCAAACTAGAATCCTTCCCGATGGAGTGACGAAGTGCATAGGGCTGAGGCGGCATTAAAAGGTTATAAATTGTATGTAAGTGGGTCTGTTTGGTTTTAAAAGGGGGAGTGGCAGTGGCTGTGAAGGAAAATAGTCCCTTACGTATTATAAGTGGGAAGAGGGGGGGGGGGGGAGGGTAGTGAGGGTGGATGGTGAGTGGGGAGCATCTCGAGTATGTTTCATTGGGGTTTATATGCCAGCGGAGAATATAATCAAAGTAAAAGAGGATTTTGTGAGGACGTTTTAGTGATTTTTTAAGGGGGTTTCCCTCTAAGTAACTGTAATGGGGGGACTGGAACTGTGTTATAAGGGGGGGGACGTGGAGCCAGGGGGGGGGGGGTTGTGTGTTAAGGTCGTTACGCATTGTTTTACGGGATGCGGGGGTTTAAGGGACGTGGAGGGGGTGGGACTTGGAGAGTGGATTTCACTTTTGTTAGGAGAGATTATTTAGCGAGGTTGGATAGGATTTATATAACTGGAGCAGTTAGTGTAGGAGGGGTAAAAACAGTGGACGTAGGGTTTTCGGATCATAGGGCAGTTTTGGTAGAACTGGATTGGGAGGGAGTGGTAAAGGTATATTCAATTTTCTGGAAGTTAAATGCGAGGTTGGTGAGGGTGAGGTGGTGAATGCAGAGTTTAGAGACGGGTTTGGAGACATTGTAGAGGGCAAGGGATGGGGTAGGGAGTATTTTGGATTGGTGGGAAATAGGGCTAAACCTGGTATCGCGGGGTTTTTAAATATAAGGAAGGGAGGAGGCGAGGTGGAGGTATGGGTTTACAGAATTATTTGGAAAGCAGTCAATGAGTGTTATGTGAGAGAGGAGGGGAAGTCTTTTGAAGAATTATCGGGGCTAAGAGAGAGATTAAGGGAAATACTAATGAAAGATTTGATGAATTAAGGGTAAGGGCAGGTATGGATGCCGTTCTATGGGGATAAAAACCGTCGGGTAGTGTGTTAAGAAGTTTTCGCATTAGACAAAGGAGTCCACTATAATACTTTTAGAGTTTAGTGACGATTTGGAAGGTTATACTAAGGGGCAAATGTTGGTGACAACTGAGGGGATAAGTAATTATGCGGACTATTGGTTTCAAAGGAAATGGGAAAGGGTAACGTGGGGATAGTTAATAAAAAAAGAGGAGGGGTAAAGGGCCCTTTGGGGAAAAAGGTGGGGGAGGACAGAGGGGGATTGGATGGAATAATAAGTATGGAAGAAGGGGAAAGAGGCGGTGTTCAATTTAAGTAAGGGGAAAGCACCGGGAATGATGGGCTTTCCAATGATTTTTACAGAGTGCATTGGGGGAAAACCTAAATGTTTGTTTGGTTCAGGTATTGAATAGTATGCCGAAGGAAGGAAATTGTGAACGTCACAGAGGACGGGTGTGATCGTGCTTGTAAGAAAAAGAGGGAGGGGAGGAACACTGAGCACGTACAGGGCCATATCTTTAATGTGTACGAATTATAAGATTTTTGCGAAGATTCTAGGGAACGGAAAGAAGAAGGTAATAGGTGGTATGGTGCACAAGGGTCAGTTGGGATTCCGGGTCGTAGTATGGGGATGAACATAGTCGTATTAGGGAATTTTTGCAGGGTTGTAAGGGTGGTGGAATTTTGGGCATTGATTGGGAGAATGCTTATGACGGTGTGAATAGGGAGTACATGGTTGACACTTAAGGCTTATGGGTTTTGGGGAGGGAATAGTAAAATGGGTGAAGACCTTGTACGCAGAAGCCACGATTCAGGTGCAAATTAATGGTAGGTTGAGTAGCGTGTTGAAAATGGAGAAAGGCTTGAGACAAGGGTGTCCTATGTCTCAAATTCTGTTTGCATGTATGCAACACCCGTTTTATGGAAAGATTGAGGAAGAAACAACATTACAGGAGGAGGGGTCGGGGTTCACAGAGGTAGTTGGTTATGGTAGGGTGAACAACAATACTGATCAATGATGTCGAAGGTTTGCGAAAGGTGGAAGAGTAATGAAGTTTTTTGGGAGGCGTCAGGCATGCGTGTCAAAAAGAGCTAAATCGAAATTATTAGAGATAGGAGATTGGGTGGGGGGTAGAATGGGGGGTGGGTTTGGATGGGATGTGACTGAACAGCTGAAAATTTGTGGGATTATTTTATTTTGGCAGATGAGCAAAAGGCTAGACGGAGGAATTCGGAAATTTGGGGGGAGAGAAAGTTGTACAACGGATTAGGAACTTTAAAAGCGAAGGATGTTACTTTAATGCAAAGGGCAATAATAATAATTCTTGGTTTATAGTAAAGTGTGGAACGTGGCAGTGGTGTATCTTTACGGGAACAGGAGATAAAGGAGATACAGAGAAGGGGTGCTTCGTTATATATATGGGGTTTGGACGAGCATGGCTAAGTAAAGAGGTGGTTATGACGAATGTGCGCAGAGGGGGAGTAGGGCTTTTTATGCTAGGGCCGAGGGTAAAGGCCATGTATGTTTTAAAAAGAGGTACGTAAGGGGGGGGGGGGTAAAAGGGGTGAGGGTCGGGAGGGTGATGGGGATGTACAACGATGGTGGGGAGGAAAGGACTTAATGGAATGTGAAAAATTGCTAAGGGTTTTGTTAGTAATAGGTGAGGTAAAAAAGCTCAAGGTGGGGAAGGTTGGTAGAGATGAGTAGGAAACCAGAAGTATGCAAGGGGTGGCGGTATACCCTTTGTATGATTGAGGTACGATTTGGCATGATTTCCAGAAACTTAGATTAATGCCGAGGGTAAGGGAGTTAGTTTATAGGTTTGTAATGGGGATTTTAGCGTCAAAGCAGGCTTTGTGTGTGATGGGTTTTGTAAAAGGAAGTGGGAAAGGAACATTGTGAGAATCGAAACAGCCCTTTCATGCCGTATTTTTTTGTAGGGAGTTGGGCAGGTACGGGTGTGGGGTGGCTAGAGTCTTCAAGTTAATGGGTGGGGGCAATGTAGAGCTCGCGTGCCCTAACTTTAGAGGTAAGGGGGGTTTTCTGAGGTTGTAAAGAGCCATTCTGTAATTTTAACAGATTTCTTGTTTTATTCCTGGAGCTTTAAGGAAAAAGGCGGGGGATTAGGGTGAGGGCAATTGCGGCAGGAATTTATCGCACAGTATGTAGAAATTAAAGTCATTTATGGTAACAGGTGGGTAACTGCGTTCCCTGAGGCATATAGAAATATAACGGTAAAGGGGGCTCAGTAATTTGGCTACTTAAGTACTAAGGGACCATTTTTTCCCTTTTTTTGAGCGAATAGACCATACTGAAGGATATGTAAATGTGGTAGGATTGTCATGAGAGTTGTATGGGGGGGGATGACATGTCAGATGTGGTGTAATTTGGGGAGTTTTTCTTGTGTGTGAATGTTTTAGTTTAGCCCTGTGTTGAAAGACAAGAGGTTTTTTGATGATCATAGTTTTAATAAGTAAAAAAGATCTTTGTAAGGAGACAACTACAAAAGGGAAAAAATCAAAGCATTGTTACATTTTGGTATAAAGGATACAGAGTGTAATCATGTTTTTCTCAAAATTATTCAATTGTCTTGCTTTTTTCCTAATAAAGGATTAAAATATAAGGTTGTAAAAGTCTTATCTATTGTTGTGTTAAAATGTGTGTATGAGTTTGGTGTGGGTATGTGTGATCGAGTATATACGCAAATGTATATATATGTAAGAGTATAGGCATGTATGTTACCAAATTTTAAAAGGCTGCCTCTGTGTAAGGCGACCTTTTTAGCATGTGCATATTATGTTCTTGTGGGTATAAGGTACTCATAGTTTTAGTTAGTAATATGTAACATACACCGTGAATTTAGAGATTGTGTGTTGTCAGGAAGAGAAAGGTTAATGGGGGGATAATTATAACTGGAGTTTTTTAGTTCATATGGTTAACCATGGTTGTCCATTTCATACATATTGTTAAAAGTGTCAGAGGATGTATAATATGGGAAGTGGTCATCTTATCAGAGGACTTTTTCCATGGGATAGTAGGAATATATATATGGGATGAAGCAATATTCAAGGAATATTTTATATTGTTTATATATTAAGAGAAATACGAAATGACATAAGCTGAGAGGGATCTGGTCATTGATAACAATGGCAACTGTCATCAATTGGATGAGTTTGAATTTTAATTTTTAAATTGAAGGTAGAAAAAATTTAGTTGGATACATGAAATGATGTAATATTCTTAGGTCATACTGTATGTTGTAAGATGGAGGGAATACCTTTAGGGTTTTTAGACACTGTTTCAAGGCATAACCGTCCGCAGGAGGACATATGTATAATGGTTATGGTGTGGCGTTCACTTTTGTATGATTTACAGTTTATATTCAAATTTTGTATGTAGTTTCGTTTTTAATAAAAATATAAAAAAAATTCATATCTTGTATACTTATTTATCCTCTTTTTCTTAAAATGCGTGTTACCTATAACCAAACCCCCTTTCTATACAAAGTTCAATCAAATGCTCCCCATTATCATTTACACCTGGCACCCCAAACTTACCTATCACACCCTCTCTAAATGCTTCTCCTACTTTAGCATTTAGGTCCCCTACCACAATTACTCTTTCAATTGGCTCAAAAGTTCCTACACACTTCCTTAACATCTCCCAAAATCTCTCTCTCTCCTCTACACTCCTCTCTTGTCCAGGAGCATGCACACTTATTTTGACCCACTTTTCACAGCCGACCCTTATTTTAATCCACATAATCCTTGAATTTTTACATTTATATTCCCTCTTCTCTCTCCATAACTGATCCTTTAAGGTTATTGCTACCCCTTCCTTAGCTCTAACTCTCTCAGATACTCCTGACTTAATTTCATTTATTTCTCCCCGCTGAAACTCCTCTACCCTTTTCAGCTTTGTTTCTCTTAGGGCCAGGACATCAAACTTCTTTTCATTCATAACCTTCGCAATCACTTCTTTCTTATCATCTGCACTACATTCATGCACATTCAAACATCCCACTTTTATAAAGTTCTTTTTCTTCTTTTCAGTAATTTATACAGGAGAAGGTGTTACTAGCCCATTGCTTCTGGCATCTAGTCGCCTCCTACGACACGCATAGCTTACAGAGGAAGAATTCTGTTCCACTTCCCCATGGTGATAAGCAGAAATAAACAACAAGAACTAGGAAGAAAATAGAAGAAAACTCAGAAGGGTTACTATATATATGCTTGTACATGCATGTGTAGTGAGACCTAAGTGTAAGTTGAAGTAATCAGAAAATAAAATAGTCACAAAAAATGAGGTTTGGCAAGCACCTGCCAATTACTGGCACTGCAAAAAAAGTTTTTGAGCACTTTCTACTCTTAAAATATTGCTAATCCAACTTTGAAAGGACCAGCTATACCGTAATTTATCTTATCTTCATCTCCCCCCCCCCCCGAAAAAAATCCATAAGTTTTTGACATTGAGCAAAATATCTGCCTTTTACCCCAAACACACACACAAATCATAAAATATTTGAGATTTGTCAGAGGTTAGGGCCTTCGAAACTGCAACAGCCAAAAGTAAGTAAGTAAGTTTATTCAGGTATACACAAATACAGTTACATAGAATTATCATACATAGCAGCATATGTGTGGAGAACCTAGGATAACCCAAAAAAGTCAGACAGAGTGACTTATTTCCATTGGGGTCCTTTTACCTTAATATTATAATATATAGGTTATAATATTTTCTTATTATTCTATAATGAAGATAACATCTTATTATCATACTAAAAAGACTATCTACTACACGAGGGTCATTAAGACTATCTACTACACGAGGGTCATTAAGACTATCTACAATACGAGGGTCATTACTAGGATTCACGAAATCGTAATGACACGATTGCAAACAAACCATACCACGGGCGGGATTGAACCCTCGGTCAGTGAGTCTCAAAACTCCAGACCATCGCGTTAGCCACTGGACCAGCTAGACAATAAGATTCGTCCAACTAGGTATATTTCTACACCATAGGAAGATTAGCATAGACACCACTGTGACCACAAATGCAAGTTTTTACAGACGAATCTCCAGCTAGCGAGGCCGTAACGAACTCTAGCTCAAGTCCCCTCAATGCCGTCAACATGACTCACGAAATCGTAATGACACGATTGCAAACAAACCATACCACGGGCGGGCTTGAACCTGCGGTCAGAGAGTCTCAAAACTCCTGACGGTCTGGAGTTTTGAGACTCTCTGACCGCGGGTTCAATCCCGCCCGTGGTATGGTTTGTCATTACTAGGAATAAGGTAAAATTCACAGTTATGTTAGCTAAAAAATAGAAAATCATTCCTCTCCCTTTCTGTAGCTACATTCATCAGACACTCCACAAAGGCGGCAGTAAAGCAACAGCAAAGAACTACAGACCAATAGCACTAACATCCCATATCATAAAAATCTTTGAAAGGGTCCTAAGAAGCAAGATCACCACCCATCTAGAAACCCATCAGTTACACAACCCAGGGCAACATGGGTTTAGAACAGGTCGCTCCTGTCTGTCTCAACTATTGGATCACTACGACAAGGTCCTAAATGCACTAGAAGACAAAAAGAATGCAGATGTAATATATACAGACTTTGCAAAAGCCTTCGACAAGTGTGACCATGGCGTAATAGCGCACAAAATGCGTGCTAAAGGAATAACAGGAAAATCGGTCGATGGATCTATAATTTCCTCACTAAACAGAACACAGAGAGTAGTCGTCAACAGAGTAAAGTCCGAGGCAGCTACGGTGAAAGGCTCTGTTCCACAAGGCACAGTACTCGCTCCCATCTTGTTCCTCATCCTCATATCCGACATAGACAAGGATGTCAGTCACAGCACCGTGTCTTCCTTTGCAGATGACACCCGAATCTGCATGACAGTGTCTTCCATTGCAGACACTGCAAGGCTCCAGGCGGACATCAACCAAATCTTTCAGTGGGCTGCAGTAAACAATATGAAGTTCAACGATGAGAAATTTCAATTACTCAGATATGGTAAACATGAGGAAATTAAATCTTCATGAGAGTACAAAACAAATTCTGGCCACAAAATAGAGCGAAACACCAACGTCAAAGACCTGGGAGTGATCATGTCGGAAGATCTCACCTTCAAGGACCATAACATTGTATCAATCGCATCTGCTAGAAAAATGACAGGATGGATAATGAGAACCTTCAAAACTAGGGAGGCCAAACCCATGATGACACTCTTCAGGTCACTTGTTCTATCTAGGCTGGAATATTGCTGCACACTAACAGCACCTTTCAAGGCAGGTGAAATTGCCGACCTAGAAAATGTACAGAGAACTTTCACGGCGCGCATATCGGAGATAAAACACCTCAATTACTGGGAGCGCTTGAGGTTCCTAAACCTGTATTCCCTGGAACGCAGGAGGGAGAGATACATGATTATATACACCTGGAAAATCCTAGAGGGACTAGTACCGAACTTGCACACGAAAATCACTCACTACGAAAGCAAAAGACTTGGCAGCGATGCACCATCCCCCAATAAAAAGGGCAGGGGGCCACACGTTAAGAGCCAAAACAGTAAGTGTCGGGGGCCCCGGGAATGTTAAAACTCCCTCCCGCACAATAAGGGGGTTACAACAGCCCCCTGGCATTTCAAGTGGCCGGGGACAAGCACCTAAATCAGTTTGATCCCCCGGGCTGGGGCCGTCGTGGTTTGCGGGCACCCCAGCAGCAACGCTTGGTTGATCAGGCTTGACCACCAAGGCCTGGTCACAACCGGGCCGCGGGGGCTTTTGACCCCGGGACTCTCCCCAGGTAAACCCCAAGGTAAACACCTTTTTTGGCGCTCTTTTTGAACGGGTTCATGCAGACTGGCCCCTTTGACATGTGCAGGCAGTCTGTTCCATTTTTTTTAAATGCTGTAAATAAAAGGTGTTTGAAGCCTGGCCAATGACGTGGGTACTACAAAGTTGTGCCCCTCTCCCCTATACTATGATTTTTTTGGGTTCCCAACCTTGAAAAATTTGACAGCAAGGTATTCTGGACATTTTTTGTGAGAAATTTTTAAAAACATGATTAGCTTCGTTGTTTTTCTCTTCTTCACATTCAGCATATCTAATGCTGAAATTCTTTTAAAACCAATGTCTCTTGGCCCCACCCCAGGATAAATCTTACTTTTTTGTTCTGGGTGATTTGCAGTCTAATTTCAGTTTTTTTGTAAGGCAGAGCCCCATGAAGGCAAGCGTAACCCATATGGCTTTGAAAAGGGGCAAACATGGGCCTGCAGCCTCAGTAGGTAGACACTGTGCTTGTCTAACAGGAACTTCAGCCGGGGCATCGTTCTTTCTACACTGTTCCCTATCAATTCTCCTGACATGCATGGTCAAAGGGGGTTTTCCCGATTTTTACTGATGAAACCAAAGTGAGGGCTCCCCTTACACTGGACATTAAAATTATTTATCCTTCTCAGTTTATGTTTCGTGCTAAAGAGAAGGGCTTCATTTTCCCCGAGGTGTAAATGATAGTTTGTTGTCTACTAACCATTTGCTGCAGGACTCCAGTTCCAGTGTTAAAACATTAGCTATATCTTGTGGGTCATTACCTGACACTAACAGACCACTGTCATCTGCATACATAGGAGTTTGCACTTGACACTGATAGGCATGTTATTGACATAACGTAAGAATAATAAAGGACCCAGAATACTACCTTGGGGAACTCCACATGCTATCGGCAGGGTTCTGATTCCGTTTTGTTGATTTTGACAATTTGTCTCCTGTTGCTAAGGTAGGACTTAAACCAGTCAAACAGAACCTATACCGATAGCTTGGAGTTTTTTTACATAATATATTGTGGTTGACAGAAATCGAAGGTTTGCAGGTCTAAGGTTGCCCTACCTATGAGGTTCCCCTTTGACATTTCAGTTCTCAGGTAATCCATTAGATTAATTAGGGAGGTGTCGGTTGAGTAAGATCTTCTCAAGCCCGATTGATAGCTATGAAGAATGTTGTTGTCATTAAGGTACTTATCTACTTGAGAGTACACCGCCCTCTCTAGAATTTTGGATATTATGCAGAGTATACTAACAGGCCTATAGTTGCTTACATCAGACCTACTATTTTTCCTGAAGATAGGAGTAACTCTGGCCTCCCTGAACCCATCCGGTACGGTATTAGTGGTGATTGATACATTAATTATGTGAGCAATGGGGATTGACAATTTCAGAACACCATTTTTTAGGAACCTAGACGGGATTGTATTTTATTTCGGGCCAGTGCTCTTAGTTGGGTTTAACTGCTTAGTTCTTTTGAATAAAGTCATAGAATACAACTTTAGTTGACAACTGTTTGGGTTTTTACCCCTTTAAATTGGGTATAGTATTTTGAAACTTTAGAGTCTGTGTTAAAGGTATTTGGTGAAAGCTGGTAGTTTATTACTAGTGTTACAACAGATGTGTAGTATGAATACAGCATTGCCACCTAGATTTTTCGTGGCATACCTCATTATCGTTTAGTGGTATTATGTTAACCTATCTACTGCTTATGGCCTTACTCCAACTGTTTTAGTTATTCCAGGCTTTCTGGGGTTATGCTTATACTTTTCCCAATTTTTGAGCAATAGTGCTTTGCCTTTGCTCCTTTTATAAGTCTCTGCACTCTACTCCTCACCCTTTGGAATTCATTTAATGCAGAAAATATCCTGTCTGTTTGCTTTAAATCTTTTTAGCACTGGTCCTGAATTTCATATTATCAAATATCTCAGTAGTCATCCAGGGTTCAGTTCTTCGTTTAAATCTTACCTCTTTAACTGGTGCAATATTATCAAGGATGGTAGTGAACATTGTTTTGAATTTTTCCCAGGCTCATTTACGTCCGTGCAACTTGTTATCTCTGTCCAGTCACAATTTTGTAGCCTATTTACCAGTGTTTCTTTACTGTAGTTTCTAGTTGACTTCATTTTTATTGTCCTGTGTAGGCCTATCATATCCCTAGTGATTTTCCTAGTGCAGTAAATGGTGAAATGATCACTAAGGCCTGTATTAATGACTCTGACTGACTAAATGTTCTCAGAGGGGGTTACAAAGTCAATTAGGGTGGCTGAGAACTGTGTGATCCGGGTTCGTGTATTAATTAGTTGAGTGTAACTATTTAAACCTAGAATTTGCTTATATCTTTTGCATAGCCCGTTATTCTGCTGCTGAAAACAGATATTGAAGTCGCCCAGTATTATTATCTCGCAGTTGTTTTCAAGTCCGCACAATACTCTGGAAAAGTCTTCTAAGAACTGGTCCTGGGTGGGAGGGCGGTAACTAGTTCCTACTAAGATGGGTTTGGTCTTTTGGAAGCACACTTCAAACCATAGAATCTCAAATTTATTGTGATTTAAAATCAGATCTTGGGTTGAAAACTAAGTCATTTCTAATGTAGGCACATACCCACCACCCTTTCTGTTCCTATCTAAGCGTTTTAATTGTAACCTTCTATTTTGACCTCGTCCCTCATCAACCGTATCATCCAACCAGGTTATAACTGCCGCCCTAATTTTGTTAGCTAGAATCCTAATCTCTGCCAATTTAGGAAGAAGTGATCTTGCGTTGACATGAATAAAGTGAAGGTCTGTTTTTAAAAACAAATTTTAATCAAACAATATATGGCAATGGGTCATTTGTATTAAAATTAGGGAAATCAATGTCATCACTTGCTAAAGGGTAACTGTGCCAAGTGCATTTGTTACAAAACAAATGAAATTCTGGGACTGTTACTATAATTGACATACATCCATCATGCACCCACCCCTTACAAAATTTTACATAAGTTTCCTTTTTTTGTTTTTTTATGCGTACTTTAGTACGTGTACGCACCTGTTTGGTAGTGTTTTTAGATAATAATGGCTGTATTGTCTCACATTGACCTATGTATGCATTACATAGGAGTTAAGGTTATCATTCCTAGCTACTAGAACCGTCATTAGCACCGTCATTTTTTTGTCTGTTTTGCCTTGCACAATAGTTTTGATGTCCTGGATTAATTTGGATATCACCACTTAGAGCGCTAAAAATAAGAGCTGTGTGCCACTGTTTTTTTTTGGGTGTGCGGGGGTTGCCATACCTTTCGGTGATAGTGACATTTACTTTTCTGGTAGGATGGCAACTGTTGGCTTTTACTGTCCAGGGGCGTTTTCTCCATTCGCCTTTTCCAGTCCCATGACTGATTCCTTTCTTCATGGAATTGAAGAAGAAAGATAAATTTAATTATGGCAGCCTGTACCCCCCAATGCCTGCCCTTTTCATTCTTTTCTCTTTTACTCATATACAATAATATTTATTTCTCTTTTCCAGTCACTAGTACACTTAGTATCTGCTTTAGCAATCACCACTGAATTACTTTGTAAATTTTCTTCTTCAAAACCCTCTTCACTGCTCACTTTTTTCCCCTTTAAATTCACACACCCTTTTCATTAACCCCTTATTACACACCCCCTTTTCCCGCCTCACTTCACAGTCCGGTTTCACCTATTAACTTAAACTCCTTTCCATTTCTGGTAGACCAAAAAAAGGTTTAATCAATGGTTTTTATCCTTCCAAATCCCCTCAATTCCATTTATCGAGGGTTGTGTCATTTGTTGACTCCTGACCTGGTCTGCTGACTCAGCCATTTTTTAAAACACTGAGGGAAAATAAACGCCACTTACAAACCTGACTTTCCCTTTAGTTTATAAATAAATTTGGCGTTTTCCCTCCAAGATTCTTTTCAATGTACACTGGGGCAGCTGAATATAGGTCAGCTTCTAAAACAATTAATGTGGAGAAATCATGCTTATTAAAGCTGGGAAACTGGAACGGCAGGGGGGTTGGGATGCTGGTGAGGAGTGGAGGGGGGTGGATAGCTTAAAGATATGTGGAATAGTGTTTATGGAGAATCAAGTGCGGTCGAGAGAGGTGAACTCTGAGCGTATTGTGAAACGGGTGCAGCATAGATTGGGTGTTTGCTCCCGTATCTTTGACATTGTTGCAGAAGGGGCCCTCGTGGTAAACATGTAATATACAGTAAGGTTTGGCACGTGGCGGCAGTTTACCCCTTAAACGGGGCAAGGAATTTCGAAATCTTAAAGCAGGTGTTTTTGGTTTTATATGGGGTTCGGGGGTGGTTGGCTGAGGAGGGAGGTGGTAATGCTGCCGGTACGTCAGGGGGGGTTAGGGTTATTGGATCTACGGCGTTGGGTAAATGTGTTTACTTACGAAGGGAGTATGTACGAGTCGGGTGTGGGGGGGGGGGGTGCAAGGTGGTATGGGGGGTTGCAGAATTGAGGGAATGTGAGGAGGTGCTGCTTTACCCTCATGATCCGCAAAATTTTTTGGGCGGGAATTTTGGGACCCGGGGGGGTGGTCCCCGGTGGGGGGGGAATATCCCATTAGGTTGGGAAAGATTTTTGGTGTTTTCGTAAGTTAAAAGCTCGGGCCCTTTCGGGTGCAGGGGGGTTATGTTCTGTTTCCCTGCATTGCTTTTTGCCATCAGGAGGGTCCTGCGGGCGGGGGGCGAATAGTTGGGAGGTGGTTGGGGGAGTGGGGGTGGAGGGTTTATGGCTTTATATGCGGTTTTTATTTTTTGCGAAGGTTTGGGGGATTTTTAGGGATTGGATAAATTTTGGTTTGTGGGTGGGGGGGGAAAGGGGGGGAATCCCCGGTGCTGAGAGCGCTCGTTTGGTTTTGGGAGGGGTGCCAGAGAGTACAAAACGGCATTGGCATATTTTAAAAGGTTTTGGGTTTTTTGTACGTGTCGTGGGGTATGGTGGGAATGGGGAAATTTGGGTTTTCGGGGGGGAAACGGGTAATTTGGGAGCTACTTTTTATAGGGGCGGTTTCGGAAAAGGGAAATATATTTGGGTCGCGGTGGGAGGGAGCCTTCCCCCAGGCTATCGTGGGTTTAACTATTGGGGGTCTTACTGCTTTGTAGTGGGGGGGGGGTTTCATGGGGTGGGGCAAAGGGTTGAGAATGGGCATCCGGGGTTCCAAGGGTCGCCGTGGGAAAGGGGGGGGTGTGGGGTGTGTGTGGTGTGTTTTGGGGTGTGTGTGTGTGGTGTTGTGTGTGTGTGTGTGGTGTGTGTGTGTGTGTGTGTTGGGTATTGGGAGTGGGGGTATGGTTAGGTGTAAACAGGGGAAGGGTTTTGTGTGGTTTTTAGGTGTTAGGATGTACGGGGTGATAACAGTGGATTTAAACGTTTTTGATCCCGTTTGTAGTGGGGAAATTTTTGGTTTATTTTCTTTTGCGTACTGTCCCCCGGGGTGATGGGTGCTTACCCTCTGTGTTTTAACGCCTTTCAATTGGGTTTGGGCACTTCCAAACACACCTATGTTTGGGGGTTTAGGTTTCCTATTTTTTTTTTGAGGTATTGTTTCGCATGTCTGCCGTAGAAATTTCTTTGGGGGTTTGGGTTTTTTTTGATTGTGTTTCTGTTGCGATGGACCCGGTTATGTAAAGCTGGGGAATGAGTGAAGGGTAAAGTATACTGCCGGGAAAAGTGGGTGGTGGCCCAAAAGGTGGGAAAAAGGGGGGGGGGTAAAAGGGGTGTTGAAATTTATGACCCTTTTTAACTTGATTGTTTATTGTATACACCTTTGTTTTGTACAATTTACTTTTGGGGCAGTAAAGGTTGTGTAGGGTTGTTTTTTTCGTGTTGAAATTTGGGTTTCAGAAGCCTGTTTCTGTTTATAAATTTAAATTTTTTTGATGATATTTAAAAATTTTTATGATAATCAATTGTAAGGTACAAAAACAGGTTTTAAATTTATTAAATTTGGCCCGTTGGGGTTTGGTGGAGGTGTGTGTTGTCCCGGGGGATACAGATACTTCTGTATGAAATTTTAAAACCCCAGGTAGGGGGGTTTGTTATTAGGAAATTTGGAAAATTAAAAGCGAGGCTTGTGAAGGGGGGGGGTTTTTGTGAGGCTTTTGGGGGTTGGGGCACTCTTTTTTAAAGGGTCAAAGGGGTGTGGGGTCAGTTCTTGGAATGGGGGGAGAAGCGAGCTAAGCCGGGTATTTTTGGGTTCTTTAAAAATAGGGACGGGAAGAGGCCAGGTGGAGGTATGGGTTACAGAATTATTTGGAATGTCAGCTGAACGAGTGTTTTGAGGAGGAAGTGGGGAGGCAGTATGGGACCGTGGAGCAACTTCGATGTAGACTGGCGTAGATACACAATGACAGATTTGATGCGTGCGTGTGTGGGCGGATTGGTGGCTGTATTATGGGGGATAAACCTTCGGGAAGTGTTTTAAGACGTTTTAGGGTAAGGTAGAAGGAGTCAACTATTTTGCAATTAGAGGTGAGCGAGGATATGGGTGGATATCATAAGGGTCAGGTGCTTATACTACAGAGGGCATGAGTAATTATCTGATTTCTGTTTCGAGAGAAATGGAGAAAGGGGGGAGGGGGGCTTGCATTTGGGGAAGTGTTGGAGGGGGGGTGTGGGTTAAGGCAGAAAGAAGTGGAGGGAATGGAGATGGGAGGAGCGATTTAGTGTGGGGGAAGTTGAGGAGGCAGTGTTTAACATGGTACTGGAAAAAACACCGGGCATCGAGGGGATTTTCAAATGTTTTTTACCGATTTCTTTGGGGGACCCATATTAAGACTTGTCTGGTGGAGGTCATGAATTGTATGCTGCGGGAGGGCAAGCTAAGTCGACACAAAGTATGGAGTGGTTGTTTTGGTTGGGAAAAAAAAAGCAAGTGGGGAGTGTTTTAAGTGTGTATAGAGCTATTTCACAATGTGTTCTGACTACAAGATTTTTGCAAAGATATTAGGTATAGGATGAAGAAGGTAATTGGTGGGGTTATACATAGGGGTCAGATGGGTATCCCGGGGACGAAGTATGAGAGTTGGGCATGGGCGCAATAAAGGACTTTTTTGGGGGTTCGGGGGGAGGACTTTTGGGTATTGATTGGGAGAATGCATATGACTGTGTGAATAGAAATTTTTGAGGGCTTGTTTGTTGCGTCGGGGGTTTGGACGGGAGTGGTGCGGTGGGTCGATACGCTATACTCAGCGGCTATGGTACGGGCCCAAAGTTAATGGCAGATTGGGAAGGCTGGTTAAAATGGAGAGGGGATTACGGCGGGGGTGCCCTCTTTCACAAATTCTGTTGCGTGCATGCAACATCCGTTTATGGGTCTTTTGAGGGGGTGGGAGCATTAAATGGGGAGAGGGAAGGGCATTTAGGCATTGTGGGGTATGTGGATAAACCCACTATCCGATAGAAGGGTGGAGGGATTGCGTACGGTGGGGAGGGTGTTGGGGATTTTGGGGAGGTGTCTGGCATGAGAGTAAATAGGGCGAAAACTTGTTTACTGGGGGGGGGGGCGCTTTGGGTGGGGGGGGGAGCTTGGGGTTGGAGTTTGGGTGGGCAGTGGTGGATAATTTGATGATTTGTGGAGTTTTATACATGGCGAATGCGCAGGAGGCTAGGCAGGTAATTCAGAGAGGGTAGTGGAGAAAGTAGTGGGGTAGATTAAGGGTTTACGGGCAGGAGATGTCACATTACAGCAGAGGGCGGTAATAGTTATTCGCTGGGGGTATAGCGGAAGTGTATCCTTTGAGAACACAGGACGTACAAGAAATACAGAGACTAGCTATACGTTATGTTTTGGGTTTTGGGGGGCATGGCTGAGCAATGGCGCAGAGGGGGGAAATGGGTCTTTATCATTGGGCCGAGAAGAGAAGCCATATATGTAAAACGTCATTCCCTCAGGGTGGAGGGGAAAGAGGGTAAGAGCGGGGAAGGTGATGGGGGATGTGCGGAGATGGTGGGGAGGTAAAGAGTTAATTGAATGTGAGGATATGCTGAGGGTTTTGTTATTGGTTAAAGATGTTGAGCGACCCTTAAGTGGGGCGTTTGGTATCATTGAGTGGGAGGAAGGAAATCCTGCAGGGTGTATCGGTCTATCCCATTGTATGATTGGGGGACGATATGGGAAAACTTTCCGGAGGTCAGGTTAATGCCTTGGGTACGTGAGTTGGTATACAGATTCATGATGGGGATCCTAGCTTCAAAAGCAGTTTTAAGTTTAATGGGGTTTTGGGGAGGGAACCCTCCTGCGTCAGTGTGGTGAGCTGGAAACGGCATTTCATGCGGTTATTTTTGTGAAGAATTGAGGGAGGTACGGATGTGGTTGGCGAGGGTTTTTCGTCTGTTAGGTGGGGGTAATGTAGAGACCCTGCGAGCTTTAACATTAGAGGTAAAAGGGGTATCACGGGAGGTAAAAAGGGCGATTATGTATGTGGTAGTGGATTTTCTGTGTATTTCCTGGGGAATGAGAGATGCTGGGGGTAGGATTCGAATTAAGGCAATTGCAGCGCGTATATACAGGACTGCTGGTAGGAACAAACTTATTTATGGGAGTCAGTGGGAAGCTTGTTTTCCAGATAACTACAGAGAGCTTACTGTCAGTCGTCTCCTGCAATTGGTACAGTGATAACCATGTACGGGACTGGTTTTCTTTGGTAGTAGGGTTTTTACGGGTTTTCAGTGGTGGTGGCGTGTATGGGAATGGTTTTAGCAAATGACATGGGTTGATGGTATGTAGTGTAACGGATTATGGTTGGGTGGTAACTAGTCTGATTCCGGTTGCTGTTGCCGGAATGGAATAAGTAAAACTGTGTGCAAGTGTGAATTGCTTTAGGTATGGAGGTGAATGTGTGTGAATGTTAGTGTGTGTGTGTGAAAATAAGTTTTTTTTAAGATAAGAAAGCTCCCTTTTGGGTTTGACGTAATTATGAGGAAAATCAAGATGATATGTCAGGCAAATGGTGTCACGGGTTTTAATTTAACTTTCTGGCTTAGATCATAATATATCAAAAAACGATTTAGTGGTTCTTAACAAACTTTCATGTATAGTAAATTATTTTTTTTTTATTGGGGGGGAAAATAATAATGTAACTATATTTTGAGTGGTGAGGCACTGCTGTGTCCTAAAATGTAATGTAACACTGATGGATGATGGTAAAAGTTTGTATATATGCAACAAAAATTTACGAATAAAAAAGTGTTGGGTTGTTTCTGTGTCCAAAGTTTTATTAGATAATATTTAATTTGTAATGGGCACATAGATTGATTGTTTAACTTTTGTGTAATTTTGCAAGTTTAGTTCATGGAGCAGGGATGAACCCAAGAACACCTGGGTGTTCAAGTGGGTTGCTGCAGGGATGACACAGAACACCTGGGTGTTCAAGTGTTGCTGCAGGGATGACACAAAACACCCTGGGTGTTCAATAGTGTTTCAGTTCAGGGATGGTACAAGAACACCTGTGGTTCAAGTGTTTTTGCTTCAGGGATTGACACAAGAACACCTGGGGTGTTCAAGTGTTAGCTGCAGGGAGACACAAGAACACCTGGGGTGTTCAAGTGTTGGCTTTGCAGGGATTACACAAGAAACACCAGGTGTGTCATGTGATTTGCTGCCAGGGATGACAACAAAGAACACCTGGTGTTCAGTGTTGCTGCAGAGGATGGTACAGAACACCTGGGTGTTCAGTGGTTTGCCTGCAGATGGACACAAGAACACCTGGGTTTCAATTGTTGCTGCATAGGTATGACACAAAACACCGGGTGATTCAGGTTGCTGCAGGGATGGTACAAGAACATAGACCTGGGTGTTTCCAAGTGTTTGCTGCAGGGCTGGTACAGAACACCTGGGTGTTCAGGTTTGGCTGACAGGGATGACACAAATAACACCTGGGTGTTCAAGGTTGCTGCAGGGATGGTACAAGGCACAACCTGGGTCAAGTGTTCACTGCAGAGGATGACACAAGAACAACCTGGTGGATTCAAGTGTTGCCAGCAAGGGATTGTACACAAGAACACCTGGGTGTTCAAGTTTTGAGCTGCAGGGATTTACGAAGAACACTTGGGTGCTTAAGTGTTGCTGCAGGGATGACACAAGAGAACACCTGGTTGTTCAAGTGGTGCTGCAGGGATGAACACAAGAACACCTGGTGTTCCAAGTGTTGTGCTGCAGGGATGACAGCAAGAACACCGGGTGTTCAATGTTGCTGTCAGGGAATGACAGAGCAAGAACACCTGGGTGGTTCAATGTTGCTGGCAGGGATGACACAAAACACCTGGGTGTTCAAGTGTTGCTGAGGTATGACACAAGAACACCTGGGTGTTCAAGTGTTGCTGCAGGGATATGAACACAAAACTCCTGGGTGTTCAATTGTTTGCGCAGGGATGACACAAGAACACCTGGAGTAGCAAGTGTTGCTGCAGGGATGACACCAAACACCTGGGTGTTCAAAGTGTTTGCTGCAGGGATGCACAATGAACACCTGGGTGGTTCAGTGTTGCTGCAGGGATGCACAAGAACACCTGGGTGTTCACAAGTGTATGACTGCAGGGATGACACAAGAACACCCGGGTGTTCAACTGTTTGCATGCAGGGATGGCACAGAACACCTGGGTGTTCAAAGTTAGGCTGTCAGGATGACACAAGAACACCTGGGTGTTCAACTGTTTGCTGGCAGGATGGCACAAGAACACCTGTGGTGTTCAAGGTGTTGCTGCAAGGGAATGGACACAAGAACACCTGGGTGTTCAAGTGTTGCTGTCAGAGATGACACCAAAACACCTGGGTGTTACAAGTGTTGCTGCAGGGAATGACACGAAGAACACTGGGTGTTCAAGTGTTGCAGCAGGGATGACACAAGAACAACACCTGGTGTTTCAACTGTGTGCTGCAGGGATGACATCAAGAACACCTGGGGTTGTCAATTATCAAGTTTGCTGCAGGGATGGCACAAGAACAGCGCTGGGTGTTCAAGTGTTGCTGCAGAGAAGACACAAGAACACCTGGGTGTTCACAACTGTTGCTGCATGGATACACAAGAACAACCTGGGTGTTCAGTTGTTGCTGCAGGTATTGGGGCACAAGAACACCTGGGTGTTCAAGTGTTGCTGCAGGGAGACACAAGAACACCTGGGTGTTCAAAGTGTTGCTGCAAGGATGACAACAAGAACGCGCCTGGGTGTTCCAGTGTTGCTGCAGGGATGACACAAGAACACCTGGGTGTTCAAGTGTTGCTGCAAGGATGGTACAAGAACACCTCGGTGTTCAAGTGTTGCTGCAGGGATGGTACAAGAACACCTGGGTGTTCAAGAGTGATGCAGCGCAGGGATGACACAAGACGACTGGGTGTTCAAGTGTATGCTGCAGGATGGTACAGAGAACACCTCGGTGTCGAAGTGTTGCTACAAGGATGGTACAAAGAAAACCCTGGGTGTTCAAGTGTTGCTGCAGGATGTACAAGACCAGACCGTGGTGTTCAAGTGTTGCTAGAGGATGGTATCAAGAACACCTGGTGTTCAAGTCGTTGCAGCAGGGAATGGTACATAGAAACCCTGGGTGTTCAAGTTGTTGCCTGCAGGAGGTACAAGAACACCTGGGTGACCAAGTGTTGCAGCAAGGGATGGTACAAGAACACCTGGGTGTTCAAGTGTTGCTGCAGGGAGGTACAAGAACACCATGGGTGTGATCGAAGGGTTGTTGCTGCAGGGATGGCACAAGAACACCTGGGATTGTTCAAGTGTTTGCTGCAGGTACTGGCACAAACCCCTGGTTGTTCAAGTGTTGCTGCGGGAAGGCGCACAACATACACCTGGTGTTCAATGTTGCGTGTCTGCAGGGATGGCAAAAGAACACCTGGGATGTCAAGTGGTGCAGCATGTGATGGACAAGAACACCTGGGTGTCTCAAGTGTTGCAAAGCAGGATGGCACAAGAACACCTGGGTGTCAAGTGTTGCTGCAGGGATGCGGTACAAAGAACATCTGGGTGTTTCAAGTGTTGCTCTGCAGGGATGGCACGAGCAACAAAACCTGGGTTTTCAAGAATGTTGCAGCAAGATTGTACAAAACACCTGGTGTTCAATGTGTTGCTGCAGATGGTACAAGATAACACCTGGGTGTTCATGTGTTGCTGCAGGGGATGGTACAAGAACACCTGGGGCACCAAGTCTGTTGCTGCAGGGAATGGCAACAAGAACACCTAGGTCACCAAGTGTTGACTGCAGGATTGGTACAAGAACAACCTGGGTGTTCCAAGTAGTTGCCTGAATGTAGGGATGACACAAGAACACCTGGGTAATCAAGATGTTTGCTGCAGGTATGACCACAAGAACTCCCTGGGGTTCCAAGTGTGTGCTGTCAGGGATGACACAAGAAACACCTGGGTGTTCAAGTGTTTGCCTGCAGGGATGACACAAGAACCCCCTGGTTTTCAAGTAGTTGCTGCAGGGATGACACAAGAACGACTTGGTGTTCAAGTTGTTGCTGCGGGATGACACAAGAAAACCTGGGTGTTCAATGTTGCCATGGGATGGCACAAGAGACACTGGGTGTTCAAGTGTCGCTGCAGGATGGAACAAAACACCTTGTGTTCAAGTGTTGTCTGCGCAGAGGATGGTACCATGAACACCTGGGTGTTCAAGTGTGTGCTGCAGGGGATGAACACAATAACACCTGGTTGTTCAAAGTGTTGCTGCAGGATGTTACAAGAACACCTGGGTGTTCAAGTGTTTTGCCAGCAGGGATGGTACAAGACACACCTGGGTGTTCAATGTTCTGCTGGCAGGGATGGGTACAAGAACACCTGGGTGTTCAAGTGCTGTCTAGCAGGATGGTCCAGAGAAACACCTGGGTGTTCAAAGTGTTGCTGCAGGATGGTAACAAGAACACCTGGGTGTTCAAGTGTTTTGCTCTGCAGGGATGGTACAAGAAACACCTAGGGTGTTCAATGTGTTGCTGCAGGGATTGTACTAAGAATCACCTGGGGTGTTTCAAGTGTTGCTTGCAGTGGGATGGTACAAAACACCTGGGTGTTCAAGTGATGCTGTATGGGATGGCAAAGAAACACCTGGGGTGTTCAAGTGTTGCTGCGCAGGGATGGCGATACAAGGAACAACCCTGGTGTCAATTGTTGTGCTGCAGGGATGGCACAAGAACACCTGGAATATCACATGTTGCTAGGTCAGGGATGGTAACAAGAGAAAACAACCGTGTGTTCAGTGTTGCTGCAGGGATTGGCACAAGTAACACCTGGGTTTTCAAGTGTTGTCTGCAAGATGGATACAAGAACACCTCGGTGTTCAAGTGTTTGCTGCAAGGGATGGCACAAGAACACCTGGTGGTTCAAGTGTTGCGCAGGGAATGACACAAGAACACCTGGGTGTTCAAGTGTTGCTGCAGGGATGGTACAAGAACACCTGGGTGTTCAAGTGTTGCTGCAGGGATGGTACAAGAACACCTGGGTGTTCAAGTGTTGCTGCAGGGATGACACAAGAACACCTGGGTGTTCAAGTGTTGCTGCAAGGATGGTACAAGAACACCTCGGTGTTACAAGTGTTGCTGCAGGGATGGCACAAGAACACTCAGGTGTCTTATCAAATGTTTGCTGCAGGATGGACAAGAACACCGTGGTGTTCAAGTGTTGCTGCAAACAAGAATGTACAAGAACACCTTGGTGTTCAAGTTGTGCTGCAACAGGATGGTACAAGAACACCTGGGTGTTTAAGTGTTTGCTGCAGGGATGGCACAAAGAACACCTGGGGTGTTCAAGTGTTGTTCTGCAAGATGGTACAAGAACACCTCGGTGTTCACACTGTTGCTGGCAGGAGATGAACACAAAACACCTGGGTGTTCAAATTTGTGCTGCAGGATAGGTACAATAACAACCTGGGGTGTTTTCAAGTGTTGCTGAGCAGGGAGTGGTACAAGAACACCTGGGTGTTCAAGGTGTTCCATGCAGGGATGGCACAAGAACACCTGGTTTCAGTGTTGCCTGCAAGATGGTACATAGAACACCTCGGTTGTAAATGTTGCTGCAGGAGGCACAAGAACACCTGGGTGTTCAGGTGTTGCTTGCCAGGATGTACAAAACAACCACACGGTGTTCAACTGGTTGCAGCAGGGATGACAAACAAGAACACCTGGGTGATCAAGTGTTGCCTGCTAGGGATGGTACACAGAACAACCTGGTTGTTTCAGAGTGTTTGCTGCGCAGGGATGGTACAGAGAACACCTGGGTGTTCAAGTGTTGCTGACAGGGATTGGTCACAAGAACACCTGGGTGTTCAAGTTTATTGCTGCAAAGCATGGTACAAGAACACTCGTGAACAAGAGAGTTTTGCTGCAGGGATGGCACAAGAACACCTGGGTGTTCAAGTGTTGATGCAGGATGGTACATAGAACACCTACTGTGATCAAAACTGTTTATTTGCTGCAGGGATGACACAAGAACACCTGGGTGTTCATTGTTGCTGCCATGGATGGTACAAAGAAGCACCTGGGTGTTCAAGTGTTGTTGCAGGGATGGTTACAAGAACCCATGGGTGATTCAAGTGTTCTGAGCAGGGAGGCACAAGAAGCACCTGGTGTTCATAATCGTTTGCTAGCAGGAATGGCAACAAAGACACCTGGGTGTTTCAAGTGTTTGTGCAATGGATGGTCACAAGAACACCTCGGTGTCCAAGTGTTGCTGCAGGGATGGCACAAGAAACACCTTGGTGTTCAAGTGTTCGAGCAGAGTGATGGTACAAGAACACCTGGGTTTCAAGTGTTTGCTGCAAGGATGGGTACAAGAACACCTGGGTGAATTCAAGTGTTGCTGCAGGGATGGTACAAGAACACTGTGGTCACCAAGTGTTTGCTGACAGGGATTGGCAGAGAACATCCGTGGTTGTTCATGTGTTGGTAGCCGGATGGTACAAGAACACCTTGGTGTTTCACAAGTGTGCTGCAAGGATAGATAACAGAGAACACCTCGTGTTCAAGTGTTGGCTGCAGGGATGGCCACAAAGAACACTGTTGTTCCAAGTGTTGCTGCAGGGATGTACAAGAACACCTGGGTGTTCAAGTGTAGCTGCAGGGATGGTACAAGAACACCTGGGTGATCAAAGTGTATGCTGCAGGGATGATACAAGAACACCTGGGTGTTCAAGTGTTGCTGCAAGGGATGGTACAAAGACGAACCTGGGTGTTTCAGTGTTGCTGCAGGATGTACAAGACAACACCTGTGTGATTCAATGTGTTTCTGCAGGATGGTACAATGAACACCTGGTGTTCAAGTGTTGCTGCAGGGATGTCTACCCAAAGAACCACCTGGGTGTCCAAGTTAGCTGCTGGGATGGTACAAAAACACCTGGGTGATCAAGTTGTTTGCTGCAGGGATTGGTACAAAGAACACCTGGGTGGTTCAAGTGTTGCTGAGGTATGATACAAGAACACTTGTTTTTCAAGTCTGTTTGCTTGCAGGGATGTACAAGAACACCTGGTGTTCAAGTGTTAGCTGCAGGGATGGTACAAGCAACACCTGGGTGATTTCAAGTTTAGTGCAGGAGTGTAAGCAAGACACCTGGTGGTTCAAGTGTTGCTGGCAGGGATTGTAAACAAGAACACCAGGTGTTCAAGTGTTGCTGCATGGATGGTACCAGAACACCTGGGTATTCAAGTGTTTGCAGCAGGGATGGTACAAGAACACCGGTGTTCAAGTGTTGCTGCAGAATTGGTACAAGCGAACAACACCTGGGTGTTTTCAATGTATTGCTGCAGGGATGGGTGCAAGAACACCTGTTGTTCAAGTGTTGCTGCAGCGAAGGTACAAAGAAACCACCTGGGTGTTTTCAAAGTGTTGCTGGCAGGGATGGCTCAAAGAAACACCTGGTGTTCAAGTGTTGCTAGCAGGAAGAACAAGAACAACCTGGTGTTCAAGTGTTTGCTGCCAGGATGAACAAGAGACACCTGGGTGTCCACGTGTTGCTGCAGGGATGGTTCAAAAAACTCGCCAAAAGAATCAGCACCGGGGTGTTCAAGTGTTTGCAGCAGGGTATGGTGACAAGAACTACTGGGGGTCACCAAGTGTTGCTGCAGGGATGTACAAGAACACCAGAGGGTGTTCAAGTTTGCTGCAGTATGGTACAAGAACAGCCCTGGGTCACACCAAAGTGATTGCTGCAGGGATGGTACAAAAACACCTGTGGTGTTCATGGTGTTTTCTGCAGGGATGGTCAAGACACCTGGTGTTCAAGTGTTCTGCAGGGATGGTACAAGAACACCTGGTCACCAAGTGTTTTGGCTGCAGGATGTGTACAGGAACATCCTATGGGTGTTAAATTGTTGTGCTGCAGGGGATGGTACAAGAACACCTGGTGTTCAAGTGGTGTTACTGCATGGGATGGATACATTTTTGAACACCTGGGTGTCAAGTGTTGGTGCAGGTATGGTACAAGCACCTGGGTGTTCAAGATGTTGCTGCAGGGATGGCACAAAGAACACCTGGGTGTTCAAGTGTTGCTGCAGGATAGTACAGAGAACACCTGGATGTTCAAGTGTTGCTGCAGGATAGTACAAGAACACCTGGGTGTTCAAGTGTTGCTGCAGGGATGGTCAAGAACACCTGGGTGTTCTAAATCACTGCAACCTGTGTCAAGTCCGCCACATTGTTTTGATCCTGGCCAACCTGGCCAGATCGCGCACATTGGTTGATCCTGCAACGCAAGCAAGTCCGCCACATTGTTGAATCCTGCACCTGGCAAGACCGCCACATTGTTGATGCCTAGCAACATGCAAGTCGCGCCACAAATTGTTGATCCTGCAACCTGGCAAGTCCGCCACATTGTTGACTGCAACCTGGACAAGACCACTGCACATGTTGATCCTGCCACCGTGGCAAGTTTACCACATTATGATTCCTTTCAATCCTGGCAAGTCCTCACATTGTTGATCCCTGCAACCTGACAAGCCGCCGCATTGTGTTGATCCTGCAACCTGGCAAGAAACCCCACAATTGTTGATGCCTGAAACCTAGCAAGTCCCGCCACATTGTTGATCCTGCAAACTGGGCAAGACCGCCACATTGTTAACACCTGCAACTGGCAAGTCCGCCACATTGTTGAGCCTGGCAACCTGGCAAGACCGCCACATCTGTTAATCCTCAACCTGCAAGTCTGCCACATTGTTGATCCTGCCAACCTGGCAATATTTACCACATGTTGATCCCTGCAGACCTGGTAAGTCCGCCACATTGTTGATCCTGCAGCACTGGCAAGTTTTACCACATTGTTGCCCGGGGGCGCTCAGACCTGGCAAGCCAACATTGTTGATCCTGCAACTGGCAAGACCGCCAACATTGTTCATCCTGCAACCTTGCAAACCCGCCACAAATATTGTTCAATCCTGGCAACTTGGAGCAAGACCTGCCACATTGTCAGTCGCCTGCATACTGGCAAGTCCCGGCCACAATTGCTGATCCTGCAACCTGGCAAGACCGACCACCTGTTCATCCGGACCTGCAACCTGGCAAGACCGCCACATTGTTCATCCCAGCAAACCGGCAAAGACCGCCACATTGCGACCAGCAGACCTGGCAAGTCCGCCACATTGAGCTGATCCGCAGACCAGTCAAGTTCCGCCACGATTGCTGATCCTGCAACCTGGCATCCTCCACAATGAGCTGATCCTGCAACCTGGGCAAGGTCCGCCCACATTTGCTGATCTGCAACCTGTGCAGGTCCGCCACATTTGCAGATCCTGCAACCTGGCAAGTCCGCCACATTGCTGATCCCTGCAACCTGGCAAGTCCGCCACATGCTGATCCTGCCACCTGGCAAGTCCGCGCCACATTGCTGATCCATGCAAACCTGGACAAGTCCGCCAACATT
Organism: Cherax quadricarinatus; assembly: GCF_026875155.1. Lineage (NCBI taxonomy): Eukaryota > Metazoa > Arthropoda > Malacostraca > Decapoda > Parastacidae > Cherax > Cherax quadricarinatus. The sequence goes on from NC_069407.1 coordinate 74,969,970, forward strand.
GGCTGTCCTGCAACCATTGCAAGTCCGCCACATTGCTGATCCTGCAACCTGGCAAGTCCGCCACATTGCTGATCCTGCAACCTGGCAAGTCCGCCACATTGCTGATCCTGCCACCTGGCAAGTCCGCCACATTGCTGATCCTGCAACCTGGCAAGTCCGCCACATTGCTGATCCTGCAACCTGGCAAGTCCGCCACATTGCTGATCGCTCAACCCCCTGGCAAGTCCGCCCACATTGCTGATCCTTCCACCTGGCAAGAGTCCGCCCACATTGCTGATAACCTGGCCACCGACTGGCAAGATCCGCCACAAGATTGCTGAACCTCCACCTGGCAAGACACGCGCCACATGTGCCTGATCCTGCAACCTGGCAAGTCCGCCACATTGCTGATCCTGCCACCTGCAAGACCTCCACATTGCTGCTATCCTGCAACCTGGCAAGCCGCCACATTGCTTGATGCCTGCAACCTGCAAGTCCCGACCACATTGCGATGTCCGCCAACCTGGCAAGTTCCGCCAAATTGGCTGATCCTGAGCCACCCCCTGGTCAAGTCCGTCCACATGCTGATCCTGCAACCTGGCAAAGTCCGCCACATTGAGATCCTGCAACCTGGGGCCGAAGTCCGCCACATATCTGATCCTGTCACCTGGCAAGATCCGCCACATTGCTGATCCTGCCACCCTGGCAATCCGCCACAATTGCTGATGCCTGCAACCTGGCAAGCCGCCCACATTGCTGAAACCTGCCAACCTGGCAAGTTCCGCCACATTGCTATCCTGCAACCTGGAAACAAGTCCGGCCCACATTGCGATACCATGCCCACTGGCAAGTCGCCGCCACATTGCGCTGATCACTGCCACCTGGCGATCCGACCGACAATTGCTGATTGAACACTGCCACCTGGCCAGAGAACCGCCACATTGCTGATCCTGCAACCTGGCAAGTCCGCCAACATTGCTGATCCTGCCACCTTGGCAAGACCGCCACATTTGCTGATCCACTGCAACCTGAGAGCACAAGTCCCCCACATTGCTGATCCTGGCAACCTGGCAATCACCGCCAACATTGCGATTACCTCAACCTGCAAGAATCCGCCAGATTGCTGATCCTGCCACCTGGCAATACCACCACTTGTTGATTCCTGCAACCTGGCAAGAACAATCCGCACATCTGCTGATCCTGCCACCGTGGCAAGAACCACCACAATTGTTGATCCTGCACCTAGGCAAGTCCCGCCACATTTGCGGATCCTGCCACCTAGGCAAGACCACCACATTGTTGAATCCTGAGCTTAACCATGGCAAGTCCGCCACCATTCTGATCCTGCCACCTGAGCAAGAACCACCACCTTGTTGATTTCCTAGCAACCTGGCCAAGTAGTCCGCCACTTGCTGATCCTGCCGACCTGGCAAAGACCACCACATGCTGAACCTGCAACCTTTGCAATCGCGCCACATTGCAGATCCTGCAACCTGGCAAATTCCCACACAATTGCTGATCCTGCCGACCTGGCAAGACGCACCACATTGCTGAATCCTGCAACCTGGCAAGTCCGCCACATTGTTGCCAAACGCCTGGCAAACCTGGCAAGCACATTGCTGATCCTGCCAACTGGCAAAGAACCGCCACAAATGGCTGCTATATATAATTGCCCGATACAGTGTTTTATTCATTTAGTTACTGATATACCATTAAATTATAATATTGTATTCATGTCAACACTTGTTCAACACAATTTTCTTCACTAGCTTACACTTTAATCTTTCCATCAGTTTCAGTCATAATTCTGACTTACAGTTTCACAGGCAAAGTGTGACGTCACAATCTGACATTTTAGTAATTAATGTTTGTTTAATCAAGGAGAATTTCCGTGAAAATCAAGACAAATATATCTTAATTTACTGTAGCAGTTTTTAAAGTTTAATTTGACGATTTCTTAAATTGCTGTATGTTTTACTGTAGTTTAACTGTAGTTTAACTGTAGTTACTGTAGTTACGGTAACTATGATCATTAACAGGGATCGTAACATAACCCTAAATGTGTGGTTTATGTCTATAGTAACATCTTCCTCCTTGTACTTGTATCATCACTACACTCTGACTCTCATCTCCCTCACGCCCCGGGGCCCCTCTGACGCGCTCACCTATGCTTTCATCTCCCTCACCCAGCTTCTGATCTCCCTCACTATGCCTGTCATCATCCCTTAACCGGCTCTGATCTCCCCCTCAATAAGCTGTCATCTCACTTTACCCGGGGCTCGTGATCTCCCACTATGCTGTCAAATCTTCCCTCACCCGGCGCTATAATCTCCCTCACTATGCCATCTCCATCACCCGGCTCTAATCTCCCTCACTATGCTGTCCATCTCCATCACCCGGTTTCTCATCCTCCCTCATTATGCTGTCATCGTATCTCCCTCACCAGGTTCTGCATCTCCCTCACGGCTCGGTTCTCAATCGGCCTTCACCGGTTCTCATACTCCCACACTATGCTGTCATCTCCCTCACCGGGTTCAATCATCTTCCCTCACTATGCTGTCATCTCCCTCACCCGGTTCTCATCTCCCTCACTATGCTGTCATCTCCCTCACCCGGCTCTCATCTCCCTCACTATGCTGTCATCTCCCTCACCCGGCTCTCATCTCCCTCACTATGCTGTCATCTCCCTCACCCGGCCTCCATCTCCCCTACTATCTTGTCATCTCCCTCACCCGCATCTCATCTCCCCGTCACTATGCTGTCATCTTCTCCCCTCACCCGGCTCTCATCTTCCTCAAACTATGCAGCCATCTCCCTCACTCGGCCGCCAATCCCCCCCTCCCTACTATGCTGTCATCTCCGCTCACCCCCGCTCTCATCTCCTCACTATGCTGCATCTTCCCTCACCAGCTCTACTTGCCCTACACTATGCTGTCATCTCCTCATCCGGCTCTCATCTCCCCACTATGCTGTCATCTTCCTCACCAACTCTGATCTCCGCTCACCCTCTGTCATCTCCTCACCCGGCTGCCGATGTCTCTCACCCTGCTGTCATCTTCCTCCCTCATCTCAACTCTGATCATCCCTCACCCCTGCTGTCATCTCCCCTCAACCCGGCTCTCACGTCCCTCACACGCTGCTTGTCATCATCCCTACACCCGCTATGATCACCCTCACCCGCTGTCATCTCCGTCACCCAACTCCTGATCTCTCTCACCCTGCTGTCATCTTCCCTTAACGACCAACCTGGATCTCTCCTCACCCTGCACTGACATCTCCCTACCCAACCTATCTCCGTCACCCTGCTGTCATCCCCTCCGCCAACCTGATTACTTCCCCTCACCCTGCTGTCACTCCTCACACCCAACTCTGATCTCCCTCACAGCTGCGTGTCATCAGTCCCTCACCCAACTCTGATCTCCCTCACCCTGCTGTCATCTCCCTCACCCAACTCTGATCTCCCTCACCCTGCTGTCATCTCCCTCACCCAACTCTGATCTCCCTCACCCTGCTGTCATCTCTCCACCCAACTCTGATCTCCCTCTCACACACTGCTGTTCATCTCTCTCACGCCAACTACTTATCTCCCCTCACCCTGCTGTCAACAATCCCTCACCCAACTCTGATCTCCCATCACCCTGCTGTTCATCTCCTCACCCAACTCTGATATACCCTCACCCTGCTGTCAACTCCCTCACCCAACTGCTGATCGCCCTCACCCTGCTGTCATCTCTCATCACTCACCCAACTCAGATCTCCCTCACCCTGCTTGTACATCTGCCTACGGCACCCAACTCTGACTCTCCCTCACCCTCTGTCATCTCCCATCACCCAAACTCTGATCGTCCCTCACCGCTGCTGTCATCACCTCACCCAAATCTGATCTCCCTCACCCTGCTGGTCATCTCCCTCACACCACTCAGATCTCCCACTCCCCCTGCTGTCATCTCCCTCAACCCAACCTGATCCCCCTCACCCTGCTGTCGATCCTCCCACACCCAACTCTGACTCCCTCACCCGGCTGTCATCTCCCTCACCCAACTCTGATCTCCCTCACCCGCCTGTCATCTCCCTCACTCCCATCTCTGAACCTCCTCACCCTGCCTGTCATCTCCCTCACCCAACTCTGCATCCTCACCCTCAACCCTGGCTGTCATCTCCCTCACTAACAATTCTGATCTCCTCCCCTCAACCACCTAGCTGTCATCTCCCTCACTCCATCTCTGATCTCCCTCACCCTGCTGTCCATCTCCCTCACCAACTCTGATCTCCCTCACCCTGCCTGTCATCTCCCTCACCTAACACTGGATCTCCCTCATTCTCTGTCATCTCCTCACCCAACGCCTGATTCTCCCTCACCCTGCTGTCATCTCCCTCACCCAACTCTGATCTCCCTCACCCTGCTGTCATCTCCCTCACCCAACTCTGATCTCCCTCACCCTGCTGTCATCTCCCTCACCCAACTCTGATCTCCCTCACCCTGCTGTCATCACTCCCTCACCCAACTCTAATACTCTCCCTCACACCTGCTGTCATTTCTCTCACTAGACCAACTCTGAACTCCCTCACCCTGCTGTATCTCTCTCACCCAACTCGAATCTCCCTCAGCACCTGCTGTCATCTCTCTCACACCAAACCTGAGATCTCCCTCACCCTGCTGTCATCTCCCTCACCCGGGGCTATGAGGTCTCTCCTTCTTTTAAACAACTAAATAACCCTGTGTACCTCACCTATTTGTGGTTGCATGGTCGAGTCCTAGCCCTGGCCCCGCCTCTTAATCTTTGCTAACTAGGCCCTCTCTGTCCACACACTCCAAGAAGCATCTTATCAAACCTCGTCTTAAAACTGTGTAGGGTTCCTGCCTCCCACTACGTCATTTTCCTAGGCTATCCCCACTGCCTTACAACTCCTATGACTGAAGAATCTGTCCTACTATCTCTCTGACTCATTTGTGTCTTCAACTTCCAATTGTGGCCTCTTGTTTCTGTGTCCCCTCCCTGGAACATCCTGTCCTTGTCCACCTTGTCTATTCCACGCAGTATTTTATATGTCTTTTATCATGTCTCCCCTGACCCTCCTGTCCTCCAGTGTCGTCAGGCCGATTTCCCTTAATCTTTCTTCATAGGACATTCCCCTTAGCTCTGGAACTAACCTTGTTGCAAAACCTTTGTACTTTCTCTAGTTTCTTGACGTGCTTTATCAAGTGCGGGTTCCAAAAACAGGTGCTGCATACTCCAGTTATGGGCCTGACATACACGGTGTACAGTGTCTTGAATGATTCCTTACTAAGGTGTCGGAATGCTGTTCTCAGGTTTCCAGGCGCCCATATGCTGCAGCAGTTATCTGATTGATGTGTGACTTCCGGAGACATGCTCGGTGTTATACTCACCCCAAGATCTTTCTCCTTGAGTGAGGTTTGCAGTCTTTGGCCACCTAGCCTATACTCTGTCTGTGGTCTTCTGTGCCCTTCCCCTATCTTCATGACTTTGCAATTGGCAGGATTAAATTCGAGAAGCCATTTGCTGGACCAGGTGTCCAGTCTGTCCAGGTCTCTTTGAAGTCCTGCCTGGTCCTCATCAGATTTAATTCTCTCATTAACTTCACATCATCTGCAAACAGGGACACTTCTGAGTCTAACCCTTCCATCATGTCGTTCACATATACCAAAAATAGCACTGGTCCTAGGACCGACCCCTGTGGGACCCCGCTCGTCACAGGTGCCCACTGTGATACATCATTACGTACCATGACTCGTTGTTGCCTCCCTGTCCAGTATTCTCTGATCCATTGCAGTGCCCTTCCTGTTATATGTGCCTGATGCTCTAGCTTTCTGCACTAATCTCTTGTGAGGAACTGTGTCAAAGGCCTTCTTGCAGTCCAAGAAGATGCAATCAACCCACCCCTCTCTCTCTTGTCTTACTTCTGTTATTTTATCATAAAACTCCAGAAGGTTTGTGACACAGGATTTGCCTTCCGTGAATCCGTGCTGGTTGGCATTTATACTCCTGTTCCGTTCCAGGTGCTCCACCACTCTCCTCCTGATAATCTTCTCCATAATTTTGCATACTATACACGTCAATGACACAGGTCTATAGTTTTAGTGCCTCTTTTCTGTCTCCTTTTTTGAAATGGGGAAATACATTTGCCGTCTTCCATACCTCAGGTAGTTTTCCCAGTTTCCAGGGATGTGTTGAAGATTGTGGTAAGTGGTACGCACAACATATCTGCTCCCTCTCTAAGGACCCCCGGAGAGATGTTGTCCGGTCCCATTGCCTTTGAGGTATCGATGTCCCTTAGCAGTTTTTTTCACCTCCTCCTCATCTGTATGTATGTCGTCCAACACTTGTTGGTGTATTCCTTGTTGGTGTCCCCATCTGGTCTGTCCCCCCCGAGTCCTTCCTGTCTCTACTGTAAATACTTCCTTAAATCTCGTGTTGAGCTCCTCACATACCTCTTGATCGTTTCTTGTGAGTTCTCTACCTTTTTCCTCAGCCCTTTTCACCTGGTCCTTGACTGTTGTCTTCCTCCTAAAGTGGCTAAACAGCAGTTTGGGTCAGATTTGGGCTTTCGATGCTAAGTCGTTTTCATACTGTCGCTGGGCCTCCCTCCCTTTTCTGCGCATACTCGTTCTGGCTCGTCTACTAATCTCCTTGTTTTCCTGGGTCCTATGCCTCCTGTACCTTTTCCATTCTCTGTTGCACTTAGTTTTGCCCTCCCTACACCTTCTGGTAAAACCCAAAGGGTTTGTTTTGGTCTTCCTATTTTTCTTTTCCCCCTTTGGGGAAAAAAACTTTTCCCCCTTTCCTCCTTTCACTTTGTTGCCCCATAACCATCACTGTTTTCTGATTTTCCTCCATTTTCCCCCGCCCACTGAACCTCCTGCAGGGGTTTCTCATACCTGTGAAATTCATAAATGCCATGTTTGGTGAGGTGTGTGTAGCTCCGGCGGAATACTGATACTTCTGTATATTGAAACCCCAGATAGGGGTAGTTTTTAGAATTGAAATTACAATGCGAGATTGTGAAGAGGAGGGTTGTGAGGCTTTTGGGGATTGTGGCACTCTTTTTGAGATCATGGGATTGTGGGTCAGTGGTCTTGATTGGTGGAGAAGCGAGCGAAGCGTGTATTGCTGGATTCTTTAAAAATAGGGACGGAAACCAGGTGAGGTATGGTTACAGAATTATTTGGAATGTCAGCTGACGAGTGTTTTTTGAGAGAATGGGAGCAGCATTGACCGTGAGCAACTCGATGTAGACTGCGTAAGCTACACAATGACAGATTTGATGCCGTGCTGTGAGGGCAGGATTGGAGGCTGTATTATGGGGGATAACCCTTTTCGGGAAGTGTTTTAAGACGTTTTAGGGTATGTAAAGAGTCAACTATTTTCAATTAAGTGACGAGGATAATGGGTGGATATAATAAGGGTCAGGTGCTTACTACTACAAAGTCATGAGTAATTATACTGATTTCTTTCGTGCTTTCGAAGAAAATGGAGAAAGGGGGAGGAGCTATCATTTGAGAAGTGTTGGGGGGGGGGGTGTGGTTAAGGCAGAAAGAAGTGGAGAAATGGAGATGGAGGAGCGATTAGGTGGGGAAGTTGAGGAGCAGTTTTAACTATGTCTTACTCTGGAAAAACACCCGGCATCGATGATTTCAAATGATTTTTAACCGATTCATTGGGACCATATTAAGACTTGTCTGTGGAGGTCATGAATTGTATGCGGCAGGAGGGCATGCTAGTCAGACACAAAGTATTGGAGTGTTGTGTTAGGTTCCGAAAACAAGTGTGGAGTGTTTTAAAGTGTGTATTGAGCTTATTTCACTAATGGTGCTCTGACTACACGATTTTTGCAAAGATATTAGTAATTAGATGAAGAAGTAATTGTGGGGTTATACATAGGGTCAGATGGTTATACCGGACGAATATGAGAGTGGGCATGGCGCATAAAGGTCGTTTTTTGAGGATTGCAGGGGGAGGACTTTTTGGGTATTATTGAGAAAGCATATGACTGTGGAATAGAAAATTTTTGAGGCTTGTTTGTTCGTCTGGGTTTGGACTGGATGGCAGGTGTTTATACGCTATCTCTCAGCGGCTATGGTACGGGTCCATGTTAATGGCAGATTGGGAAGCTGGTTAAATGGAGAGGGGATTACGTAACCCCCCCCAAAGGGGTGCCCCCATTTCACAAATTCTGTTTTGCGTGCATGCACATCCGTTCTATGGGCCTCGTTGAGGGGTGAAACATTAAATGGGGAGAGGAAGCCCATTTAGGTATTGTGGGGTATGTGGATGATCCCACCGATCCTGATAGAAGGGGTGGAGGATTGGCGTACGTGGAGGGGTATTGGGTGATTCTTGTGGAAGCGTCAGGCAGTGAGATAAATAGGGCGAAATCTTGTTTTCTGGAGTGGGCGCATGGTGGGGGGGGGAAGCTTGGTTTGGAGTTTGGGTGGCATGTGGATAATTTGATGATTTTGTGGAGTTTTATACATGGCTATTGCGCAGTCGCTAGCAGTATATTCAGAGAGGGTATGGAGAAAGTAGTGATATATTAAGGGTTTACGGGCGGGAGATGTCACAGTTACAGCAGAAGGCGGTAATAGTTAATTCGCTGGGAATAGCGGAAGTGTATCCTTTGAGAACACAGGACGTACAAGAAATACAGAGACGAGCTATAATACGTTATGTTTTGGGTTTTGGAGGGCATGGCTGAGAGCAATGTGGCGCAGAGGGAATGGGTCTTTTATCAGTGGGGCCGAGAGAGAGCCATATATGTAAAACAGTCATTCGTCAGGGCTGTGAGGGAAAAGGGGTAAGGCGGGGAAGGTGATGGTGGATGTGCGGAGAATGTGGGGAGGTAAAGAGTTTTAATTGAATGTGAGGATATGCTGAGGTATGTTATTGGTTATAGATGTTGAGAGCGACCTTACAGTGGGGCGTTCTGGTATCATTGAGTGGGAGAAGGAAATCCTGCAGGGTGTATCGTACTATCCATTTATGATTGGGGACGATATGGGAAGACTTCCGGAGGCTCAGGTTAATGCTTGGTACGTGGGGGGGAGTTGGTATACAATTCATGATGGGATCCTAGCTTCAAAAGCAGTTTTAAGTTCATAATGGGTTTGGTGAGGAACCGTCCTGCAGTCAGTGTTGAAGCTGAAACGGCAATTTCATGCTGTTTAATTTTTTTGTGAAGAATTGAGGGAGGTACGGAATGTGGTTGGCGAGGTTTTTTCGTCTGTTAGGTGGGGGTAATGTAGAGACACTGCGGCTTTAACCTTAGAGGTAAAAGGGGTATCACGGGAGGTAAAAAGGGCGATGATGTTTGTGGTAGTGGATTTCTGTATATTTTCCCTGAATGAGAAATGCTGGGGGGTAGGATTCGAATTAAGCAATGCAGCGCGTAAGACAGACTGCTGGTAGGAACCAACTTATTATGTAGTCAGTGGAAGCTTGTCTTTCCAATAACTACAAGACTTACTGTCATCCGTCTCCTGCAATTGGTACATGATAACCATGTACGGGACTTTTCTTTGTAAAGTCGGGCTTTTAACGGGTTTTCATGGGTGGTGGCGTGTATGGGAATGGTTTTTAGCTAATGACATGGGTTTGATGGTATGTAGTTAACGGATTATGTTGGGTGGTAACTATCTGATCCGTCTGTGCAGGAATGGAATAAGTAAAAACTGTGTGGCAAGTGTGGAATTGCTTTAGTATGGAGGTGAATGTGTGTGTATTAGTTGTGTGTGTGAAATAATTTCTTTAAGATAAAAACCTCCTTGTGTGTGGGACTAATTAGAGAAATCAAGATAAGATGTCAGGCCAAAATGGTGTTCACGGTTATTTAACTTTCTGGCTTAGATCATAATATATCAAATAACGATTTAGGTGGTTCATAACCAAACTTTCATTTTGTAATTTTTTTTTTTTTTTGGGGGGGAAAATAATAATGTATACTACTTTTGGAGTGGGAACACTGCGTGTCAATAAAGTAATGTAACATCGATGGATGATGGTAAAAGTTTTGTAATATGCAACAAAAAATTTTACGAATAAAAAGTGTTGTGTGGTTCTTGTGTAAAAAGTTTTATAGATAATAGTTAATTTTGTTTTCACATAATTGTTTTTTAACTTTGTGTAATGTTGCAAGTTTAGTTGCTGCAGGGATGACACAGAAAACCCCACCTGGTGTTCAAGTGTTGCTGCAGGGATGACACAAGAACACCTGGGTGTTCAAGTGTTGCTGCAGGGATGACACAATAAACACCCTGTGTTTCAAGTGTTTGCTGCACGGATGGTACAAGAAAACCTGGGTTCAAGTGTTGCTGCAAGGATGACACAAGAACACCTGGTGTTCAAGGGTTGCTGCAGGATGACACAAGAACACCTGGTGTTCAAGTGTTCTGCAGGATGACACAAAACACCAGGGTGTTCTATTGTTGCTGCAGGATGACACAAGAACATCGCTGGTGTTCCAAGTGTTGCTGCAGGGATGTACAAGAACACCGGTGTTCAATGTTGCGCAGGGATGACACAAGAACACCTGGGTGTTCAAGGTTGCTGCAGATGAAACAAGAACACCTGGTGTTAAGTGTTGCTGAGGATGGCACAAAACACCTGGTTCAAGTGTTGCTGGCAGGGATGGTCAACACACCTGGTGTTCAAGTGTTGCGGCAGGTAGGACACAAGAACACCTGGGTGTTCAATGTTGCTGCAGGATGTACAAAACACCTGGGTGTTCAAGTGTTTGCTGCAGGGATGACACAAGAACACCTGGGTTACAAGTGGTTTCATCAGGATGACACAAGAACACCTGGTGTGTCAAGTGTAGCTGCAGGGATGGTACAAGCAACACCTGGTTTCAAGTTTGCTGCAGGATGACAACTAGAACACCTGGGTGTTCAAGTGTGGCTGCAGGGATGACACAAGAACACCTGGTGTTCAAGTGTTGCGGCAGGGAAAAAAATGACACAAGCACACACCTGGTGTTCAAGTGTTTGCTGCAGGATGACACAAGAACACCTGGTGTTTCAAGTTTTGCTGGCATGATACACAAGAACACCTGGGGGTTCAATTGTTGCTGCAGGAATGAACCACAAGAACACCTGGGTGTCAAGTGTTGCTGCTGGGATGACACAAGAACACCTGGTGTTCCAAGTGTTGCTGCAGTGGATGACCAAGAACTCCTGAGTTCAAGTGTGCTGCAGTGATGAACACAATAACAACCAGGGTGTTCAAGGTGTTGCTGCAGGATTGCACAAGAACACCTGGTGTTCAAGTTGCTGCCAGATGCACAAGAACACCTGGGTGTTCAATGTTGCCTGCAGGGATGACACCAGGGAATCACCTGGGTTTTTCAACTGTTGCTCAGGGATGGCACAAGAACACCTGGGTTTCAAGTGTTGCTGCAGGGTACACAAGAACACCTGGGTGTTCAACTGTTGCTGCAGGGATGGCATACAAGAACATCCTGTGGGTACAAGTGTTGCAGCAGGGATGTCACAAAACACCTGTGGTTTCAAGTGTTGCTGCAGAGAAAGACACAAGACACCTGGGGTGTTCAAGTTTGCTGCAGGATAGACTCAAGAACACCGGGTGTTCAGTGTTTCTGCAGGGATGACCACAAGAACACCTGGGTTTCAACTGTTGCGCAGATGACCCAATCAACACCTGGGTGTTCAAGTGTTGCTGCAGGATGCACAAGAACACTGGGTTGTTCAAGTTTTGCTGCAGAGATGACACAAGATCACACTGGTGTTCAATTGGTGCGGCAGGGATGACACAAGAACACCTTGTTCAAGTGTTGCTGCAGGGTTGGCACAAGAACACCTGTGTTCAAGTGTAGGCTGCAGGATGGACACAAGAACACCTGGGTGTTCAAGTGTTCTGCAGGATGACACAAAAACGCCCTGGGTGCTTCAAAGTGTATCTGCAGGGAGTGACACAAGAACGCTGTGTGTTCAAGTGTTGCTGCAGGGATGGTATAGAAACTCCTCGGTGTTCAAGTGTTGCTACAGGGATGGTACAAGAACACCCTGGGTGTTTCAAGTGTTGCTGCAGGATGCACAAGAACGCGGGTGTCAAGTGTTTCTGCAGGATGGTACAAGAACACCTCGGTGTTCAAGTGTTGCTACAGGGATGGTACAAGAACACCTGGGTGGTTCAAGTGTTGCCGCAGGGATGGAACAAAACACCTGGGTGTTTCAAGTGTTGCTGCAGGGATGGGTAACAAGAACACCTGTGTGTCCTCGTGTTGCACAGGATGGTACAAGAACACCTGGGTGTTCAAGTATTTGCTGCAGGATGGTACAAGAACACCAGGGTGACCAAGTTGCTGCAGGGACTGGTACAAAGAACAGACCTGGTGTCTTCCTAGTGTTGCGGCAGGATGGTACAAAGAACACCTTGTTTTCAAGTGTTGCTGCAGGATGCACAAGAACACCTGGTGTTCAATGTTGCGGAGACGCACAAGAAACCCGGGTGTTCAAGTGTTGCTGCATGGATGCACAAGAACACCGTGGTGTTCAAGTGTTGCTGCAGGGAATGGCTACAGAACACCTGGGTGTTCAAGTTGACGCGTAGAGGTCTTGAGCTTGGCAGGATGGCACAAGAACACCTGTGTTCAAGTGTTGCTGCAGGTTGGCACAAGAACACCTGGGTGTTCAAGTGTTGCTTGCATGGGATGGAACAAGACACCTGGGTGTTCAGTGTTGGCTTCAGGGATGGCACAAGAACACCTGTTATCAAGTGTTTGACTGATTCAAGATGGTACAAGAACACCTGGGTGTTCAATGTTGCTGCAGGGAATGGTACAAGAACACCTGGAGTTCAGTGTTGCTGCAGGGATGGACAAAGATCACCTGGGGCACCAATGTTGCTGCAGGGATGGCACAAGAACACCTAGGTTCACCAAGTGTTTTTCTGCAGGATGGTACAAGAAACACCTGGTGTTCATGTTGCTGCAGGGATGACACAAGGAACACCTGGGTAGTCAATGTTAGCTGGCATATGACACAAGAACACCTGGGTGTTCAAGTGTTGGCTGCAGGGATGACACAAGAACACCTGGGTGTTTCAAGTGTTGCTGCAGGGTGAACACAAGAACCCCAGGGTGTTCAAGTGTTCGCAGATGACACAAGAACATTTGGGTTGTTCAATGTTGCTGTCAGGATGACACAAAGAAAACCAGGGTGTTCAAGTGTTCTGCAGGGATGGCACCAAAGACACCTGGGTGACAATGTTGCTGCAGGATGGCCACAGAACACCTGGTGTTTCAAGTGTTGCTGCAGGATGGTACATGGAACACCTGGAGTTCAAGTTTGCGCTGGATACACAAGAACACCTGGTGTTCAAGTGTTCTCGGGATGTACAAAGAACACCCTGGGTGTTCAAGTGTATGCAGCAGGATGGTACAAGAACAACCTGGGTGTTCTCAAGTGTTGCTGCAGGGATGGTACAAGAACACCTGGTGTTCATGTTGCTGCAGGGGAATGGTTACAAAACACCCCCTGGGGGGGGTGTTCAAGTGTTGCTGCAGGATGGTACAAAGAACCACCTGGGTGTTCTAGTGTTGCTGCAGGATGGTACAAAGAACAACTGGTGTATCAATTTGCTGCAGGATGTACAAGAACACCGGGTTTTCAAGTGTTGCTGCAGGATGGTACAAAACACCTGGGTGTTTCAATGTTGCTGTAGGATGGCACAAGAACACCTGGAGTCAATGTTGCCTGCAGGGATGTACAAGCACACCTGGTGTTTCAAGTGCTGCAGGATGCACAAGAACACCTGGGTATTCAAATGTTGCTGCAGGAAGGTACAAGAACACCAGGGTTTTCAAGTGTTGCTGCAGGATGGCACAAGACCAACCTGGTTTTCAAGTGTGCTGCAGATGGTACAAGAACACTCGGTGTTCAATGTTTGCTGCTGGATGGCACAAAACACCTGTGTTCAAGTGTTGCTGCAGGATACACAAAACACCTGGTGTTCAAGTGTTTTCGCAGGATGGTACAAGAACACCTGGGTGTTCAAGTGTTCTGCAGGGATGGTACAAAATCTCCATGGTGTCAAAGTGTTAGCTTGCAGGGATACACAAGAACACCTGGGTGTTCAAGAGTGTTGCCTGCAAGGATGGTACAATAACACCTCGGTGTTCAAGTGTTTGCTGCAGGATGGCAACAAGAACACTTGGGACTTCAAATGTTGCTGCAGGGAATGGTACAAGAACACCTGGGTGTGCACGTGTGCTGCAAAGAATGAACAAGAACACCTGGTGTTCAAGTGTGCTGCAAGAATGTACAAGAACACCTGGTGTTCAAGTGTTGCTGCAGAGGATGGCACAAGAACACCTGGTGTCAAGTGTTTGCTGCAAGGATGGTACAAGGAACACCTCGTGTTCAACTGATGCTCAGGATGACACAAGAAACAACTGGTGTTCATATGTTGCTGCAAGGATGGTACAAGAACACCTGGGATGTTCAAAGTGTTGCTGCAGGGATGGTACAAGACACCTGGGTGTTCAAGTGTTTGCTGGCCGGATGGCACAAAAAAAAAACACCCTGGTGTTCCAAGTGTTTGCTGCAATGATGTTACAAACACTCGGTGTACAAGTTTTGCGGCAATGCACAAGAACACCTGGGTGTTCAGGTGTTGCGGCAAGGATGGTACAAGAACACTCCGTGGTTCATCTGTGCTGCAGGATGACACAAGAACACCTGGTGTTCCAAGTGTTCTCAGGGATGGTACAAGACAACCTGTGTTTCAAGTGTGCTGCAGGGATGTACAAGAAACACCTGGTGTTCAAGTGTTGCTGCAGGATGGCACAAGAACACCTGGGTGTTCAAGTTTTGCTTGCAAGGATGTACAAGAACACCTCCGGTGTACAAGTGTTCTGCTGGGATGGCACAAGAAACCACCTGGGTGTCTACAATGTTTGCTGCACAGTGGTACAAGAACACCTTCGGTGTTCCAACTGTTGCTCCCAAGGGGGGGATACACAAACACCTGGGTGTTCAAGTGTTGCAGCAGGATGGTACAAGAACACCTGGTGTTCAAGTGTTTGGTGCAGGGATGTACAAGAACACCTGTGGTTCAAGTGTTGCTGCAGGATGCACAAGAAATCACCTGGGTTTCAAGTGTTCTGCAGGGAATGGCCCAAGAACCACCTGGGTGTTCAAGTTAGCTGCAAGGAGGTACTAGACACCTCGGTGTACAATGTTTGCAGCAGGATGGCCAAGAACACCTGGGTGTTCAAGTTTGATGCAGGATGTACAAGAACACATGGGTGTTCAAGTTTGCTGCAGAGGTACAAGAACCACTGGTGTTCAAGTGTTGCTGCATGGATGTACTAGTACAACCTTGTCACCAATGTTGCTGCAGGGATGGTACAAGACACCCTGGGTGTTCAAGTGGTGGTGCAAGGATGGTACAAGAACCACCGTGGTGTTCAAGTGTTGCCGCAAGGAGAGTAACAAGAACACCACTCGGTGTTCAAGTGTTGCTGCCAGGATGGCACAAAACACCTTGTGTGCAAGTTTGCTGCGGGATGGTACAAAAGAACACCTGGTGTTCAAGTGTTGCTGCAGGATGGTACAAGAACACCTGGGGTTCAAGTGTTTGCTGCAGGGATGATACAAGATCACCTGGGCGTTTCAAGTGTTTGCTGCAGATGGTACAAGAACAAATGTGCAAGTGATGCTGCAGGGATGGTAAAAGAACACCTTGTTCAAGTGTTGCGGCAGGGAATGGTACAAGAAACACCTGTGTTCAATGGTTGCTGCAGGGATGGTACAAAACACCTGGGTGGTTCCAAGTTTTGCTGCAAGGGATGGACAAAAACACCTGGGGTTCTATGCTCTGCAGGGATTGTACAGAACACCTGGGTGTTCAATGTTGCTGCAGGATGATACAAGAAACACCTGTGTTCAAGTGTTGCAGCTGGATGGTACAGAACACCTGGTGTTCAAGTGTTGCTGCAAGGATGGTACACAAAACACCTTGTTCAAGTGTTGCTGCAGGATGTACAAGAACACCTGTGTGTTTCAAGTTTTGCTGCAGGGCTGGTACAAGATCAGCACCTGGGGTTCAATGTTGCTGCAGGGATGGTACAAGAACACCTGGTATTCAAGTGTTGCTGCAGGATGGTACAAGAACACCTGGTGTTCAATTTGCTGCAAAATGGTACAAGAACACCTGGTGTTTCAAGTATTCTGCAAGGGATGGTGCAAGAACACCTGTTGTTCAAGTGTATGCTGCAGCGAGGTAACAAGAACACCTGGTGTTCAAGTGTTGCTTGCTGATGGCTCAAGAAACCCCTGGTGTTCAAGTGTTTCGCAGGGATGTTCAAGAACACCTGGTGTTCAATGTTGACGCAGGATGATGAGACAAAACACCTGGGTGGTTCAAGTGTTTGCTGCAGTGATGGGGTAAAAATAACACCTGGTTTCAAGTTTTTGCTGCAGGAGTACAAAAACTCTGGGCCACCAAGTGTTTGCTGCAGGGATGGTACAAGAACACCTGGGTGTTCAAGTGTTGCGGCAGGATGTACTAGCACCCTGGTCACCAATGTCTGGCAGGTAAGGTACAAAACACCTGGTGTTTTCATGTGTTTGCTGCAGGGATGGTACAAGAACAACCTGGGTGTCATTGTTGCTGCGATGTACAAGAACACCTGGTCACCAATTTCTGCAGGGATGGTACAAAACACCTGTGTACAAGTGTTGCTGCAGGGATGTAAAGAAACACCTGGTGTTCAATGTTACGCAGTTGGTACAATGAACACCTGGTTTCAAGTGTTGTGCAGGTATGTTCAAGGACACTAGGTTTCAAGTTTGGGCAGATGCACAAGAACACCTGGTGTTTCAAGTTTGCTGCAGGATAGTAACAAGAACACCTGGGGTTCATGGTGTTGCTTGCAGATATACAAAACACCTGGGTGTTCAAGTGTTGCTGCAGGATGGTACAAAACACCTTGTTCAAAAAATCCTGCAACCGGAAAGTCCGCCACATTGTTGACCTGCAAACCTGCAAACCCCACTTGTTGATCCTGCAAACCTAGCAAGTCCGCCCACATTGGTTGATCCTGCACCTGCAAACCGCCACATTGTTGAATCCGGCAACCTGCAATCCCCACATTTTTGATCCTCCTGCAACCCTGCAATCCGCCACATTGTTGATCCTGCAACCTGGCAAGACCACCACATTGTTGATCCCTTCCAGCCTGGCAAAGTTAAACCACATTATTGATCCTGCAACCTGCCAATCCTCGCACATTGTTTGATCCTGCAACCTGACAAGTCCGCCGCATTGTTGAGCCCTGCTAACCTGCAAACCTCGCCACATTGTTGATCCTGTAACGCTAGCAAGTCCCCACATTGTTGATCCTCAACCTGCAAGAAACCGCCACCTTGTTGAACCCAACCTGCACGTCCGCCACATTGTTGAACCGCAACCTGCAAGACCGCCACATTGTGATCCTGCAACCGCAATCTGCCACAGTGTTGATCCCTGCAACCTGGCAAGTTTACCACATGTTGATCCAGCAAACCTGGTAAGTCCCGCGCCACATTGTTGATCCGGCAGCCTCAAGTTTACCACATTGTTGACCCTGCCACCTGGCAAGCACTTTTTGATCCTGGCACCCTGGCAAGATCGCCACATTGTTCATCCTGAAACCTGGCAAAGACCGCCACATTGTCATCGCAACCTGGCAAGACCGCCACCATGGTGCATCCTCAACCTGCAAGTCCCCCACATTGCTGATCCTGCTACCTGGCAAGACCGCCACCTGTTCTACCCTGCAACCTGCAAGACCCGCCAATAGTTCATCCTCAACCTGGCAATCCGACCACAGTGCTGATCCTGCAACCTGCAAGTTTCCCCACATTGCTGATCCGCAACCTGCAATCCCCACATTGCTGATCCTGCAAAACTGGCAAGTCCCCACATTGCTGAATCCTGCAACCTGGCAAGTCCCGCCACATTGCCTGCACCCTGCAACCTGGCAAGTCCCCACAATCTGATCCTCAACCTGGCAAGTCTGCCACTTCTGATCCTTCAACCTGGCAGTCCGCCAACATTGCTGATCCTGCCACCTGCAAGTCCGCCACATGCTGATCCTGCAACCTGCAAGAGTCCGCCCATTGCTGATCCTCAAACCTTGGCAATCCGCCACATTGCTGATCCTGCAATCCTGGCAAGATCCCCACATTGCTGATCCTGCAACCTGGCAAGTCCGCCACATTGCTGATCCTGCCACACTGCAGTCCCGCCACATTGCTGATCCTGCAAACCTGGCAAGTCCGCACATGCTGACCGCCTGCAAACCTGTGCAAGGTCCCCACATTGCTGTTCCTAACCTTGGCAAGTCCGCCACATGCTGATCCTGCCTTCCTGCAAGTCCGCCACATTGCTGATCCTGCCACCTGGCAAGTCCCGCCACATTGCGATCCAGCCACCGGCAAGACCGCCACATTGCTGATCCTGCACCCTGCAAGTCGCCACATTGCAGAATCCGCCACTGGCAAGACGCCACATTGCTGATCCCTGCAACCTCAAAGTCCCGCCACATTGCTGATTCCTGCCAAACCGGCAAGTCCGCCACATTTGCTGTCCGGCAACCTGCAACGCCCCACATTTGGCTGATCCTGCACCTGGCATTCCCCACATTGCTGATCCTGCAACCTGCAATCCGCCACACTGCGGATCCCAACCTGGCAAGTCCGCCACATTGCTGATCCTGCAACCTGGCAAGCCCCCACTTTGCTGTCCTGCCACCTCAAGTCCGCGCCACATTGGCTGATCCTGCAACCTGGCAGTCCCCACATTGCTGATCCTCAACCTGCAAAGTCCGCCACATTGCTATCCTCCACCTGGCAAGTCCGCCACAATTGCTGATCCTGCCACCTGCAAAAGTCCCGCCACATTGCTGATCCTGCCACCTGGCAAGTCCGCCACATTGCAGATCCTGCCACCTGCAAGACAGCCACACTTGCTGATCCTGCAACCTGGCAATCCGCCACATTGCTGATCATCCTGCCCACCTGGCAAGACCGCCACATTGCTGATCCTGCCTCAACCTGGCAAGTCCCCGCCACAATTGCTGATCTGCAACCTGGGCAAAGTCCCGGCCACATTGCTGATTCCTGCAACCTTGCTAGTCCGCCACATTCAGATCCTGCCACCTGGCAAAGTACCACCACATGGTTTGATCCTAGCAACCTGGCAATCCGCCCATTGCTGATCCTGCCACCTGGCAAGACCACCACATTGTTATCCTCAACCTCGCAATTCCGCCACTTTGCAGATCCTGCCACCCTGCAAATGACCACCACATTGTTGATCCCTGCAAACCTGGCAATCCGCCACATTGCTGATCCTGCCACCTGGCAAGAAGACCACCACATTGGTATCCTGCAACCTGGCAAGTCCGCCACATTGCTGATCCTGCACCTGGCAAGAACCACCAACATTGCTGACCTGCAACCTGCAGTCCCGCCACATTGCTGATCCTGCAACCTGCATCCGCACACAATTGCTGACCTTGGCCACCTCAAGACCACCACAGTGCTGATCCGCAACCTGGCAAGTCCGCCACATTGTTGCCCTGGCAACCTGCAAGCACTTGCTGATCCTGCCACCTCAAGAGGACCGCCACATGCTGATATATCCATACATTTTGAATCATTTAGTTACTGATATACCTTAAAGTAAATATATTGGTTTCATGTCAACACTTTTCAAACACATTTCTTCACTACTTACACTTTACATTTCCTCAGTTTCATCTTTTGTCTGACTTACAAACAGTTATCCAGCAAAGTGTGACTCCACAAATCTACAGTTTTTTAATAATTAATGTTTGTTTAACAAGGAGAAGTTTCCGGAAAACAAGAAATTATCATTAATTTACGTACAGTTTTTAAAGTTTAATTTGACTTTTTAAATTGCTGTAGGTTACTGTAAGTTACTGTAGTTTACTGTAGTTACTGTAGTTACGGTAAGTATGATCATTAACAGGTCGTAACATAACCCTAAATTGATCTGGTTATGTCTATAGGAACATCTGTCCTTGATACTTGGATCATCACCTTCACTCTGCTTCATCACCCTCAACGCTCTGATCTCGCTCACTATCCTGTCATCTCCCTCACCCACGCTGAGCCCTCTCCATGCTGTTCATCCCCTTACCACTCTGATCTCCCTCAATAGCTGTCTATCTCCCTTTACCCGGCTCTGATCTCCCTCACTATCTGTCACTCCGCACCCCCGGCTATAATCTCCCTCATAATGCTGTCATCTCCATCACCCCTCTAATCTCCCTCACTATGCTGTCATCTTCCATCAACCCCGGTTCGCATCTCCATCATAATGATGTCATCTCCCTCATCCCTTCTCATCTCCCTCACCCTTTCTCATCGCCTTCACACCCGGTTCTCATCGCCCTCACTATCGTCATCCTCCCTCACGCCGTTCTCATCTCCTCACTATGCGGTCATCTCACCCTCACCCGTTCTCATCTCCCTCACTATGCTGTCAATCTCCCTCACCCCCCGGCCTCATCTCCCACTATGCTGTCATCTCCCCTACCAGGCCTCTCATCTCCCTCACTTGCTGTCATTTTCCCTCACCCGGCTCTCATCTCCCTCACTATCTGTCATCTCCCTCACGCCCCGGTCTCATCTCCCTCACTATGCGGGTACATCTCCCTCACCCGCTCTCCATCTTCCTCACTATGCGGCCATCCTCCCTACACTTCGCTCTCATCTCCCTCACTATGCTGTCATCTCCCTCACTCCGGCACTCATCTCCCTCACTATCGTCATCTCCCTCACCAGGCTCTCTACCTCACTATGCTGACATCTCCCTCATCCGCTCACATCTCCCCACTATGGCTGTCATCTCCCTCACCCAACTCTGACTCCCTCAACCCTGCTTCATCTCCCTCACCCGCTCCCGATGTCTCTCATCCTGCTGTCATCCTCCCCTCAACGCAACTCTGATCTCCCTCAACCCTGCTTGTCATCTTCCCTCACCCGCCTTTTCTCACCTCCCTCACCCTGCTGTCCATCTCCTCACCCGGCCTCTGATCTCCCTCACCCTGCCTGTCATCTCCGTCACCCAACTCTGAGCTCTCTCACCCTCTGTCATCATCCCTCACCCAACTCTTTCTCCCTCACCCTGCTGTCATCTCCCCGCACCCAACTCTGATCTCCGTCACCCGCTTCATTCTCCCTCACCAACACTGACTCCTCACCCGCTGTCTATCTCTCACCCAACTCGATCTCCTCAACCCTGCTTGTCATCTCCCTCACCCAACTCTGATCTCCCTCACCCTGCTAGGCATCTCCACTCACCCCAACTCTGATCTCCCTAACCTGCCGTCATTCCCCTCACCCACTCTGACTCCCTCACCCTGCGGTCATCTCTCTCACCCAACTCTGATCTCCCGCACCCTGCTGGTCATCTCTCTCAACACCAACTCGATCTCCCGCCCATGCCTGTCATCTCACTCACCCAATTCTGTTCTCCCTCACCCTTGCTGCTTCTCCCCCCTCACCCAACCTTGATCTTCCCTCACCCTGCGGTCTGTCATCTTCCCTCACCCAACGCTGATCTCCCTCACCTCTGTCATCTCTCTCACCCTACTCTGATCCTCCTCACACCCGCTGTTCATCTCCCTCTCCCAACTCTGTTTGCTTCCCTCACCCTGCTGTCATCTCCCGCACCCAACCTGATCTCCCACACCTGCTGTCATCATCCCTCACCCCTACTCTGATCTCCCTCAACCCTGAGCGTCATCTCCCCCACCCCAACTCTGATCTCCCTCACCCTGCTGTCATCTCCCTCACCACTCTGTTCTCCCTCAACCTGCTGTCATCTCCCTCACCCAACTCTGATCTCCCTCACACCTGCTTGTCATCTCCTCACCCAACTCTGATCTCCCTCACTCACTGTCATCTCAATCTCCCTCACCCAAACTCGATCTCCCTCACCCTGCGTCATCTCCTCACCCAACTCTGATACTCCTCACCCTGCTGTCATCTCCCCCCCCAATCTGATCTCCCTCACCCCTGCTGTCCACTCCCTCACTCCCCAACCCCCTCCCATCTCTGATCTCCCTCACCCCTGCTGTCATCTCCCTCAACCAACTCTGATCTCCCTCACCCTTGCTTGGTCAACTCCCCACCTAACTCTGATCTCCCTCATCTGCTGTCATCTCCCTCACCCAACGCTGATCTCCCTCACCCTGCTGTCATCTCATCACCCCACTCTGATCTCCCTCACCTTGCTGTCATCTTCCCTCACACACTCTGATCTCCCCTCACCCTGCTGTCTTCCTCCCTTCACCCACCGATCTCTCCCTCACCCTGCTGTCATCTCCCTCACCCAACTCTAATCTCCCCTCCCAGCTGCATTTCTCTCACCCAAACTCCTGATCGCCCGCCACCCTGCTGTCATCTCTCCTCACCCAACTCTGATCCTCCCTCACCCTCTGTCATCTCTCTCACCCAATCCGATCTCCCTCACCCGCTCTTCATCGCCCTCAACCCGGCCTATGAATGTCTCTCACTCCTTTTAAACTACTAAATAACTCCTGGTGTACTCACCTATTTGTGGTTTGCAGGGGTCGAGTCCAGAGCTCCTGGCTCCGCCTCGTCATCGTTGCTACTAGGCCCCTCTCTGTCCCCCCTCCATGAGCTTTATCAACCTCGTCTAAAACTGGTAGGTTCCTGGCTCCACTTCGTCATTTTCTAGCTATTCCACTGCCTTACAACTCTATGACTGAAGAAATACTACCTACTATCTCTCTGACTCATTTGTGTCTTCAACTTACCAAATTGTGGCCTCTTGTTTCTGTTCCCCCTCCCGGAACATCCTGTCCTTGTCCACCTTGTCTATTCACCAGTATTTTAATAACGTTATCATGTTCTCCCCGACCCTCCTGTCCTCCAGTGTCGTCAGGCCGATTTCCCTAATCTTTTTCTTCAAGGACATTCCCCTTAGCTCTGGAACTAACCTTGTTGCAAACCTTTGTACTTTCTCTAGTTTTCTGACGTGCTTTATCAAGTGCGGTTCCAAACAGGTGCTGCATACTCCAGTAAGGGCCTGACATACACGTGTACAGTGTCCTTGAAGATTCCTACTAAGTGTCCGGAATGCAGTTCTCAGGTTTCCAGGCGCCCATATGCTGCAGCAGTTTATCTGATTCTGATGTGTCTTCCGGAACATGCTCGGGGTTATACTCACCCCAAATCTTTCTTCCCTTGCTGAGTTTGCAACTACATGTTAAATTCATAAATGCCATGTTTGGTGAGGTGTGTGTAGCTCCGGCGGAATACTGATACTTCTGTATATTGAAACCCCAGATAGGGGTAGTTTTTAGAATTGAAATTACAATGCGAGATTGTGAAGAGGAGGGTTGTGAGGCTTTTGGGGATTGTGGCACTCTTTTTGAGATCATGGGATTGTGGGTCAGTGGTCTTGATTGGTGGAGAAGCGAGCGAAGCGTGTATTGCTGGATTCTTTAAAAATAGGGACGGAAACCAGGTGAGGTATGGTTACAGAATTATTTGGAATGTCAGCTGACGAGTGTTTTTTGAGAGAATGGGAGCAGCATTGACCGTGAGCAACTCGATGTAGACTGCGTAAGCTACACAATGACAGATTTGATGCCGTGCTGTGAGGGCAGGATTGGAGGCTGTATTATGGGGGATAACCCTTTTCGGGAAGTGTTTTAAGACGTTTTAGGGTATGTAAAGAGTCAACTATTTTCAATTAAGTGACGAGGATAATGGGTGGATATAATAAGGGTCAGGTGCTTACTACTACAAAGTCATGAGTAATTATACTGATTTCTTTCGTGCTTTCGAAGAAAATGGAGAAAGGGGGAGGAGCTATCATTTGAGAAGTGTTGGGGGGGGGGGTGTGGTTAAGGCAGAAAGAAGTGGAGAAATGGAGATGGAGGAGCGATTAGGTGGGGAAGTTGAGGAGCAGTTTTAACTATGTCTTACTCTGGAAAAACACCCGGCATCGATGATTTCAAATGATTTTTAACCGATTCATTGGGACCATATTAAGACTTGTCTGTGGAGGTCATGAATTGTATGCGGCAGGAGGGCATGCTAGTCAGACACAAAGTATTGGAGTGTTGTGTTAGGTTCCGAAAACAAGTGTGGAGTGTTTTAAAGTGTGTATTGAGCTTATTTCACTAATGGTGCTCTGACTACACGATTTTTGCAAAGATATTAGTAATTAGATGAAGAAGTAATTGTGGGGTTATACATAGGGTCAGATGGTTATACCGGACGAATATGAGAGTGGGCATGGCGCATAAAGGTCGTTTTTTGAGGATTGCAGGGGGAGGACTTTTTGGGTATTATTGAGAAAGCATATGACTGTGGAATAGAAAATTTTTGAGGCTTGTTTGTTCGTCTGGGTTTGGACTGGATGGCAGGTGTTTATACGCTATCTCTCAGCGGCTATGGTACGGGTCCATGTTAATGGCAGATTGGGAAGCTGGTTAAATGGAGAGGGGATTACGTAACCCCCCCCAAAGGGGTGCCCCCATTTCACAAATTCTGTTTTGCGTGCATGCACATCCGTTCTATGGGCCTCGTTGAGGGGTGAAACATTAAATGGGGAGAGGAAGCCCATTTAGGTATTGTGGGGTATGTGGATGATCCCACCGATCCTGATAGAAGGGGTGGAGGATTGGCGTACGTGGAGGGGTATTGGGTGATTCTTGTGGAAGCGTCAGGCAGTGAGATAAATAGGGCGAAATCTTGTTTTCTGGAGTGGGCGCATGGTGGGGGGGGGAAGCTTGGTTTGGAGTTTGGGTGGCATGTGGATAATTTGATGATTTTGTGGAGTTTTATACATGGCTATTGCGCAGTCGCTAGCAGTATATTCAGAGAGGGTATGGAGAAAGTAGTGATATATTAAGGGTTTACGGGCGGGAGATGTCACAGTTACAGCAGAAGGCGGTAATAGTTAATTCGCTGGGAATAGCGGAAGTGTATCCTTTGAGAACACAGGACGTACAAGAAATACAGAGACGAGCTATAATACGTTATGTTTTGGGTTTTGGAGGGCATGGCTGAGAGCAATGTGGCGCAGAGGGAATGGGTCTTTTATCAGTGGGGCCGAGAGAGAGCCATATATGTAAAACAGTCATTCGTCAGGGCTGTGAGGGAAAAGGGGTAAGGCGGGGAAGGTGATGGTGGATGTGCGGAGAATGTGGGGAGGTAAAGAGTTTTAATTGAATGTGAGGATATGCTGAGGTATGTTATTGGTTATAGATGTTGAGAGCGACCTTACAGTGGGGCGTTCTGGTATCATTGAGTGGGAGAAGGAAATCCTGCAGGGTGTATCGTACTATCCATTTATGATTGGGGACGATATGGGAAGACTTCCGGAGGCTCAGGTTAATGCTTGGTACGTGGGGGGGAGTTGGTATACAATTCATGATGGGATCCTAGCTTCAAAAGCAGTTTTAAGTTCATAATGGGTTTGGTGAGGAACCGTCCTGCAGTCAGTGTTGAAGCTGAAACGGCAATTTCATGCTGTTTAATTTTTTTGTGAAGAATTGAGGGAGGTACGGAATGTGGTTGGCGAGGTTTTTTCGTCTGTTAGGTGGGGGTAATGTAGAGACACTGCGGCTTTAACCTTAGAGGTAAAAGGGGTATCACGGGAGGTAAAAAGGGCGATGATGTTTGTGGTAGTGGATTTCTGTATATTTTCCCTGAATGAGAAATGCTGGGGGGTAGGATTCGAATTAAGCAATGCAGCGCGTAAGACAGACTGCTGGTAGGAACCAACTTATTATGTAGTCAGTGGAAGCTTGTCTTTCCAATAACTACAAGACTTACTGTCATCCGTCTCCTGCAATTGGTACATGATAACCATGTACGGGACTTTTCTTTGTAAAGTCGGGCTTTTAACGGGTTTTCATGGGTGGTGGCGTGTATGGGAATGGTTTTTAGCTAATGACATGGGTTTGATGGTATGTAGTTAACGGATTATGTTGGGTGGTAACTATCTGATCCGTCTGTGCAGGAATGGAATAAGTAAAAACTGTGTGGCAAGTGTGGAATTGCTTTAGTATGGAGGTGAATGTGTGTGTATTAGTTGTGTGTGTGAAATAATTTCTTTAAGATAAAAACCTCCTTGTGTGTGGGACTAATTAGAGAAATCAAGATAAGATGTCAGGCCAAAATGGTGTTCACGGTTATTTAACTTTCTGGCTTAGATCATAATATATCAAATAACGATTTAGGTGGTTCATAACCAAACTTTCATTTTGTAATTTTTTTTTTTTTTTGGGGGGGAAAATAATAATGTATACTACTTTTGGAGTGGGAACACTGCGTGTCAATAAAGTAATGTAACATCGATGGATGATGGTAAAAGTTTTGTAATATGCAACAAAAAATTTTACGAATAAAAAGTGTTGTGTGGTTCTTGTGTAAAAAGTTTTATAGATAATAGTTAATTTTGTTTTCACATAGATTGTTTTTTAACTTTTGTGTAATGTTGCAAGTTTAGTTGCTGCAGGGATGACACAAGAACACCTGGGTGTTCAAGTGTTGCTGCAGGGATGACACAAGAACACCTGGGTGTTCAAGTGTTGCTGCAGGGATGACACAAGAACACCTGGGTTTCAAGTGTTTGCTGCACGGATGGTACAAGAAAACCTGGGTTCAAGTGTTGCTGCAAGGATGACACAAGAACACCTGGTGTTCAAGGGTTGCTGCAGGATGACACAAGAACACCTGGTGTTCAAGTGTTCTGCAGGATGACACAAAACACCAGGGTGTTCTATTGTTGCTGCAGGATGACACAAGAACATCGCTGGTGTTCCAAGTGTTGCTGCAGGGATGTACAAGAACACCGGTGTTCAATGTTGCGCAGGGATGACACAAGAACACCTGGGTGTTCAAGGTTGCTGCAGATGAAACAAGAACACCTGGTGTTAAGTGTTGCTGAGGATGGCACAAAACACCTGGTTCAAGTGTTGCTGGCAGGGATGGTCAACACACCTGGTGTTCAAGTGTTGCGGCAGGTAGGACACAAGAACACCTGGGTGTTCAATGTTGCTGCAGGATGTACAAAACACCTGGGTGTTCAAGTGTTTGCTGCAGGGATGACACAAGAACACCTGGGTTACAAGTGGTTTCATCAGGATGACACAAGAACACCTGGTGTGTCAAGTGTAGCTGCAGGGATGGTACAAGCAACACCTGGTTTCAAGTTTGCTGCAGGATGACAACTAGAACACCTGGGTGTTCAAGTGTGGCTGCAGGGATGACACAAGAACACCTGGTGTTCAAGTGTTGCGGCAGGGAAAAAAATGACACAAGCACACACCTGGTGTTCAAGTGTTTGCTGCAGGATGACACAAGAACACCTGGTGTTTCAAGTTTTGCTGGCATGATACACAAGAACACCTGGGGGTTCAATTGTTGCTGCAGGAATGAACCACAAGAACACCTGGGTGTCAAGTGTTGCTGCTGGGATGACACAAGAACACCTGGTGTTCCAAGTGTTGCTGCAGTGGATGACCAAGAACTCCTGAGTTCAAGTGTGCTGCAGTGATGAACACAATAACAACCAGGGTGTTCAAGGTGTTGCTGCAGGATTGCACAAGAACACCTGGTGTTCAAGTTGCTGCCAGATGCACAAGAACACCTGGGTGTTCAATGTTGCCTGCAGGGATGACACCAGGGAATCACCTGGGTTTTTCAACTGTTGCTCAGGGATGGCACAAGAACACCTGGGTTTCAAGTGTTGCTGCAGGGTACACAAGAACACCTGGGTGTTCAACTGTTGCTGCAGGGATGGCATACAAGAACATCCTGTGGGTACAAGTGTTGCAGCAGGGATGTCACAAAACACCTGTGGTTTCAAGTGTTGCTGCAGAGAAAGACACAAGACACCTGGGGTGTTCAAGTTTGCTGCAGGATAGACTCAAGAACACCGGGTGTTCAGTGTTTCTGCAGGGATGACCACAAGAACACCTGGGTTTCAACTGTTGCGCAGATGACCCAATCAACACCTGGGTGTTCAAGTGTTGCTGCAGGATGCACAAGAACACTGGGTTGTTCAAGTTTTGCTGCAGAGATGACACAAGATCACACTGGTGTTCAATTGGTGCGGCAGGGATGACACAAGAACACCTTGTTCAAGTGTTGCTGCAGGGTTGGCACAAGAACACCTGTGTTCAAGTGTAGGCTGCAGGATGGACACAAGAACACCTGGGTGTTCAAGTGTTCTGCAGGATGACACAAAAACGCCCTGGGTGCTTCAAAGTGTATCTGCAGGGAGTGACACAAGAACGCTGTGTGTTCAAGTGTTGCTGCAGGGATGGTATAGAAACTCCTCGGTGTTCAAGTGTTGCTACAGGGATGGTACAAGAACACCCTGGGTGTTTCAAGTGTTGCTGCAGGATGCACAAGAACGCGGGTGTCAAGTGTTTCTGCAGGATGGTACAAGAACACCTCGGTGTTCAAGTGTTGCTACAGGGATGGTACAAGAACACCTGGGTGGTTCAAGTGTTGCCGCAGGGATGGAACAAAACACCTGGGTGTTTCAAGTGTTGCTGCAGGGATGGGTAACAAGAACACCTGTGTGTCCTCGTGTTGCACAGGATGGTACAAGAACACCTGGGTGTTCAAGTATTTGCTGCAGGATGGTACAAGAACACCAGGGTGACCAAGTTGCTGCAGGGACTGGTACAAAGAACAGACCTGGTGTCTTCCTAGTGTTGCGGCAGGATGGTACAAAGAACACCTTGTTTTCAAGTGTTGCTGCAGGATGCACAAGAACACCTGGTGTTCAATGTTGCGGAGACGCACAAGAAACCCGGGTGTTCAAGTGTTGCTGCATGGATGCACAAGAACACCGTGGTGTTCAAGTGTTGCTGCAGGGAATGGCTACAGAACACCTGGGTGTTCAAGTTGACGCGTAGAGGTCTTGAGCTTGGCAGGATGGCACAAGAACACCTGTGTTCAAGTGTTGCTGCAGGTTGGCACAAGAACACCTGGGTGTTCAAGTGTTGCTTGCATGGGATGGAACAAGACACCTGGGTGTTCAGTGTTGGCTTCAGGGATGGCACAAGAACACCTGTTATCAAGTGTTTGACTGATTCAAGATGGTACAAGAACACCTGGGTGTTCAATGTTGCTGCAGGGAATGGTACAAGAACACCTGGAGTTCAGTGTTGCTGCAGGGATGGACAAAGATCACCTGGGGCACCAATGTTGCTGCAGGGATGGCACAAGAACACCTAGGTTCACCAAGTGTTTTTCTGCAGGATGGTACAAGAAACACCTGGTGTTCATGTTGCTGCAGGGATGACACAAGGAACACCTGGGTAGTCAATGTTAGCTGGCATATGACACAAGAACACCTGGGTGTTCAAGTGTTGGCTGCAGGGATGACACAAGAACACCTGGGTGTTTCAAGTGTTGCTGCAGGGTGAACACAAGAACCCCAGGGTGTTCAAGTGTTCGCAGATGACACAAGAACATTTGGGTTGTTCAATGTTGCTGTCAGGATGACACAAAGAAAACCAGGGTGTTCAAGTGTTCTGCAGGGATGGCACCAAAGACACCTGGGTGACAATGTTGCTGCAGGATGGCCACAGAACACCTGGTGTTTCAAGTGTTGCTGCAGGATGGTACATGGAACACCTGGAGTTCAAGTTTGCGCTGGATACACAAGAACACCTGGTGTTCAAGTGTTCTCGGGATGTACAAAGAACACCCTGGGTGTTCAAGTGTATGCAGCAGGATGGTACAAGAACAACCTGGGTGTTCTCAAGTGTTGCTGCAGGGATGGTACAAGAACACCTGGTGTTCATGTTGCTGCAGGGGAATGGTTACAAAACACCCCCTGGGGGGGGTGTTCAAGTGTTGCTGCAGGATGGTACAAAGAACCACCTGGGTGTTCTAGTGTTGCTGCAGGATGGTACAAAGAACAACTGGTGTATCAATTTGCTGCAGGATGTACAAGAACACCGGGTTTTCAAGTGTTGCTGCAGGATGGTACAAAACACCTGGGTGTTTCAATGTTGCTGTAGGATGGCACAAGAACACCTGGAGTCAATGTTGCCTGCAGGGATGTACAAGCACACCTGGTGTTTCAAGTGCTGCAGGATGCACAAGAACACCTGGGTATTCAAATGTTGCTGCAGGAAGGTACAAGAACACCAGGGTTTTCAAGTGTTGCTGCAGGATGGCACAAGACCAACCTGGTTTTCAAGTGTGCTGCAGATGGTACAAGAACACTCGGTGTTCAATGTTTGCTGCTGGATGGCACAAAACACCTGTGTTCAAGTGTTGCTGCAGGATACACAAAACACCTGGTGTTCAAGTGTTTTCGCAGGATGGTACAAGAACACCTGGGTGTTCAAGTGTTCTGCAGGGATGGTACAAAATCTCCATGGTGTCAAAGTGTTAGCTTGCAGGGATACACAAGAACACCTGGGTGTTCAAGAGTGTTGCCTGCAAGGATGGTACAATAACACCTCGGTGTTCAAGTGTTTGCTGCAGGATGGCAACAAGAACACTTGGGACTTCAAATGTTGCTGCAGGGAATGGTACAAGAACACCTGGGTGTGCACGTGTGCTGCAAAGAATGAACAAGAACACCTGGTGTTCAAGTGTGCTGCAAGAATGTACAAGAACACCTGGTGTTCAAGTGTTGCTGCAGAGGATGGCACAAGAACACCTGGTGTCAAGTGTTTGCTGCAAGGATGGTACAAGGAACACCTCGTGTTCAACTGATGCTCAGGATGACACAAGAAACAACTGGTGTTCATATGTTGCTGCAAGGATGGTACAAGAACACCTGGGATGTTCAAAGTGTTGCTGCAGGGATGGTACAAGACACCTGGGTGTTCAAGTGTTTGCTGGCCGGATGGCACAAAAAAAAAACACCCTGGTGTTCCAAGTGTTTGCTGCAATGATGTTACAAACACTCGGTGTACAAGTTTTGCGGCAATGCACAAGAACACCTGGGTGTTCAGGTGTTGCGGCAAGGATGGTACAAGAACACTCCGTGGTTCATCTGTGCTGCAGGATGACACAAGAACACCTGGTGTTCCAAGTGTTCTCAGGGATGGTACAAGACAACCTGTGTTTCAAGTGTGCTGCAGGGATGTACAAGAAACACCTGGTGTTCAAGTGTTGCTGCAGGATGGCACAAGAACACCTGGGTGTTCAAGTTTTGCTTGCAAGGATGTACAAGAACACCTCCGGTGTACAAGTGTTCTGCTGGGATGGCACAAGAAACCACCTGGGTGTCTACAATGTTTGCTGCACAGTGGTACAAGAACACCTTCGGTGTTCCAACTGTTGCTCCCAAGGGGGGGATACACAAACACCTGGGTGTTCAAGTGTTGCAGCAGGATGGTACAAGAACACCTGGTGTTCAAGTGTTTGGTGCAGGGATGTACAAGAACACCTGTGGTTCAAGTGTTGCTGCAGGATGCACAAGAAATCACCTGGGTTTCAAGTGTTCTGCAGGGAATGGCCCAAGAACCACCTGGGTGTTCAAGTTAGCTGCAAGGAGGTACTAGACACCTCGGTGTACAATGTTTGCAGCAGGATGGCCAAGAACACCTGGGTGTTCAAGTTTGATGCAGGATGTACAAGAACACATGGGTGTTCAAGTTTGCTGCAGAGGTACAAGAACCACTGGTGTTCAAGTGTTGCTGCATGGATGTACTAGTACAACCTTGTCACCAATGTTGCTGCAGGGATGGTACAAGACACCCTGGGTGTTCAAGTGGTGGTGCAAGGATGGTACAAGAACCACCGTGGTGTTCAAGTGTTGCCGCAAGGAGAGTAACAAGAACACCACTCGGTGTTCAAGTGTTGCTGCCAGGATGGCACAAAACACCTTGTGTGCAAGTTTGCTGCGGGATGGTACAAAAGAACACCTGGTGTTCAAGTGTTGCTGCAGGATGGTACAAGATTACGCTTGGTCATTTCTCTCGGATTTACACGACAGTGATCACTTTCCTATTCTTCTTGCGTCTACTACGTATTCCCGATCGCCTCGTAGCCCTCGTTGGCAATTTGGACGAGCGAATCGGGACTTACACTCTCATCTTACCGCCTTTTGTGGGGACCCTCCTTCGTCCTCTATTGACGAGCTGGTGCACCAGTTTTCCACCTTAGTTTTGACTGCAGCATCACGTTCTATTCCTCAAAACTCAGGCAGGCATTCTCAGACATGGGTGCCTTGGTGGTGGTCTGCGTGTGCCCGTGCAGTACGTTTGAAACGTGCTGCGTAAGGCCGTTGTCGATATAGTCGGACCTCAGATCGTCTTTTGGATTTTAAGGCTCGTCATACGCGACGCTAAACGCACTTGTTGGCAAGACTACGTTTCTACCATTACCTCGACTTCCCCTATATGTGCGGTTTGGAAGAAGGTATGGAAGTTGTGTGGCAAGTACATTGCGGACCCAGCTCCCGTTTTGCCGGGTGGCTGGTGTTAGTGTTGCGGAACCTCTTGAAGTTGCCGCGCAAATCTCGTCCGTGTCTCCCAAGGGCTTCACCTCTGTCCCTCGTTTCTCACGTGTAAGTCTACCAGGGAGCAATTACCTTTGGATTTCTCTTCTAAAAGAATGGAGCCGTATAGAGCTAGAGACCACGCTTTCCTCTTGCCAGTAATCAGGAGCTGGACCTGATGATATTCATATCCGTATGTTTGATACCTCTCACTATTGACTCATTGCTCTCACCAGTGTAGTCTGCAAGGTGATGGAACAATTGGTGAATAGACGTCTGATACGGTATTTGGAGACTCACAATAGTTTTTCTCCTCGCCAATATGGCTTTCGCAAGGGCCACTCTAGTTTGGATCACTTGCTCCACTTAGATATATATATGTGCGAAATGTCTTTGCTAATAAACACTCCGTCCTAGCAGTCTTTTTTGATATCGAGAAGGCATATGACACCACTTGGAGGTATAACATTTTAGCCCAAGCCTACTCCTTAGGCCTCCGCAGTAATCTACCGACCTTCCTTGTTGCTTTCTTATCTGACAGACATTTTCGTGTCCATACTGGCGCCTCGCTTTCCTCAGACTTTGTTCAGGCAGAGGGAGTCCCACAGAAATGTGTCCTTAGCACTATCCTTTTTCTCTTGGTTATAAATGACCTACCTTCCGCTCTTCCATTGTATATTTGGTCGTCACTTTATGTGGATGACTTCGCTATAGCTTACGCAGGAGATGTCTGTCGTCTGGTAGCGGCCTCCCTTCAGGATCTGATTGACCGAGTTTCCCACTGGAACACTTATCATGGATTCATATTTTCTAGTATGAAAACCAATTTTATTATCTTCACTAGATGTCCTCTTGGCCCAGATATTCCACTGTATTTACTTGGCTCACGTATTCCAGAATGTGATACGGTCAAGTTTCTTGGCCTTCTCTTCGATCGCCGGTTGACATAGAAACCTCACATTTCCTCTATGAAGCCAGCTTGCCATGGTCGGCTGAATGTACTTCAAATTCTTGCACATCGTTCATCGGGAGCAGATAGCCGGACTCTCCTCCGTTTGCATTCCATCGTAGTCTTTTCCAAGCTGCATTATGGCGACCAAGTCTATTCTACGGCTTCTACAACTCTGTAAGTTAGATCCCCTCCATTATCAGGGTTTACGTTTATGCCTTGGTGCCTTTCGTTCACCCCCCAATGGAAGTCTTTATGCAAAGGCGAATGTTCCTTCCTTAGCTGATAGCCGTGA
The DNA here is from genome assembly GCF_026875155.1 of Cherax quadricarinatus. Taxonomy (NCBI): domain Eukaryota; kingdom Metazoa; phylum Arthropoda; class Malacostraca; order Decapoda; family Parastacidae; genus Cherax; species Cherax quadricarinatus. The sequence continues at coordinate 75,003,709 of NC_069407.1, forward strand.
TGCTCATTGCCTTCGTTACTTTGTCCGCTCTCAAAACCTTCGTGTTCCTTTTATGTATAGGTTGGTCTCAGACATTAGTAGAAGCCCATTATTTGTTCGGCGCCCCTGCTTACTCAAACCGTTTTCTCTTCATCTTCACTTACTCTGGTCTTCTCTCCAGTTGCCTCTCTTGTATGTTCATGTAGCGTCTGCCTTTTCCCTTTCCCCTTAGGAGGTTCCGACGGCTCGTGTCTGTTCTCCCCTACTGCCGGGCGCCAAAACTCTTCTGCCTACTACTGCTTCTCGCTCTCGTTTACTTGATCGCTTCCGGTTGCATGTTGATGCCGTCGCTGTTTATACAGACGGTTCTAAATCTTTTGACGTTGTTGGGTTCGCGGCGGTATTCCCTGACGATGTTGTCCGAGATCATTTGTAAGACTCAGCCAGTACTTTTACTGCCGAGTTGTATGCCATCCTCATAGCGCTTCTCCGTATTACATATATGTCTCCTTCGACGTTTGCGATTATTTCAAATTCCCTCAGCGCTTTACAAGCAATTAAACAATTTGATTCCCCTTATCCACTGGTCCTTCGTATTCACCGGTCGAATTCAGGAGAACAACAGAAATAGTAGAACAGAAATAGTAGAATAGTAGTCGGTCTATGTAGGAGGTGATCAGTCTCTCTCCTTTCTTAAACATATATTAACTTGGTTAATGGGATTCAAAACCTACCGACAAAAATACTTTAAATTTTTAAATTTTATTATCATTTATAAACTGAGATAAATGCACTGTTTCGTGTATATATCCCCCTGAAGCCTATAACATAGGTTGGTTGCTTGGAGTTTAAAACCCATCACCTACACTAGGATTATAAAAGCTTCTTGGTAAGCTGTCTACCAACAGTCATAAAGAATTCAATCTCTAAAATAGGGATTAAAGTAATGTCTCAGCATGTATATACTCTGGGAGAAATACAACCCTCTGAGTATATATCCTGTGTTGTATAAACAGAGCTTAAGTTAGGTACGACGCTTGTAGTTGACGTCACGGGTGAGCGACGTCATCAGTGGGGTGAGACGTGAAAATGGTAGTCAGTACTTGGGTCAGTCAAGCATTTCTGGCCTCCAGCTATAGTTATTTAGATTGAGATTCGTGATATAAATAAAAAAATTAACTTTTAATAAATAAAATATCTTCAAATAAGTTCCAGATATATCTCTTGAGCACTAACAGCCTCGTTAAAGAAATATGACAAAACACTTGACAGTAGTTTTGAGAGATCTGGTTCAGTCGCTCTGCTTAACCTTACATGTCAGTGACTGTGATCAGTTTAGTGTTGGGTGAGGTAGTGATCATATGTGTGTGCTACAATGCGCAATATTAAGTTAGTGATACAGTGAGTGATATAGTGTGATGTGTAATGCACAACATGTTATTGATATGTGGATAAAATCAGACGGTAGATATAGTGTTGCAGTGTGTACGATGACAATATATAGTGTTGCAGTGTTTACGATGACAATATATAGTGTTGCAGTGTGTACGACGATACAAGATATAGTGTTGCAGTGTGTACGATGACAATATATAGTGTTGCAGTGTTTACGATGACAATATATAGTGTTGCAGTGTGTACGACGATACAAGATATAGTGTTGCAGTGTGTACGATGACAATATATAGTGTTGCAGTGTGTACGATGTCACAAGATATAGTGTTGCAGTGTGTACGATGTCACGAGATATAGTGTTGCAGTGTGTACGATGTCACAAGATATAGTGTTGCAGTGTGTACGATGTCACAAGATATAGTGTTGCAGTGTGTACGATGACACAAGATATAGTGTTGCACTGTGTACGATGTCACAAGATATAGTGTTGCACTGTGTACGATGACACAAGATATAGTGTTGCACTGTGTACGATGTCACAAGATATAGTGTTGCACTGTGTACTATGACACAAGATATAGTGTTGCACTGTGTACGATGACACAAGATATAGTGTTGCACTGTGTACGATGACACAAGATATAGTGTTGCACTGTGTACGATGTCACAAGATATAGTGTTGCACTGTGTACGATGACACAAATATAGTGTTGCACTGTGTACGATGTCACAAGATATAGTGTTGGACTGTTGTACGATGTCAAAGCATATAGTGTTGCACTGTGTACGATGACACAAGATACAGTGATTGCACTGTGTACGATGTCACAAGATTATAGTGTTGACTGTGTACGATGACACAAGATATATGTTGCACTGTGTACGATGTCACAAGATAGTGTTGCACTGTGTACGATGACACAAGATATAGTGTTGCACTGTGTACGATGACACAAGATATAGTGTTGCACTGTGTACGATGACACAAGATATAGTGTTGCACTGTGTACGATGACACAAGTATAGTGTTGCACTGTGTACGATGACACAAGATATAGTGTTGCACTGTGTACGATGTCACAAGATATAGTGTTGCACTGTGTACGATGTCACAAGATATAGTGTTGCACTGTGTACGATGTCACAAGATAGTGTTGCACTGTGTACGATGTCACAAGATATAGTGTTGCACTGTGTACGATGACACAATATATAGTGTTGCACTGTGTACGATGACACAAGATATAGTGTTGCACTGTGTACGATGACACAAGATATAGTGTTGCACTGTGTACGATGACACAAGATATAGTGTTGCACTGTGTACGATGACACAAGATAGTGTTGCAGTGTGTACGATGACACAAGATATAGTGTTGCACTGTGTACGATGTCACAAGATATAGTGTTGCACTGTGTACGATGACACAAGATATAGTGTTGCACTGTGTACGATGACAAGATATAGTGTTGCACTGTGTACGATGACACAAGATATAGTGTTGCACTGTGTACGATGTCACAAGATAACCTTACAGAGTTTATTATTAGCTATCCTCAGAGGAAATTTTTAAGTGATTTTCATTTTTTTTAATTCCAACTTTTCGTTTTTCGTTCATAATGCGAGAAGCCTCTTCAAATATGTTTCTAATTTTCAAGGCTTGTGAAGTGTAACAACAGCCAGATTAATGGAATAAGCAAGTGCACGTCGTTATTGACTCAAGCTGTTGAAACCACTTCTTCCATTCTGGCATAGCTCGAGGCCTGGTCACAGACCGGGCGAGGCCTGGTCACAGACCGGGCGAGGTCTGGTCACAGACCGGGCGAGGCCTGGTCACAGACCGGGCGAGGTCTGGTCACAGACCGGGCGAGGTCTGGTCACAGACCGGGCGAGGTCTGGTCACAGACCGGGCGAGGTCTGGTCACAGACCGGGCGAGGTCTGGTCACAGACCGGGTCGCGGGGGGTGTTATCCCCGGAAACTCTCTCCAGTCATACAGCTTCCAACAATCATAAAAGTTGCCTCTTAATTCACCGACGACAGAGTGAAATTCAGGTGTGTAGGTGTAGAGTTGATCATTTTCTATGTAAAATATAACGCAGAGGAAGCCACATGGCGATGGAAGTGTTTAGCTCTAGATGTTTCACTCTCTCGTGCGTCCTCACGAACAATGCATTGTTGCAAGACATCAACAGATAGGAGGGCAGAGCTGTATGACCCTTACGGGTTTTGCGCTTTATGATAATAATATCAGATAGGATAAATTCTCTGAGGCAAGGCAGGAGGTATCTGTGAAACCATCTGTCTTGCTTCAGTGAATTTCCCCTCTTATCTGTTGCTGTCTTGCAACATTGCATAGCTCCTGACAACGCACGAGAGTGCGAAAGATCTAGAGCTAATTATTTCCATCCCCAAGTGGCCTGTTTGCGGTCGCATTGCATGTAACATAATTTAAAAAAAAACATTCGCAGTTTCCTCTTAGGAACGTCTACACTGTTTGTCTAATGCAGATGACAACCTTGATGGTTCACGTTAAACTTTGTTTATGTTCGGGGGAGGGGGGGGGGAATTTATCAATATTAAAAAAATGGTTAATGAAATTTCGAATCATCGTAAACTGTCATAAGTGGAGAATAACTCTTGTGATCGGCTTCAAACCGTCACCATTCGTATGGTTTACTGAACGCAATATTCGCCCTCTTATTAACTACCAAAAGTCCCGGTTTCGTAATTTTATTGAATAAAAAGTTAAGTTTATTTGTGTTTAATAACCAAAAATGATGATTCTGATCGGTTAAAAAATTATAATGAATCATTCTGTAAGAAAGATGACCATCCATAAGTTTATTAGTAAGTGTAAATTATAATGAAACATTCTATATGAATGATGATCATCCATAAGTTTATTAGTAAATGTAAATTTGGAATATTCTTTATGACTCACGCCTTCGCGTTGGTCTGAAATTTTTATAAGTCTCTGATCGCGGGTTCTAACCCCGCCCGTGGTATGGTTTATTCTTGATATTGCTACGAAGTTTGGAATTGTTCGAATCTGATCATTTACTCGAATGCCTTTTCTGATCGTCTTCAAACTTTCTCCATTGATGGATTTTATTAACAGAATGTTTGATGCTGACTTTGAGCTGTGATAATTTAAATTTGCCAGTTTTATTAATTCCTAATTCCAGTGTAATATCCGAAGAATGTTTCTGATGGGAAGTTTTTTTTTTTATTGATTTGACACTGTATGTCTGCCAACTGGACTTTTTAAACCAATTTTATGACAAAATTATTGAAACAAAAGTAATTTTTTTAAATGAGAATAGCGAATACTTAATTAAATTTAAACGCGAAGAAAACCTGAAGAAAAAAAATTGTTTGTGTATCAAGGATAGACTTGATTATTTTCAGAATATTCTCGACAAAACTTTTTTCTGTCATAAGCATTTATTTCTCTCTGGAAAACAGCTTATTGGAGAAGCTTCAAACTTTCATTACTGGTGTAATGTATACAGAGCTAGATTTTTTGGAATATTTGCTGGTGTTGGTGACCTGTGAACAATAATATACAGGACATTTGCAAGTAGTGATAACTGGAGACAACCGCCACGTGAGTTTGCATCAAGATATCAAGCCTCGTATATCCTACTTCCAAGACGGCTGCTATTATTAAAAAATTGTCTTAATGTCATTTTACTTCTGATCTCGAAATGTTGTTTTTTTCTATTGTATTATTCTGCCTTGATGCTGGTGAGTGGCTCTTGATCTTAAGGGACAATTCTTCTCAAGTGAATCTACTCTGAATGTCTTCCATTTCACAATTGCTATATAATCCCAATTAGTTTATCGTTATTGTCTGACTCATAGATGAAACGCAGGTTATCTTCAGACTGTGTAGGTGAAAGTGTTGGTGTTTTCTGTGTAATAACTGAAGAATATATTCAGAGATCAGCTTTGAAACCTAATACTGATGCATTGTCCTGGAAGAAAACGTTACCTTGATGGTAGGTTGTATAAATTTTAAAGTAACGAGTTTATTAATAAAGTTGGTTTCTGTGAATGCATTTTCTGATCATAAACACCTTATTTTGGGGTTTATTCTGTTATTAGAGTTTAATTAGGAGTAATGTACTTCAGTGTGCTCATGATCTGTCTGCCCTAAACGCCATTGCTAAAATAAATTAAATTCCCCAAGATTAAGTAAAATTAAATTATCATCTTAAATACTTAGGTCTATTTGACTGTTTTCGGGAATTTGTAAAACATAAACGACGCTGCTTTTGTGATAACCTTTTGAGTGTCTCTTCTATTAGCTTCAGTTTTTTTATGCGGAAGCTTGACGAGGCATCTTGTAAGTGATTCAGCTTTGAGTTTACATATTTTAAGATATTTGTGTCTTAAAAGATTTGAATTAAATTAGACATATGTTTTGCACATGTCTAATTTATCAAGTGAAGTACTGTTTACAGCCCTATGACAGTGGCAGTCCTGTCACAATGGCGAAGTCAGTCTTTTTTTTGGGTCAGGTGTACTTCCCTATACAGCCCTATGAAAGATGTTGGTGCAATAGGATTCAGGGTTAGATCTTTGCTATCTACAGTCCAATGTTCTTGGTTGTATTAGGCTCTAATCTCTTAAAAATTGGACTTCATTGCAGCCACCACCGGCGTCCGGGCCGCAGCCGGAGCAGATAATAATACATTCTCCAGGAACGAAGTCCAGACGCAGGTTTTTGCTAGATGGTGACCTGTCACTGGCTCCCGAAGAAATGCCGGAGTTTGTCATGTGGAGCACCATTTGCAGCTCTTATTTCGGGGGCAGCCCTTTGAAAAGGGCACGCTAAGCCTTCTTCAGCCCGTGGTGTAGCATATAGCTACAATCGTCGTAGATACCTTGTAGCTAGAGCACAGAACATCTTAAGTAGTGCTGTGGTCTGGTGTCTACGATGGTGAGTCATCTCCAACTAAACAGACTCGTCTGTTATCTTCCCCACTCACACAGAGCTCGTAGGGAGTAGCAAAGGTGCTGGTGCAGGAGTCAGGGTTAAATCTCTGGTATATCAGGGCCGATGTTTTCCTTGGTATAAGGCTCTCAACTCCCAAAACTTTAATTCATTTGAGAGATTCCTGGCACAAGGGGCCGCAGCCCGAGTCCCCAAAGGCGGCTCATGGGAGTCTGATGCCTGTGGCGAAAAGTTAAGGGAGGAGGGGGGGCAGAATATATGAAAGAAGGGGCGGGGAAATTGAGCGATGGAAAAGGAGGAAATAGTGTTGGTGTGCAGTGTGCTGTATTTGCGATGAAATAGTAGCAGTGGTAATGGAGGTAGCAGGAGAGCTGCTGGCCCACAGGGTAGGACAAAATCCCCTGAGGGACAAACAAAAATCATAGGACGGAACCCATTAAGAAGAAGATAGGAAAGGCAATGAAATTATGGGAATGGTAAAGAGGTAAGGAAAGGAGGAGACAAAGTCAGGTCAAGTCACGAATGTTTTGAAGATTAGAGCACTTTAAAAATGTAATGATAAAGGAAGGCATCTGTAGAGTGAAAGCCTGGACTGTGTATAAGAGATGCTTCAAACAAGAAGTGTTAAAGTCACTCATGTTAAACAAGAAACGTTTAACCATGAGTGACGAAACGTTTTCTTTCAAAAATGTCAGACTGTATATAAGTGTTATTTTCCACAACAGATCGGTATCAACATTGCTAGTGCCTTGTCTACACTAACAATACCCTTTTTCTGTCATGTTAGACATTACTGTCATTCTATTAAATGGTTTCTCTGCCAAAACTGTCTACCTTTCAAGCCTTCACAGAAGCCATCTTGTTGAAGCATCACATTACAAACAGGAATCTTAGCCTAGTCCTGGTTCTCTGTAAATCCCTTCCTTTCCCATTACATTGTCAAATGCTCTGAACGTCAGAAAAAACGTTACTTAACCTGGCCTTTGTTTCCTCTACTAACCTGTCAAATAACTGAATAATCAATTTAAATGTTTTACAGGTCCCTTTTAGCGCTATCATCCAAGAAAATAATGCACCAACTTACACCGCTAAAGATGTTCGAAACTTGGATTGGCCTCCACAATCGCCGGATCTAAATATTGTTGAGCATCTGTGGCGTCAGTTGGCACTGCACGTCAGGAACCGATTTCCTCCACCATCGTCTTTGGAAGGACCAATTCCATATTGAAACTAAACAATGTTAAAGAACAGTGTGTTCCTATTAATTTATCCCAACTCCTACATTTTTATTCACTGAATAAGGTTAACAGAGCTGTGTATTTAGTCATCAGTTGCAAAAGTCTCTTCTCCCATATTTTCCTTCCCGACGGATGGTGAGTTAACTAATTGCTTAGAACACTGAACAATGTTTGTGGTTTCATTACAGTAGATTACAAAGACTGGACACAAACACGACTTCAAGAATAGAAAGTTTAGGTCCAGCGGTATTTTACCAGTTATTACTATCATAAATTGTTGAGCTGCACAGCAAAAATTTTGTATTTTGCTATATGTTGGCATATATGCTATATGTTGGTCTTCGCATTGGCTCACTCATGGATATCTCATGGAGAGGAGCCCAGTTCCACTCTGTGTATTGTCAGGTTCCAGTTCCAGTTTGCCATATTCTGTTGGACTGTTGAGTATCAGCGAGCACGCTGAATTCACCTTCGACATCGTCACCGCTCTATCGCTCTTACTTTATCTTCCCTACTCGCTGACGGCCCCACCTTTGACACATTCCCTCATTGACATTTTGACACCAACAGATTTATTACACAACGTTTGATTATACTTTCTTTAGCACTCTTCACTCACCTTACAACATCTACCCTACAGCACTGTATGTTCCGGGTGGTTTAGCGCTTAGTTTTGATTATAATAATAATCGTCTTAAGCAACACTGGATTACGAAAGCCCTGGTTGCTCCAGCGTGATAGTGACTCCTGCCCAGGCGGGCGTGTCGAATGAAGTAATTAATTTGCAATAGTCAATGTAAATGATTATAATATTAGGTCTTGATGGAAGATCAAGAGGATTAATATCAATTTTTTGTTTTCCTTACAGGTAAGTGTAGATCACTGGTCCATCGTGGGACATACCTCGCACCTCATGACAGGTAAGTGTGGATCACTGGTCATCGTGGAACAACTCTCGCACCGCATGACAGGTATGTACTATATTCCTACTTAAATACACCTAACCAGAGCACAGTGTTGCTGTCAGTTGTGTCAGTACTTGGGAACTGTCGTTGGTGTTGCTTGTGAATAGCTTGTACATGTGAAACTTGTGGGAAATACAGTATGTTCCAGACTAGCTCAGGTGATCGTGTTACTGGTTCCACGAGTCTACACCAGAGTTTACTAGGGTGTGACAGTAGTCACTGTTCCCAGAGTCTACCCAGAGTTTACTAGGGTGTGACAGTAGTCACCTGGTTCCCACGAGTCTACACCAGTTTACTAGGGTGTGACAGTAGTCACCTGGTTCCACGAGTCTACACCATGAGTTTACTAGTGTGTGACAGTAGTCACCTGTTCCCACGAGTCACACCAGAGTTTACTAGTCTGTGGACAGTAGACACCTGGTTCCACGAGTCTACACCAGAGTTTACTAGTGTGTGACAGTAGTCACCTGGATGCACTTAAGGTGTGCAGGATATTAAGATGACCAGTAAGTAAAACACTTGTCATTTGCAGTAACTGCAGTAAATTCGGTCGTGTGTGCAGAGAACACCACAAACCTGTAAAGCCAAGAGTTCATAATTAATTCAGTGTTTAACTTTTAGTTTTCCAAAAGTATTCGTAATTGCTAGCAGAAGTTTTTTTTTTTCATAATTCTCAGATTGCCATTATCATAGTGTTTAGTCTGGCACGAACCTGGCACTGTTGTGGCGGGAACCTGGCACTGTTGTGGCGGGAACCTGGCACTGTTGTGGCGGGAACCTGGCACTGTTGTGGCACGAACCCTGACACTGTTGTGGCGGGAACCTGGCACTGTTGTGGCGGGAACCTGGCACTGTTGTGGCACGAACCTGACACTGTTGTGGCGGAACCTGGCACTGTTGTGGCGGGAACCTGGGCACTGTTGTGGCGGGAACCTGGCACTGTTTGTGCGGGAACCTGACACTGTTGTGGCGGGAACCTGGCACTGTTGTTGGCGGGAACTGGCACTGTTGTGGCGGAACCTGGCACTGTTGTGGCACGAATCTGGCACTGTTGTGGCTGGACTGGCACAGTTGTGGCGGGACCCCTAATTAATGGTAATTCCTCACATTTTAGCTGGTTTTCAAGCTTTGTAGAACATGTGGTTTATTTTGCGTACGTTATACCCTTGTTGGGGATATGGAGAATATATAGTGTTGCGTACGTGAAGAGTGTGGGTTAACTGAGCAACAGTTATATATTTATTGATGCCATGAGGAAGCTAATTTACTTGAGCTTCCTTCATGGGCAAGCTGTGTTGCACAGTAGCCATCCTTGATGAGCAGGACGAACTTTCACCACATGAATGTATTTGTTGACGCGTTTGGCTTGCGCCGCAGCAGCTTCTGTCTGATCAATACGCGACATTAAAACTGGGAGAAAGTATGAGTGAGAGTGAGTGTGAGAATGAGTGCAAGAGTGTGAGTTTGAAAGAGACTAGCGAGTTTGAGAGAGAAGAGAGAGAGTTGGAGAGAGAGTGGAGAGAGAGTTGGGGAGAGATTGAGAGAGAGTTGGAGAGAGGTTGGAGAGAGAGTTGGAGAGAGAGTTGGGAGAGAGAGTGTTGAGAGAGAGAGTGTTGGAGAGAGGAGAGTTGGAGAGAGAGAGAGTTGGAGAGAGGAGGTTGGAGAGAGAGTTGGAGAGAGAGGAGAGTTGGAGAGAGAGAGGAGTTGGAGAGTAGAGGAGTTGGAGAGAGAGAGAGAGAGTTGGAGAGAGAGAGAGAGTTGGAGAGAGAGAGAGAGTTGAGAGAGAGAGAGAGAGTTGGAGAGAGAGAGAGTTGGAGAGAGAGAAGTTGGGAGAGAGTTGGAGGAGAGAGAGAGAGAGAGTTGGAGAGAGAGAGAGTTGGAGAGAGAGAGAGAGAATGGAGAGAGAGAGAGAGAGAGTTGGAGAAGAGAGAGAGAGAGAGAGAGTTAGAGAGAGAGAGAGAGAGTTGGAGAGAGAGAGAGAGAGAGAGTTGGAGAGAGAGAGAGAGAGAGAGGAGAGAGAGAGAGAGAGGAGAGAGAGAGAGAGAAGAGAGAGAGAGAGTTGGAGGAGAGAGAGAGAGTTGGAGAGAGAGAGAGAGAGTTGGAGAGAGAGAGGAGAGAGTGGAGAGAGAGAGAGAGAGTTGGAGAGAGAGAGAGAGAGAGAGAGAGTTGGAGAGAGAGAGAGAGAGAGAGTTGGAGAGAGAGAGAGGAGAGAGAGTTGGAGAGAGAGGAGAGAGAGAGAGTTGGAGAGAGAGAGAGAGTTGGAGAGAGAGAGAGAGAGAGAGAGAGTTGGAGAGAGAGAGAGAGAGTTGGAGAAGAGAGAGAGAGTTGGAGAGAGAGAGAGAGAGAGAGAGAGTTGGAGAGAGAGAGAGAGTTGGGAGAGAGAGAGAGAGTTGGAGAGAGAGAGAGAGAGTTGGAGAGAGAGAGAGAGAGAGAGAGTTGGAGAGAGAGAGAGAGAGTTGGAGAGAGAGAGAGGGGGGGGAGGGAGGCCTTTAAGACATTTTTAATGTTTTAAGTCCTTAATACTGAATATATCAACAGATCATTGTAAACAAAGTCAAGAGTTTCTTGTACATTATAATAACGTTCACTATCAGTTATATACGGTAACTCTTACTCTCACATGGTAATTAAAAATACAACTTTTTTTCTGATTAAAATAAGTGTAACAACTTTTTTTTTTTTTTTTTTTTGCGATAACTATGCTTTTTATATTGAGTAATTTTAATTTTTATTTTTTTCCAAAATTTACTCTAATTTATTATTCATTACTTTATATATTAGTATTTTGTGTTTATTACATAAGAGGTTTCTTGAAAGCAAAATATTAGTTATAATAAAAATTTCTTAAGTGAAAAAATGAAAATTAAAACACGCATTATAAAATCCTAGATCAGCCCTGATAACATTTACACTGTATATGCTATAAAGGAGAATGTATTTGATGGGTATATTTTCATATATTCTTTGGGTTCTTTACAGAATTAAGCCCCAGATTAATTAATGACGCGTCACGGCATCATCACATATCTTCTGATGTGTCTACACAATGGTTTTAGTGTGATGAAAACGTTCACTAGGTGCCCTCATCTCCCATATTTTCTCTAGAGATCTAATGAAAACACCGTTCACTCAAACCATACCACGGGTGGGGTTTAAACCCGCGGTCAGAGTGTCTCAAAACTCCAGACCGTCGCGTTAGCCACAGTCTGGAGTTTATAAACCCCACCCGTGGTATGGTTTGATTGCAATCGTATCATTACGCTTTCGTGAGTCAAGTACCGTTCACTTAAATCTTCAACACTGTTTTAAGTTCTCTGTCTTAGTATTACCCAGGAAACCCATATACCAAAAACCAAAATGCTTCACAGGCACCTTTTCCACGTTTTCTAACTCATTAGTTACTAACATCTATGTTGTGGTTCAAAACGACTTTCTAACTTTCGACTTTCGACTTTCTTGGCGCTGCGTAGAGATCAGAAGTATTAGGCTTATTGTCTTCTTGCTCGGATCGAATCTAAAAAACAGATAAATACCCTTTTCCTCCCTTATTAGGGAAATATTTCCATCGAGTAATTCAGCTCTTAGTCTGTTTTCGGATCCGGGGGGAGACAGTGAACCGGGGGGAGACAGTGAACCGGGGGGAGACAGTGAACCGGGGGGGAGACAGTGAACGGGTATGACTCCCGGTGTGGCAGTCAACAGGTGTTGTTGGTCGCCCACATTTACTGTTGGCTGAGCTTAGCTCAGTCAGTTGAGGAGGTTCCATCCTGGTGTGCTGAGAATCTGGTATGCAGGAAAGTGTGGAGGATGGTTTCCATGGAGCGTCAGCACTGCCTGCCGCACAGAACCAGATCGTGATTTAAGGGCAAGTTTATGGTTTCTTTTTGTTTTTCCTCTGAGCTCTCTTTCCCCCGTCCCTCTCTCCTTTTAAGAAAGCTATGTCATTTAATGTATGTTCGTGCTGTCTCCCCCGGGGTCCCTGATCTCTGTAGCACACACTTCTTACCCTAGCACACCCACTAATCATCTTCATAACCTGGTATCAATTTCGGTCAACACCTGGTTGACTGACTCCAGTACCTCTGTTAACCCTTAAAACCTTTGATGCCGCTCACCTTCATTCTACGTTGATGAGGGTCTCATCAACGTTTTAGCCTCGATAACCCTACTAGGCAGACTTCCACTCGTCAAACTCCCCTATTTCCAAACCAATACTTTCGTGTATCCTTTCTAAATCTAAACTTGTCTAATTTGAATCCATTACTGCGGGTTCTCTCTTGGAGACATATCCTCAAGACCTTATTTATATCCCTTTATTAATACCCATCTTCCACTTATACACTTCGATCATGTCTCCCCTCATTCTTCATCTAACAAGGGAATGTAATTTAAGAGTCTTCAATCTGTCTTCATACGGAAGATTTCTAATGCTATATATTAATTTAGTCATTCGACGCTGAATGTTTTCTAATAAAATTTATGTCCATTCTGTAATAAGAAGACCAGAACTGAGCTGTGTAATCAAGGTGAGGCCTTACTAATGATGTATAAAGCTGCAGTATGACTCTGAACTTCTGTTGCTTACACTTCTTGATATATACCCAGTAATCTGTTTACCTTATTATGTATGCTTAGGCATTGCTGTCTTGAATATTACAAAAGATGAGGTAAGACATAATTAGAAGACAGTAGAACTATACCTGGAGAGAGACCTGGAGAGAGTTCGGGGGTCAACGCCCCCGCGGCCCGGTCTGTGACCAGGCCTCATGAACAAAAGATAAGGTATATAGTTTTACCATTGCTGTCTTGGTTTAAGGTTACTGCTTATCATAAACCCCCAAGTCCTTTTCGCAATCTGTATGGCTAAGTTCTACATTATTTAACTTATAAGTGCTAGGGTTATGGACACTCCCGAGCTTCAGAACATTGAACTGCATCTGCCACTTTTGTGACCAGGTATTGAGTTTGTCTAAATCCTCCTGAATTTCCCTGATATCTACGTTTGATCATTATCCTACCTATCTTTGTGTCATCAGCGAATTTGCTCATATCACTTGTAATTCCCTCATCAAGATCATTGATATATATTATAAACAACGGGCCCAAGACTGATCCCTGTGAACGCCACTTGCTACAGATCCCAATCGGATTTAACCCCATTTATGCACACTCTCTGCTTCCTGTCTGAGAGCCATGACTCGATCCATGAGAGCACTTTTCCCCCAGTGCCATGAGCTGCCACTTTCTTTAACAGTCTTTGGTGTGGTACTCTATCAAAAGCCTTACTAAAATCTAAACAAACAATATCAAATTTCTTCATTGTGACAACGCCCAAAATTTTACTGAAAAATTTAAAAAAATTAGACAAGAACGGCCTCCTAATCCATGCGGTATCTTAATAATTTATGCTTTACCAATGGCTTTTATAATCCACTATAATTGACTCAAGCATTTTGCCTAAGTTGAGGTCAGGTTATAGGGCGGATTTACGGTAAAGACTTGCTCCTTTTTTAAAAAAATAGGAATTACATTAGCCCTTTTCACATATAGACACTACACCTGTTTGAAGAGAAAAATTAAAAATATTATTAATGGTTCCAGATTTTCCATTTTGCACCCTTTAAAACCCTTAAAAAAGCCATCGGACCCGGCGATTTTTTTGTTTCATTTTGTTTCACCCCATTTCACTAGTGACTGTGATTTACTTATTTCTTCTCCCCACTAAAAAAAATTTATACTGGATATTGTTAGTGTCTTCCTAAGTAAAAACAGAGAGAAAATAATTATTTTAAAAACGAGTACATTTTTTCTCTTTGTCAGAAAGAGCCCATGTTACTTTTAAGGAGACCTACTTATCCTAATTTTGTTCTATGTACCGGGAAAAAACTTTTTTGGGTTATTTTCGAAACCCACAACTTTTAATTTTTTACCCCCTTTTGCTATTTTTCCCCTTTTAACGCCCCCTTAATGTCAATATACTGATTCACAGATGACCCCAACCCCTTTTTATAGTCTATAAATTCCTTTCTTCTGCCCCAAAAGATATTCACCATTTTTTGGGTTTCTTAATTTTAATCTAATTTTTTTATATGGGTAAATGTTTTTGGGGAGCAGTAAGTTTTCAAAAGCTTATAGGGTAGCTCTCTTCGTTACATCATCAACAAAAATTATCTCTAAGCCCCTTGAATTGCTAAGCAAAAATTGGGACCATTACTGAATTACCTATTGCATAGATTCATTATAGGTAAATTTCTTTGTGATCGTAATAATTCCTCTTAATTTCTAAATTTTTACAAGGTTTCCCTTTTTGCCCGAACCAAGCAAGCAGGTTAGGGAGGTTTTTTTCACAAACTGCTTCAAAAAACATCATTTGATTCTAAATTCCCAGTAAAAAAATTCAATCAATCTGACCAAAATTAAAGTCCCCTAGAATTACTACATTATCGTGCTTTGTGGCCTTAACAATTTCCTCCCATAGTAATCTCCCATGGTCGCTATCTAAGTTTGGGGGACGTTATATCACTCCTAGAATCAATTTTTCATGCTCCTCTGAAAATTCTATCCAGACAGTCTCGGTATGTGTTACCTCAGACTTAATACCCGTTTTTATGCAACAGTTCAAGCGATCTCGGACATACAGTGCCACCCCACCCCCCTTACCGATACTTCTATCTACTTGGAACAGTTTAAAACCCTGAATGTGACATTCCGCAGGCATGTCCCGACTTTTGGAATTAAACCATGTCTCGGTGATGTCAAATACATCAATGTTACCTGCACTGGCTACTAATCTCAACTCATCCATCTTATTCCTAGCACTACGGCTATTTGCATAATATATTTTTAAGGATCCCCCCTTTTTTTACCCTTCCTGCTCATTTCTGTTTTTCCATTAAACCTATTACTGGCCTTGTCTACTAGTGCCACTGGCTTTCCAATATTCACCTAATTGTGCCTATTACTAGTTCCCCTGGAACTCATAATATTACTACACTGGAGCTTCACTGTATTCCCGCCAAAACCCATACCAATAACTATTCCTAGTTTAAAGCCCTAACAGCTTCCTCCACTGCAGTTGCCAGTGCCCCCACCCCAGACCTAGATAAGTGAACCCCATCCCTGGCATACATGTCATTTCTGCCAAAGAAGAGGTCCCAGTTGTCAATGAATGTTAGTGCATTTTCCTTACAGTATTTGTCCAGCCAGCAGTTGACACCAATTGCCCTGGACAACCATTCATTTCCAACTCCTCTCCTTGGCAAAATACCACATATGACAGGTTTCCCACTCTTCTTCCTAATTATTTCTATTACCGATCTATACCTGCTGATCAGGTCCTCACTCCTAAGTCTGCCAACATTGTTGCCTCCCGCACTAAGGCAGATGATAGGATTGCTTTCATTACCTTTCATGATGTCGTCTAGACGGCTAACAATATCTCCCATCCCAGCCCCAGGAAAACATATCCTCTGCCTCTTCTTCTTGTCCCTAAGACAAAAGGCTCTATCCATAAACTTAACCTGACTGTCTCCACCTAAAACAATGTTCTTACCTTCACTTGTGGAATTCGTGACGTTCTCGATGGTCTTCATTGGGGTTTCAAGGGATGTCTCACTCACGTCTGCCAATGCTTCCTTGGTGCTCGTTGTGGGCGTTCCCAGTAGACAACCCACATTTGTCAGGTAGCATCGAAAATGGGCTGGAAGTTTCCACAGTAGTCTTCTGGTTCTTAGTTGTTTCTGCCTCTCCAACAGTCTTCTTGATCCACAGCTTGGTTCCATATTGCCCAGCCACTGACCAGGTTCCCTTCTTAACCTGAGGACTCACAACAGGAGGATTACGAATCCTTTTGTTCTCCTCCATTAATCATCATATCTCTAGCTTAGCAACCCTAAGCTCCTCTTTTAGCTTCAGCTCAAGAGAGGACATCTTGGTTCAGATTCACAGAGAGCACACAGACAAGTCTTCATAGAGCTAAGTACAGGTCACCACTCAAGCTAAGTACAGGTCATCACTGAAATAAGTACAGGTCACTTGAAAGAATTCGAGATAAGACAGCAGAATTGCAGATGAGCAAGGAGGCTTTAGAATGGGTAGGGATGTGTAGATCAGGTGTTTACATTGAAGCATATAAGTAGTGATAAATGCGGCTGGGGCGTCCCTTCCGGAAAAAGGCATGCGGCTGGGGCGTCCCTTCCGGTTTAGGCCTTCCACTGAGGCATCCCTTCCGGTCTAGAACCAGCGGCTGGAGGGTCCCCTTTTCACACCTAGGTGTTACTTCCGGTTTTGACCATGACCTCGCCCTCGAGACTACCTCACCCTTGACCCCCTAACCAATACCCCCCGCCCACGACCCCCCCCCTTCGCGACCCCCCTTCGCGACCCCACCGTCGCGCCGCGCGCCCGCCCGCGCGCCCGCCCTTCGCGACCCCCCGCTCGCGCCTTCTGCTGCTGCGTCGTCCGGATCGCCCCCGCGCCTCGAATTTTTTTTTCTTATGATCTCCTTGGATCAAGTTTTTTGGATTCCCCCCTATGGGTTTCGAATTTTTTTGATTTCATTTTCTTGTGCTC
>NC_069407.1:75021319-75088819 GCF_026875155.1 Cherax quadricarinatus
TGGGGTATAAAAGGTAACCCTACAGGTAGCTGCTGGTACTGTACTTAACCACAGTAGCTGCTGGTACTGTAGGTAACCTACAGTAGCTGCTGGTACTGTAGGTAACCTACAGTAGCTGCTGGTACTGTAGGTAACCTACAGTAGCTGCTGGTACTGTAGGTAACCTACAGTAGCTGCTGGTACTGTAGGTAACCTACAGTAGCTGCTGGTACTGTAGGTAACCTACAGTAGCTGCTGGTACTGTAGGTAACCTCAGTAGCTGCTGGTACTGTAGGTAACCTACAGTAGCTGCTGGTACTGTAGGTAACCTACAGTAGCTGCTGGTACTGTAGGTAACCTACAGTAACTGCTGGTACTGTAGGTAACCGCAGTAGCTGCTGGTACTGTAGGTAAACCGCAGTAGCTGCTGGTACTGTAGGTAACCTACAGTAGCTGCTGGTACTGTAGGTAACCACAGTAGCTGCTGGTACTGTAGGTAACCACAGTAGCTGCTGGTACTGTAGGCATCCTACAGTAGCTGCTGGTACTGTAACTTTAGAAAACTGCTCTTTATCATTAAGTTCTTTCCTTATTTATAATTCAGTTTAATTTGCAAATTGGAGGCCCGAAACTTAATGTTCCCCGGGGCCCCCAAGGTCTAAGTCCGACCCTGATCAAAACTAAACACTGAACCCGCAAGAGATCTGGGGTAGTGTCCAAGGCGTCTGAAATATCAATATTCAAACCCCCTTAACACATTAATAAGTCTGTGTTTGGCCATTAGTAATTATCAAATGACAACCTTCCCCCCTCCTACTGGTAACAGCTAACTAGTCACCCCCTCAATCCCCTCCACCAGCAGCCAATCCCCGACCCGTTCCACTAACTACCTTCCCCCTCCCCCACAAACAACCACTGACGTCATCACCCACTTCCTCCAGTGGCGCCATTTAGTCATGGAGGTCAAGAATTGTGGCGCCACTAGTCACTCCTCTGCCAGCCATCACTCCATCAACACCTCCAGCTCTTCCAGCTCCATCAACCTGTGGTAATGTAAAGGACTTGGGTTACTCCATTTCCATGGTAATTTTGGATAGATCAATTTTGAAAACCATTTAGTAATGTCTTCGACAAATTGTTGAAGGAAACATTTTAAGTAGATAGACTTTTAAAGTGTTGCTCATTGCAAATCATGAATAATCTAATGTTCTTACTTGTATCTTTGCAGACGTTTTAGGGGTGTTGCTGTTGGTTGTGGTCTCTGAAGATTTGCAGCTGCCCACAAGACTGTCTTGACCACACAGCAGTAGCTGCCCACAAGACTGTCTTGACCACACAGCAGTAGCTGCCCACAAGACTGTCTTGACCACAGCAGTAGCTGCCCACAAGACTGTCTTGACCACACAGCAGTAGCTGCCCACAAGACTGTCTTGACCACACAGCAGTAGCTGCCCACAAGACTGTCTTGACCACACAGCAGTAGCTGCCCACAAGACTGTCTTGACCACAGCAGTAGCTGCCCACAAGACTGTCTTGACCACACAGCAGTAGCTGCCCACAAGACTGTCTTGACCACAGCAGCTGCCCACAACAATGACTTTAACCTACTAAAAATTATCCAATTAAATCCAATTAAGAGCATCAATTAAAATGAAATAAATAAGTTGTCTTTTGTTTAACACAAAAAAATGTGCAATGAACAGTGTTCAAGGAACACACACGGTGTTCAATGAACACCGGAAATAACTGAGACAAGCCTCAACTGCTGTATTTATCAGCAGGAGACAACATTCACACAACTTGGGAGCTCTAAGCTCGGGGAAAAAAAAAAAAATACCTACCTCAACCCTACTAACAACAACAGTAATAAGGCTGTTCGCCTCGTTACTGCCATTATTAGTAGTTTGAGGTATGATACATTTTTAATGCATGACCTGGTGTTTGTACACTGCCGCAACACTGACCTTCCTGACGGTAGTCTTGTACAACTGACTTCGCGGTAAACACTCCGTGTGCACAAGACATTTACTGTCTTATAAGACATTAATCTCTGCCGCAGAATCCTCATGACAAAGACCACTGGAGACCAGTTAAGCTGGAGGGTAAAACTCTGTATTACAAGCTAGTCAAGACAACCCCTAGCATGGTTTATTAGGAGTAAAGTTAGAACCCCGCGATCAGTCACAAAACTCCAGACTCTTTAGCCACTGGGCCAGCTGGCCACAATAAGACACGTTTTGTCTTATTGTGGCCAGCTGGCCCAGTGGCTAAAGAGTCGGTCTGGAGTTTTGTGACTGATCGCGGGTTCTACCCAGACTCCTGGTATGGAGTGTTTGCAATCGTGTCATTACGATTTCGTGAGTCTATTCAAAGGATATTTATATGTGCGTGACTTAGTTTTTTTAAGTCTTGAGAAAATCAACTTGCACTACTCTTCTCTGAATCAAATCTCATTGACTTTGGTCGACCTGTCCCCCGAGAGTTTACCGCTATCCCCCCCCCCTTCCCATTTAAACTATTTTACGTACTTGTATATATACCCAAACGCAATTTCCTATGACTAGATTGATATTATCCACAGGGGGTTATACACAGCTTTGGGAATGTTAGGCAATCAGGTTTGATCCAGGGAAGGGGAGGGTACTTGCAACTGCTTGTATCAAGATGCCCCCTGACAGATAAAATAAGATTTCGTTCGGATTTTTAACCCCGGAGGGTTAGCCACCCAGGATAACCCAAGAAAGTCAGTGCGTCATCGAGGACTGTCTAACTTATTTCCATTGGGGTCCTTAATCTTGTCCCCCAGGATGCAACCCACACCAGTCGACTAACACCCAGGATGCCACCCACACCAGTCCACTAACACCCAGGTACCTATTTGCTGCTAGGTGAACAGGACAACAGGTGTAAGGAAACGTGTCGAAATGCTTCCACCCGCCGGGAATCGAACCCGGGCCCTCCGTGTGTGAAGCGGGAGCTGTAGCCACCAGGCCACACAGACGAGTATCCAAATTTAACATGAAGGTACTTAGGACATTATTTCCCCTATCCTTCCACGTCCCTCGTAGCACACTAGGCTAACAACTGCTACTGTTATCTAACCAGTTATGTACGGGTTATGTAACCAGTTGGAGCTCTGTCATATACCAGTTTCCTAATATACTACTGTGTTAAGCCTGTATTTATAACCTACCTTACCTACCAGTTATGGCAGACAACCTGAGGACCACTACAGTCAAGCTCCCCCCCCTCTCTACCTCTATTTTTCTTGGTTACTAACCCAGCAAGGTTAATAATCCCATTCCCACTAATACCAATCTAAATCACCCCCCTAACTATACTCATCAGATGTTGGTGAAGTATTTCTGCTGACTAACACTTTAGATCACACAGGTTTTCGTTATTTTCGTCATTAAGGAGGGTCTAGGTAAGATAAAAGGAGGTCTGGGTAAGTTCAAGGGGGGTCTAGGTAAGATAAAAGGAGGTCTGGGTAAGTTCAAGGGGGGTCTAGGTAAGATAAAAGGAGGTCTGGGTAAGTTCAAGGGGGGTCTAGGTAAGTTCAAGGGGGGTCTAGGTAACATCAAGACGATGTAAACACATATTTAACCTTGCAGTTTGGCCAAAGGCATAAAAAACGTAGAACACCCACCACTACCACTACCCAAAGCCCGAAACCCACCAAAATCCCCACGGAAACCATGTGCAATAACAGATTGCAGACAGCTACTGAAGGTCGTTGGTGGGTTCCCAGGCCAACAGTTCTACGTAATCTATGCCTTCAGGGGAGATTACTCTCCCCTGCTATATGCATTCATAATGCATATAGCAGATTCTCCAGTTCTATATCTTGCCTATCCTACTTAACACAACCTAATTCTACAAGTTACTTTGATAGTAGAAACTAAATAATTGTAGACCTACAAAGTGTTATATACACCACAACTATGCAACATAATCCAGGTATAGTCCTTACTAATTTGTAGAGCAGTGGCAGCACAAAGGGGGGGGGGAAGGGAGGTAAACTTAAGAACATTGGGTTCTAGGTAAGATCAGGGAAATCTAGGCAAGGTCAGGGGGTATAAGTAAGATCAAGGGGGTGTTGGTAAGTTCAGGGGGGTATAGTTAAGATCAGGGGATCTAGGTAAGATTAGCGGGGTCTAGGTAAGATCAGGGGGCATAGGTAAGCTGAGGGGGGTCTAGGGAAGTTCAAGGGGCATAGGTAACATTAGGGTGGTCTAGGTAAGATCAGGGGATCTAGGAAAGATCAGGGGGTCTAGGAAAGATCAAGGGGTCTAGGAAAGATCAAGGGGTCTAGGAAAGATCAAGGGGTCTAGGAAAGATCAAGGGGGTCTAGGTAAGCTTAAATTTGTTTTAGACAAGATCAAAGGGGTCTGGGTACCATCAAAGCGGTCTAGGCAAGATCAAGGGTGGTGTAGGTAAGATCAGGGAGGTCTCGGTAAGATGTGGGGGATGTAGGTAAGATCAGGGGGGTGCAGGTAAGGTCAAGGGGGGTGTAGGTAAGATGAAGGGGGGTCTGGGTAGCATCAGAGCGGTCTAGGTATGATCAATTGGTCTAGGTAAGATCAAGGGGGATCTAGGTAATATCAGAGGGGTCTCGCTAATTTCAGTGGGTCTCGGTAAGTTCAGGGGGTCTAGGTAATATCAAGGGGCTCTAGGAAAGATCCAGGGGCACTAGGAAAGATCCAGGGGCACTAGGTAAGATCAGCGGGGACTAGGGAAGATTAAGGGGTCTAGGCAAGATCAAAAGGTCTAGGTAAGATCAATGGGGTCTAGGTAAGATCAGGTTGTCTAGGTAAGATAGGGGGTCTACGTAAGATAAGGGGGTCTAGGTAAGACCAAGAAAGGTCTCGGTAGTATCAAAGGGGTTGGGGTAAGATTAAGGGGGGTTTGGGGTTTAAAATCAGGGGGGTTAGGCAAGATTAAGGGGGTCGTAGTAAGATCAGGGGGGGTCTAGGTAAGAGCAAGGGGGGTCTAGGTAAGATCAAGGGGGTCTAATTAAGATCAAGGAGGCCTAGGTAAGATCAAGGGGATCTAGGTAAGATCAGGGGGTCTACGTAAGACAAAAAGAGGTCTGGTTAAGTTCAAGGGGGGTCTAGGTAAGATAAAAGGAGGTCAAAGGTAAGTTCAAGGGGGGTCTAGGTAAGAAAAAGGAGGTCTAGGTAAGTTCAAGGGAGGTCTAGGTAACATCAAGACGATGTAAACCAATATTTAACCTTGCAGTTTGGCCAAAGGCATAAAAAACGTAGAACACCCACCACTACCACTACCCAAAGCCCGAAACCCACCAAAATCCCCACGGAAACCATGTGCAATAACAGATTGCAGACAGCTACTGAAGGTCGTTGGTGGGTTCCCAGGCCAACAGTTCTACGTAATCTATGCCTTCAGGGGAGATTACTCTCCCCTGCTATATGCATTCATAATGCATATAGCAGATTCTCCAGTTCTATATCTTACCTATCCTACTTAACACAACCTAATTCTACAAGTTACTTTGATAGTAGAAACTAAATAATTGTATACCTACAAAGTGTTATATACAACACAACTATGCAACATAATCCAGGTATAGTCCTTACTAATTTGTAGAGCAGTGGCAGCACAAAAGGGGGGGGAGGGAGGTAAACTTAAGAACATTGGGTTCTAGGTAAGATCAGGGAAATCTAGGCAAGGTCAGGGGGTATAAGTAAGATCAAGGGGGTGTTGGTAAGTTCAGTGGGGTATAGGTAAGATCAGGGGATCTAGGTAAGATTAGCGGGGTCTAGGTAAGATAAAGGGGTGTAGGTAAGATCAGGGGGCATAGGTAAGCTGAGGGGGTCTAGGGAAGTTCAAGGGGCATAGGTAACATTAGGGTGGTCTAGGAAAGATCAAGGGGTCTAGGAAAGATCAAGGGGTCTAGGAAAGATCAAGGGGGTCTAGGTAAGCTCAAATTTGTTTTAGACAAGATCAAAGGGGTCTGGGTACCATCAAACCGGTCTAGGCAAGATCAAGGGTGGTGTAGGTAAGATCAGGGAGTTCTCGGTAAGATGTGGGGGATGTAGGTAAGATCAGGGGGGTGCAGGTAAGGTCAAGGGAGGTGTAGGTAAGATGAAGGGGGGTCTGGGTAGCATCAGAGCGGTCTATGTATGATCAATTGTTCTAGGTAAGATCAAGGGGGATCTAGGTAATATCAGAGGGGTCTCGTTAAGTTCAGTGGGTCTCGGTAAGTTCAGGGGGTCTAGGTAATATCAAGGGGCTCTAGGAAAGATCCAGGGGCACTAGGAAAGATCCAGGGGCACTAGCTAAGATCAGCGGGGACTAGGGAAGATTAAGGGGTCTAGGTAAGATCAATGGTGTCTAGGTAAGATTAGGGGGGTCTAGGCAAGATCAAAAGGTCTAGGTAAGATCAATGGGGTCTAGGTAAGATCAGGTTGTCTAGGTAAGATAGGGGGTCTACGTAAGATAAGGGGGTCTAGGTAAGACCAAGAAAGGTCTCGGTAGTATCAAAGGGGTCTAGGTAAGATTAAGGGGGGTCTGGGTAAAATCAGGGGGGTCTAGGCAAGATTAAGGGGGTCGTAGTAAGATCAGGGGGGGCTAGCTAAGATCAAGGGGGGTCTAGGTAAGATCAAGGGGGTCTAGGTAACATCAAGGGGGCCTAGGTAAGATCAAGGGGATCTAGGTAAGGTCAGGGGGCTCTAGGTAAGATCAGGGGGTCTACGTAAGATCAAGAAGGGTCTAGGTAAGATAAAAGGAGGTCTGGGTAAGTTCAAAGGGGGTCTAGGTAACATCAAGACGATTTAAACAAAATATTAACCTTGCAGTTTGGCCAAAGGCATAAAAAACGTAGAACACCCACCACTACCACTACCCAAAGCCCGAAACCCACCAAAATCCCCACGGAAACCATGTGCAATAACAGACTGCAGACAGCTACTGAAGGTCGTTGGTGGGTTCCCAGGCCAACAGTTCTACGTAATCTATGCCTTCAGGGGAGATTACTCTCCCCTGCTATATGCATTCATAATGCATATAGCAGATTCTCCAGTTCTATATCTTGCCTATCCTACTTAACACAACCTAATTCTACAAGTTACTTTGATAGTAGAAACTAAATAATTGTAGACCTACAAAGTGTTATATACACCACAACTGTGCAACATAATCCAGGTATAGTCCTTACTAATTTGTAGAGCAGTGGCAGCACAAAGTGGGGGGAGAAGGGAGGTAACCGTAAGAACATTGGGGTATAGGTAAGATCAGGGGGTCAAGGAAAGATCAAGGGGGTCTAGGTAAGATCAAGGGGGTCTAGGTAAGGTCAAAGGGGTCTAGGTAAGATCAGAGGGTCTAAGTAAGACCAAGGGGTCTAGGTAAGGTCAAGGGGCTCTAGGTAAGGTCAGGGGGGTCTAGGTAAGGTCAAGAGGTCTACGTACGATAAGAGGGTCGAGGTAAGATCAAGGGGGTCTAGGTAAGATCAAGGGGGTCTAGGTAAGATCAAGGGGGTGTTGGTAAGTTCAGGGGGGTATAGGTAAGATCAGGGGATCTATAGGTAAGATCAGGGGATCTAGGTAACATTAGCGGGGTCTAGGTAAGATCAAGGGGTATAGGTAAGATCAGGGGGCATAGGTAAGCTGAGGGGGTCTAGGGAAGTTCAAGGGGCATAGGTAACATTAGGGTGGTCTAGGTAAGATCAGGGGATCTAGGTAAGATCAAGGGGGTCTAGGTAAGATCAGGGGGTCTAGGTAAGATTAGGGGGGTCTAGGCAAGGTCAAAAGGTCTAGGTAAGATCAATGGGGTCTAGGTAACAGCAGGTTGTCTAGGTAAGATAGGGGGTCTAGGTAAGACCAAGAAAGGTCTCGGTAGCATCAAAGGGGTCTAGGTAAGATTAAGGGAGGTCTGGGTAAAATCAGGGGGGTCTAGGCAAGATCAAGGGGGTCGGGGTAAGATCAGGGGGTCTAGGTAAGAGCAAGGGGGTCTAGGTAAGGTCAGGGGGGCTCTAAGTAAGATCAGGGGGGCTCTAAGTAAGATCAGGGGGTCTACGTAAGATAAGGGGGTCTACGTAAGATAAAAGGAGGTCTGGGTATGTTCAAGGGGGGTCTAGGTAAGGTCAAGAGGTCTACATACGATAAGAGGGTCGAGGTAAGATCAAGGGGGTCTAGGTAAGATCAAGGGGGTCTAGGTAAGATCAAGGGGGTCTAGGTAAGGTCAGGGGGGCTCTAAGTAAGATCAGGGGGTCTACGTAAGATAAGGGGGTCTACGTAAGATAAAAGGAGGTCTGGGTAAGTTCAAGGGGGGTCTAGGTAAGGTCAAGAGGTCTACATACGATAAGAGGGTCGAGGTAAGATCAAGGGGGTCTAGGTAAGATCAAGGGGGTCTAGGTAAGATCAAGGGGGTCTAGGTAAGGTCAAAGGGGTCTAGGTAAAATCAAAGGGGTCTAGGTAAGATCAGAGGGTCTAAGACCAAGGGGTCTAGGTAAGGTCAGGGGGCTCTAGGTAAGGTCAGGGGGGTCTAGGTAAGGTCAAGAGGTCTACGTACGATAGAGGGTCGAGGTAAGATCAAGGGGGTCTAGGTAAGATCAAGGGGGTCTAGGTAAAACCACAGGGGTCTAGGTAAGATCAAGGGGGTCTAGGTTAAAATCATAGGGGTCTGGGTAAGATCAAGGGGGTCTAGGTAAGATCAAGGGGGTCTACGTAAGATCAAGGGGGGTCCAGGTAAGGTCAGGGGGGTCTAGGCAAGGTCAATAGGTCTACATAAGATAAGGGGGTCGAGGCAAGATCAAGGGAGTCTAGGTAGGATCAAGGGGGTGTTGGTAAGTTCAGGGGGTATAGGTAAGATCAGGGGATCTAGGTAAGATTAGCTACGTCTAGGTAAGATCAGTGGGTCTAGGTAAGATCAGTGGGTCTAAGTAAGATCAAGAAGGGTCTAGGTAAGATAAAAGGAGGTCTGGGTAAGTTCAAGGGGGTCTAGGTAAGATAAAAGGAGGTCTGGGTAAGTTCAAGGGGGGTCTAGGTAAGATAAAAGGAGGTCTGGGTAAGTTCAAGGGGGGTCTAGGTAAGATCAGGGGGTCTACGTAAGATCAGGGGGTCTAGGTAAGATAAAAGGAGGTCTGGGTAAGTTCAAGGGGGGTCTAGGTAAGATAAAAGGAGGTCTGGGTAAGTTCAAGGGGGGTCTAGGTAAGATAAAAGGAGGTCTGGGTAAGTTCAAGGGGGGTCTAGGTAAGATAAAAGGAGGTCTGGGTAAGTTCAAGGGGGGGTCTAGGTAAGATCAGGGGGTCTACGTAAGATCAAGAAGGGTCTAGGTAAGATAAAAGGAGGTCTGGTAAGTTCAAGGGGGGTCTAGGTAAGATAAAAGGAGGTCTGGGTAAGTTCAAGGGGGGTCTAGGTAAGATAAAAGGAGGTCTGGGTAAGTTCAAGGGGGGGTCTGGGTAAGATAAAAGGAGGTCTGGGTAAGTTCAAGGGGGGTCTAGGTAAGATAAAAGGAGGTCTGGGTAAGTTCAAGGGGGTCTAGGTAAGATAAAAGGAGGTCTGGGTAAGTTCAAGGGGGGGTCTAGGTAAGATAAAAGGAGGTCTGGGTAAGTTCAAGGGGGGTCTACGTAAGATAAGGGGGTCTAGGTAAGATAAAAGGAGGTCTAGGTAAGTTCAAGGGGGGTCTAGGTAAGTTCAAGGGGGGTCTAGGTAACATCAAGACGATGTAAACCAATATTTAACCTTGCAGTTTGGCCAAAGGCATAAAAAACGTAGAACACCCACCACTACCACTACCCAAAGCCCGAAACCCACCAAAATCCCCACGGAAACCATGTGCAATAACAGATTGCAGACAGCTACTGAAGGTCGTTGGTGGGTTCCCAGGCCTACAGTTCTACGTAATCTATGCCTTCAGGGGAGATTACTCTCCCCTGCTATATGCATTCATAATG
The DNA here is from genome assembly GCF_026875155.1 of Cherax quadricarinatus. Taxonomy (NCBI): domain Eukaryota; kingdom Metazoa; phylum Arthropoda; class Malacostraca; order Decapoda; family Parastacidae; genus Cherax; species Cherax quadricarinatus. Next base: position 75,031,215 of record NC_069407.1, read on the forward strand.
CATATAGCAGATTCTCCAGTTCTATATCTTACCTATCCTACTTAACACAACCTAATTCTACAAGTTACTTTGATAGTAGAAACTAAATAATTGTAGACCTACAAAGTGTTATATACACCACAACTATGCAACATAATCCAGGTATAGTCCTTACTAATTTGTAGAGCAGTGGCAGCACAAAGGGGGGGGGAAGGGAGGTAAACTTTTAAGAACATTGGGTTCTATGTAAGATCAGGGAAATCTAGGCAAGGTCAGGGGGTATAAGTAAGATCAAGGGGGTGTTGGTAAGTTCAGGGGGGTATAGTTAAGATCAGGGGATCTAGGTAAGATTAGGGGGCATAGGTAAGCTGAGGGGGTCTAGGGAAGTTCAAGGGGCATAGGTAACATTAGGGTGGTCTAGGTAAGATCAGGGGATCTAGGAAAGATCAGGGGGTCTAGGAAAGATCAGGGGGTCTAGGAAAGATCAAGGGGTCTAGGAAAGATCAAGGGGTCTAGGAAAGATCAAGGGGTCTAGGAAAGATCAAGGGGGTCTAGGTAAGCTTAAATTTGTTTTAGACAAGATCAAAGGGGTCTGGGTACCATCAAAGCGGTCTAGGCAAGATCAAGGGTGGTGTAGGTAAGATCAGGGAGGTCTCGGTAAGATGTGGGGGATGTAGGTAAGATCAGGGGGGTGCAGGTAAGGTCAAGGGGGGTGTAGGTAAGATGAAGGGGGGTCTGGGTAGCATCAGAGCGGTCTAGGTATGATCAATTGGTCTAGGTAAGATCAAGGGGGATCTAGGTAATATCAGAGGGGTCTCGCTAATTTCAGTGGGTCTCGGTAAGTTCAGGGGGTCTAGGTAATATCAAGGGGCTCTAGGAAAGATCCAGGGGCACTAGGAAAGATCCAGGGGCACTAGGTAAGATCAGCGGGGACTAGGGAAGATTAAGGGGTCTAGGCAAGATCAATGGGGTCTAGGTAAGATTAGGGGGGTCTAAGCAAGATCAGAAGGTCTATGTAAGATCAATGGGGTCTAGGTAAGATCAGGTTGTCTAGGTAAGATAGGGGGTCTACGTAAGATAAGGGGGTCTACGTAAGACCAAGAAAGGTCTCGGTACTATCAAAGGGGTCTAGGTAAGATTAAGGGAGGTCTGGGTAAAATCAGGGGGGTCTAGGCAAGATTAAGGGGGTCGTAGTAAGATCAAGGGGGGTCTAGGTATGATCAGGGGGGTCTAGGTAAGATAAAAGGAGGTCTGGGTAAGTTCAAGGGGGGTCTAGGTAACATCAAGACGATGTAAACAAATATTTAACCTTGCAGTTTGGCCAAAGGCATAAAAAACGTAGAACACCCACCACTACCACTACCCAAAGCCCGAAACCCACCAAAATCCCCACGGAAACCATGTGCAATAACAGATTGCAGACAGCTACTGAAGGTCGTTGGTGGGTTCCCAGGCCTACAGTTCTATGTAATCTATGCCTTCAGGGGAGATTACTCTCCCCTGCTATATGCATTCATAATGCATATAGCAGATTCTCCAGTTCTATATCTTACCTATTCTACTTAACACAACCTAATTCTACAAGTTAATTTGATAGTAGAAACTAAATAATTGTAGACCTACAAAGTGTTATATACACCACAACTATGCAACATAATCCAGGTATAGTCCTTACTAATTTGTAGAGCAGTGGCAGCACAAAGGGGGGGGGAAGGGAGGTAAACTTAAGAACATTGGGTTCTAGGTAAGATCAGGGGGTACAGGTAAGATCAGGGGGGTCTAGGTAAGATCAGGGGGGTCTAGGTAAGATCAGAGGGGTATAGGTAAGATCAGGGGGGTTTATGTAAAATCAGAGGGATCTAGGTAAGATCAAGTGGGTCTAGGTAAGATCAATGGGGGCTAGGTAAGATCAGAGGGGAATAGGTAAGCTCAGAGGGGTCTAGGTAAGAACAGAGGGGGTCTAGGTAAGAACAGAGGGGGTCTAGGTAAGAACAGAGGGGGTCTAGGTAAGAACAGAGGGGGTCTAGGTAAGAACAGAGGGGGTCTAGGTAAGAACAGAGGGGTCTAGGTAAGAACAGAGGGGGTCTAGGTAAGAACAGAGGGGGTCTAGGTAAGATCAGAGGGGTCTACCTAAGATCAAGGTGGTGTACAAAGTCTCTAACTATATACGGTATAACCCAATTTCAGGACAAATCCCCCCCCCCGCAAGACGCTCTAATACAGACTTGAGTCGTAAGCGCTAAACCCACAAGGCTATACTACAGAAACTATTTTTGGGATTTCAAAGCATAAAATTACTTGGCCAGGTCCTCTACAACTTGGCCGGGTCCTCTACAACTTGGCCAAGTCCTCTACAACTTGGCCAGGTCCTCTACAACTTGGCCAGGTCCTCTACAACTTGGCCGGGTCCTCTACAACTTGGCCGGGTCCTCTACAACTTGGCCAGGTCCTCTACAACTTGGCCAGGTCCTCTACAACTTGGCCAGGTCCTCTACAACTTGGCCAGGTCCTCTACAACTTGGCCAGGTCCTCTACAACTTGGCCAGGTCCTCTACAACCGAGGAATTGTTATTGATTTTTTCGGCTATAATACATTCTAAGATCAATTTATCCCGCCATGTGACGCTAGAACTTTAGCTGTGTAGTTTTAGAAATAGGTTAGATAAATGAGTGGTTGAGTTGGACTTGCCTAACATGGGCCAATAGGCCTGCTTCAGTGCCCCTTTGTGTCTTAATAATGGATATGCCTGATTTAATAGGCTGTTCTTACACCTGGCATCAAGACCTCTGCCTCACCACACAACTCTCTCAGTATAATTAACCCGGTAGATTAAGATAATTACCCAATTAAGTCAGGATGACATGTGTGTCATTGCAACCCCTACCAGTAGGCCTGCTGCAGTGTTCCTCTATGTGAACAGTGCCAGTGGATATAAGGGAACATGCCCACTTGTGCCCGGGATCGGATCCCGGGTCTTCAGTTGACGTCACTACCAACTGAACCATGATACAATCACTAATACATTTCATCTCAGCTTCCTACTCTCTTGCATGATGGGTATAAGGCTACATAATAAAAATATGACGCTAGTTAAAACTTCCCATATTCTAATCAGTCTTCAATTCTAAGCTTTACAACCCATTTCTCCATTTTATATCACCATCTCATTCAAGGTAATTTACAGAATATATTCATCTATTTCCTGGCCAGAGATTTCATCTCTGGTAGGGAGATGAACTAATATTCCCCACTAAGTTACTTCTGATATGAATTGCTAATAATCTTTCCTATACTCTCCCTACCTACAATTACTATCTGCTTCAATAAACAAACTTTGGTGAACTTAAAAACCTGGATATACAAGTGGGCCCCGCCCACTTCTGGCGACGTCTCCAGCTGCTGCATCTCCATATAAATGTTACGGGTCAGATCATTTACTAGTGTGGTCGTCTCCTGCAACATTACATTCACATTATAACCATGATTATACACATTTATATATAAACATTACCACAATATAAACTAAAACATTACTCATATAAACACTAGTGTTTAACATGGTAAGCAAAGCTATCTCTAACATATATTTTTCACAAATATAACTTAACATGGAGGTCTATGTGGATCACGAGGCGCAAGTTCCTTGGATCAAGAGAACCGTCAGTAAGTTATTTTTTTTAAATAATAAATATAAATAGCCCAGAACTGATACACAATTATGGGTTATGCTAACGTGAGAGTTATGTTTGATCAGAGGAAGTGGAGCAGCTCCAGTTCCTCGCATACAAAACCCCTCCACTAGGGTCACTCCCCCCCCTCCCCCAAGACAATTAAGACTTTAAATAATTTGGTGACCAGACTGGTGGTGGGACCAGGAGCTGCAGCTCAACCTGCTGTTGCACTGAAAAATACGTCACCAGAAAATACTTACGTATTTATGTGTATTAAAGGGACAGAGAAGCGGTAAAGCCGGCGGGGCGGCAGGAAGGAGAGGCAACACGTCTCTCCTGAACGACCATTGGAGTTCAAAATGACCTTTAGGGGCCTTGAGGTTGGTCACTGTCCGACCTTCACTATAACACCATCACTGATAACCTAAATTAACTCTGGCTACCACCACTAGATGGTGCTGCTACACCACCACTACCACCACTAGATGGCATAGTACATCACCACCAGCTGCTGCTACTGTAACACCAGTAGCTCTACTGTACCCCAGTAGCTGCTACTGTAACCACAGCTGCTGCTACTTGTACCACAGCTGCTGCTAACGTAACCACAGCTGCTGCTACTGTAACTCACAGCTGCTGCTACTGTAACCCCAGTAGCTGCTATTGTAAGTAACCACAGCTGCTGCTACGTAACACCAGTACTGCTACTGTAACCCCCAGTAGCTGCTACTGTAACCAACAGCTGCTGCTACTGTAACCACAGCTGCTGCTACTGTAACCACAGCTGCTGCACTGTAACCCCAGTAGCTGCTACTGTACCACCAAGTGCTGCTACATGTAACCACAGCTGCTGCTACTGTAACCCCAGTAGCTGCTATTGTAAGTAACCACAGCTGCTGCTGCTTTAACCACAGCTGCTGCTGCTTTAACACACAGCTGCTGCTACTGTAACCACAGCTGTTGCTACTGTAACCCCAGTAGCTGCTATTGTAAGTAACCACAGCTGCTGCTACTGTAACCACAGCTGCTGCTACTGTAACCCCAGTAGCTGCTACTGTAACCACAGCTGCTGCTACTGTAACCACAGCTGCTGCTTCTGTAACCACAGCTGCTGCTACTGTAACCCCAGTAGCTGCTACTGTAACCCCAGTAGCTGCTACTGTAAGTAACTACAGCAGCTGCTACTGTAAGTAACCACAGCTGCTACTGTAAGTAACCACAGCAGCTGCTACTGTAAGTAACCACAGTAGCTGGTACATAAGTAACCACAGCTACTGCTAGGGGAAGAGTGCACCACAGGTACCAGACATTATACACATAACAAGACAGAGGTAAAGAAAGCTTTGATGGAGCTTGATAAGAGATCCAAGCATGGAAGGCTGACCAGTGTCACCATAGATTGTGAGAGAAGCAGCAGCAGCACTGTGTCATCCACTAGCTGAAGGCAGCAGCACTGTGTCATCCACAACAAGACTATGAAACCACTGGACAGTTACCAAAGATCTGGAAGACAGTGAACACTGGACGGTTAACCAGAGATCTGGAAGAACAGGAACACTGGACAGTTACCAGAGATCTGGAAGACATGAACACTGTACGGTTACCAGAGACTGGAAGACAATGAACACTGGACAGTTACCAGAGATCTGGAAGACAATGAACACTGGACAGTTACCAGAGATCTGGAAGACAATGAACACTGGACGTTTACCAGAGATCTGGAAGACAATGAACACTGACAGTTTACCAGAGATCTGGAAACAATGAACACTGGACAGTTTACCAGAGATCTGGAAGACAGTGAACACTGGACGGATACCAAGATCTGGAAGACAGGGAACACTGAACAGTTACCAAGATCTGAAGACAAGTGAACACTGGACAGTTTACCAGAGATCTGGAAGACAGTGAACACTGGACGGTTACCAGAGATCTGGAAGACAGGAACACTGAACAGCTACCAAGATCTGGAAGACAGTGAACACTGACGGTTACCAGAGATCTGGAAGACAGGAACACTGAACAGTTACCAGAGATCTGGAAGACAGTGAACACTGGACGGTTACCAGAGATCTGGAAGACAGTGAACACTGGACAGTTACCAGAGATCTGGAAGACAGTGAACACTGGACGGTTACCAGAGATCTGGAAGACAGTGAAACACTGGACAGTTACCAGAGATCTGGAAGACAGTGAACACTGGACAGTTACCAGAGATCTGGAAGACAGTGAACACTGGACAGTTACCAGAGATCTGGAAGACAATGAACACTGAGAGTTTACCAGAGATCTGGAAGACAGTGAACACTGTACAGTTACCAGAGATCTTGGAAGACTGACGGTAGTCCTTATATTCAAGAAAGCAGACAGACAGGAAGTGTTAAACTACAGACCAGTCTGACTGACTTGTAAATCATGTAAACAACTGTAGTCATGTGTACTATGTAAGATAATGTAGTTGATAGTCAATATAGTAGTAGGATACTTATTAGGGGTTTACAGGTCACAAATATTGTCTCCCAACACAGTGGAAATCAACTTCAAATTGACAGAAGCGAGACAGGAGAGAGAGTTGATTTGCATAATCTTGGAATTCAAGAAAGCATTTGATATTGTACCACTGCCACAAGACAGGCCAGGAGCTGTGTCGACCCCTGCAGCCACACACACACACACACACCTTCTCAACACCTCCCCATCTTTCACCCTTGTAAGGCCTCACAGGGACTTCATTAAACGTTTTTACAGCTGGAGCCTTTGCCTGGCTGACTCTGATACGTTAGCAACGTTCCTCAAACGTTCCCTGAGGCGGCGAACGTTTGTCTCGCCTCGATTGAACTTATTAAGGAGTGTAAAGATCCCAGGAGAGTGAAGTACAGCAGAAATTGGACAAGGAGGGAGAGGGACGCAAGGGACGGGAGGCAGTCTACCTGTCTGACCCCCCCTGTCTAACACACGTGTACAAGAGTGTCTGTAAAGGGAGGTCTACCTGCCGGGTGTCTAACTATTTGGAGGCTACCTATCTGCAGTCTACCTGTCTGTAGTCTACCTGCCGGGTGTTTACCTATCAGGAGTCTATCTGCCTGGAGTCTACCTACCTGAAGTCTACCTACATAGAGTCTACTTGCCTGGAGTCTACCTGCCTGGAGGCTATCTACCTGGAGTCTACCTGCCTGGAGTCTACCTGCCGGGTGTTTACATACCAGGAGTCCATCTGCCTGGAGTCTACCTGCATGGAGTCTACCTACGTTGAGTCTACCTACCTGAAGTCTACCTACATAGAGTCTACTTGCCTGGAGTCTACCTGCCTGGAGGCTCCCTACCTGGAGTCTACCTGCCTGGAGTCTACCTACGTTGAATCTACCTACCTGAAGTCTACCTACCTAGAGTCTACTTCCCTGGAGTCTATCTGTCTGGAGTCTGCCTGGTTCTGGTAGACGACCTGATCAACCAGGCTGTTGCTGCTGGGTAACAGGAGGAATCTCGACCCAAGAAAAATTAAATGTCTTGGCCTTCAAGATGGCTGCTCTAAAAGGCTCCTGATCCGAGGCACTGGAGTCTTCTCTCCCTCACCCAGGAAGGGAATTCAACACCATACCTCACCTAGGAAGAGGGTACAACACCATTCCTCACCTGGGGGTTCCAACACCGTTCCTCACCTACGAAGAGGATCCAACACCATTCCTCACCTAGGAAAGGGATCCAACACCATTCCTCACCTAGGAAGGGGATCCAACACCATTCCTCACCTAAGAAGGGGATCCAATACCATTCCTCACCTAGGAAGAGGATCCAACACCATTCCTCACCTAGGGGATCCAACACCATTGTTTACCTAGGAAAGGTATCCAACACCATTGCTCACCTAGGAAAGGGATCCAACACCAGTCCTCACCTAGGAAGGGGATCCAACACCATTCCTCACCTAGGAAGGGGATCCAACACCATTTCTCACCTAGGAAGGGGATCCAACACCATTCCTCACCTAGGAAGGGGATCCAACACCATTCCTCACCTAGGGGATCCAACACCATTGTTCACCTAGGAAAGGGATCCAACACCATTGCTCACCTAGGAAAGGGATCCAACACCAGTCCTCACCTAGGAAGGGGATCCAACACCATTCCTCACCTAGGAAGGGGATTCAACACCATTTCCTCACCTAGGAAGGGAATCCAACACCATTCCTCACCTAGGAAGGGGATTCAACACCATTCTCACCTAGGAAGGGGATCCAACACCATTTCTCACCTAGGAAGGGGATCCAACACAATTCCTCACCTAGAAGGGATCCAACACTATTTCTCACCTAGGGGATCCAACACAATTCCTCACCTAGGAAAGGGATCCAACACCAGTCCTCACCTAGAAAGGGGATCCAACACCATTCCTCACCTAGGAAGGGGATCCAACACCATTCCTCACCTAGGAAGGGGATCCAACACCATTCCTCACCTAGGAAGGGGATCCAAAACCATTCCTCACCTAGGAAGGGGATCCAACACTATTCTTACCTAGGAAAGGGATCCAAACACCATCCTCACCTGGGGGATCCAATACCATTCCTCACTTAGGGGATCCAACATCATTCCTCATCTTGGAAGGGGATCCAACACCATTCTTCACCTAGGAAAGGGATCGAACACCATTCCTCACCTAGGAAGGGAATCCAACACCATTCCTCAACTAGGAAGGGGATCCAACACCATTTCTAACTTAGGAAGGGGATCCAACACCATTCCTCACCTAGGAAGGGGATCTAACACCATTCCTCAGCTAGGAAAGGGATCCAACACCATTCTTCACCTAGGAAGGGGATCCAAAACCATTCCTCACCTAGGAAAGGGATCCAACACCATTGCTCACCTAAGAATGGGATCCAACACCATTCCTCACCTAGGAAAGGGATCCAACACCATTGCTCACCTAGGAAAAAGATCCAACACTATTCCTCACCTAGGAAGGGGATTCAACACCATTCCTCTCCTAGGAAGGGGATCCAACACTATTCTTTGCCTAGGAAAGGGATCCAACACCATTGCTCACCTAAGAATGGGATCCAATACCATTCCTCACCTAGGAAAGGGATCCAACACCATTGCTCACCTAGGAAAAAGATCCAACACTATTCCTCACCTAGGAAAGGGATCCAACACTATTCCTTACCTAGGAAAGGGATCCAACACCATTCCTCACCTAGGAAGGGGATCCAACACCATTCCTCACATAGGAAGGGAACCCAACACCATTCCTCACCTAGGAAGGGGATCCAACACCATTCGTCACCTTGGAAAGGGATCCAACACCATTGCTCACCTAGGAAAAAGATCCAACACTATTCCTCACCTAGGAAGGGGATTCAACACCATTCCTCTCCTAGGAAGGGGATCCAACACTATTCTTTGCCTAGGAAAGGGATCCAACACCATTCCTCACCTAGGAAGGGGATCCAACACTATTCCTTACCTAGGAAAGGGATCCAACACCATTCCTCACCTAGGAAGGGGATCCAACACCATTCCTCACATAGGAAGGGAACCCAACACCATTCCTCACCTAGGAAGGGGATCCAACACCATTCGTCACCTTGGAAGGGGATCCAACACCATTCGTCACCTAGGAAGGGGATCCAACACCATTCGTCACCTAGGAAGGGAATCCAACACCATTCCTCACCTAGGAAGGTGATCCGACACCATTCCTCACCTAGGAAGGGGATCCAACACCATTCCTCAACTAGGAAGGAGATCCAACACCATTCCTCACCTAGGAAGGGAATCCAATACCATTCCTCACCTAGGAAGGGAATCCAACACCATTCTTCACCTAGGAAGGGGATCCCACTCCATTCCTCACCTAGGAAGGGAGTCCAATACCATTCCTCATCTAGGAAGGGAATCCAACACCATTCCTCACCTAGGAAGGGGATCCAACACCATTCCTCACCTAGGAAGGGGATCCAACACCATTCCTCACCTAGGAAGGGGATCCAACACCATTCCTCACCTAGGAAGGGGATCCAACACCATTCCTCACCTAGGAAGGGGATCCAACACCATTCCTCACCTAGGAAGGGGATCCAACACCATTCCTCACCTAGGAAGGGAATCCAATACCATTCCTCACCTAGGAAGGGAATCCAACACCATTCTTCACCTAGGAAGGGGATCCAACTCCATTCCTCACCTAGGAAGGGAGTCCAATACCATTCCTCATCTAGGAAGGGAATCCAACACCATTCCTCACCTAGGAAGGGGATCCAACACCATTCCTCACCTAGGAAGGGGATCCAACACCATTCCTCACCTAGGAAGGGGATCCAACACCATACCTGCAGGTTATATGTCATAATTGTCTTAATTGACTCACAGAGTGACACACGCTGGTTAATATTACGCCAGATGGAGAGGGTTGTATGATGTGTGTGTGTGTGTGTACTCACCGATTTGTGGTTGCAGGGGTCGATTCATAGCTCCTGGCCCCTCCTCTTCACTGGTCTTCCTGCTCCGTGAGTTTTATCATGCCTCTTCTTAAAGCTATGTATGGATCCTGCCTCCGCTACATCACTACTCAGATTGTTCCACTTCCTGACAACTCTGTGACTGAAGAAATACTTCCTAACATCCCTGTGATTCATCTGAGTCTTCAACTTCCAGTTGTGACCCCTTGGTGCTGTGTCCCCTTGTTGCTGTGTCCCCTTGTTGCTGTGTCCCCTTGTTGCTGCGTCACATCTCTGGAACATCCTGTCTCTGTCCACCTTGTCAATTCCTCTCAGTATTTTATATGTCGTTATCATATCCTCCCTATCTCTCCTGTCCTCCATTGTCGTCAGGTCGATTTCCCTTAACCTCTCCTCGTAGGACATACCTCTTAGCTCTGGGACTAGTCTTGTTTCAAACCTTTGCACTTTCTCTAATTTCCTTACGTGATTGGCTAGGTGTGGGTTCCAAACTGGTGCCACATACTCCAATATGGGCCTAACGTACACGGTGTATAGGGTCCTGAACGATTCCTTATTAAGATGTCGGAATGCTGTTCTGAGGTTTGCCAGGCGCCCATATGCTGCAGCAGTTATTTGGTTGATATGTGCTTCAGGAGATGTACTCACCCCAAGATCTTTTTCTTTGAGTGAGATTTGTAGTCTCTGGCCCTCTAGACTGTACTCCCTCTACAGGTTTCTTTGCCCTACCCCAATCTACATGATTTTGCACTTGGTGGGGTTAAACTCCAGGAGCCATATGTCTGGCCCGGCTTGAAGCCCGTACAGATCCCTTTATAGTCCTACCTGATCATCACCCACTTGAATTCTTCGCATTAGCTTCACATTGTATGCATACAGAGACAACTGTGAATTTAACCCTTCTGTCATGTCATTCACATATTCCAAAAATAGCACCGGTTCTAGGACTGACCCCTGTGGGACCCCACTCGCCATATTCGCCCACTCTGACACCTCGTCATGTACCATGACTCGTTGTTTTCTTCCTGTCAGGTATTCTATGATTCACTGCGGTGCCTTTCCTTTAGCTTTTTCACTAATTTCTTGTGTGGAACTGAGTCAGAAACCTTCTTACAGTCCAAGAAAATGCACTCTACCCACCCCTCCTCTCCTGTCTTACTTGTGTAAGGCACAGGGTTCCCCTCCCTGAAGTGTGTGCTCATTCCTTTTTAGGTGCTCCACCAGATGTTTCCTGATAATCTTCTCCATGACTTTGCATACTATACATGTCAGAGACTCTGATCTGTAGTTTAATGCTGCTTGTCTGTCTCCTTTCTTAAAGATTTGGACTACATTTGCTGTCTTACACACCTCAGGTAGTCGCCTTGTTTCGATAGATGTGTTGAAAATTGTTGTTAGTGGCACACACAGCGTCTCTGCTGCCTCTGTAAGGACCCACGGAGAGATGTTTGGTCTCACCGCCTTTGACGTATCTAGTTCACTTAGCAGCCTCTTCCCCTCCTCCTCGGTTATGTGTGTAGTGTGTCTAGCACTTGCTGGTGTACCCTTCCATCCTGGTTTGCTGGAGTCCTGCCTGTCTCCATTGTAAATAAGAACATAAGAAAGAAGGAACACTGAAACAGGCCTACTGACCCACGCGGAGCAGGTCCATGTCCCCCCCCGGATTATCCCAATGACCCATCCAGTCTGGTCACCTCCACTCAAGGATGGAGCACTGTACCAGACCCAGCAGCAAAGCTAGTCAGGTCCAACTCACACCCACTCATGTATTTATCTAACCTATTTTTAAAACTACACAACGTTTTAGCCTCAATAACTGTACTCGGGAGTTTGTTCCACTCATCTACAACTCTATTACCAAACCAGTGCTTTCCTATATCCTTCCTGAATCTAAATTTTTCCAACTGAAACCATTGCTGCGAGTCCTGTCTAGGCTGGATATTTTCAGCACACTATTTACATCCCCTTTATTTATTCCTGTCTTCCATTTATACACCTCGATCATATCCCCCCTAATTCTACGCCTTTCTAGAGAGTGCAGATTCAGGGCCCTCAGTCTATCCTCATAGTGCAGATTCAGGGTCTCAGTCTATCCTCAAGTGCAGATCAGGGCCTCAGTCTATCTCATAGTGCAGATTCAGGGCCCTCAGTCTATCCTCATTGTGCATATCGGCTCAGTCTTCTCTAGGAAGATTTCTGATACATGGGACTCACTTCGTCATACTCCCTGTACGTTTTCCAGAGCATTTATATCCATTCTGTAAACTGGTGACCAGGACTGTCATATAGTCTAATGAGGCCTGACCAAGGATATATAGAGTTGAAGAACAACCTGAGGACTTCTATTATTTATACTTCTAGATATAAAGCCAAAATCTGTTAGCTTTATTGCGAACACTAATGCACTGTTGTCTTGGTTTTAAATTACTGCTAACCAGAACTCCTAAATCATTTTTGCAATCAGTAGTATTAAGATCTACATTATTTAGTTTATATGTGGCATGGTTATTTAACTGTCCAACATTTAGAACTTTGCATTTGTCAATATTAAACTGCATCTGCCACTTCTCCGACCATTGCGTCAGTCTATTCAAATCATCCTGGAGTGCTCTAATGTCCTCATTAGAATGAATTGGACGGCCTATTTTGGTGTCATTAGCAAATTTGCTTATGTCGCTATTTATTCCCTCATCTATGTCTTCACATATTTCTTGGTCATTCCTTGTGATCTCCCTTCCTTCCTTCCTTCCTCAGTCTGATTACCTGGTCCTTGACTGTTGTTTTTCCTCCTGATGTGGCTGCACAACAGCTTTGGGTCACATTTGACTGTCACTGCTGTGTCACTCATATTGTCACTGAGCCTCCCTCCTTATCTGTGTATATTTCTTTCTGGCTCTTCGACTGATCTCCTTATTTTCCTGGGTCCTTTGTCTTCTACACTTCTTCCATTCTCTAGTGCAGGTAGTTTGGGCCTCTCTTCGCCTTTGGGTGAACCAAGGACTCGTTCTGGTCTTCTCATTGTTTCTGTTGCCCTTGGGTAAGAATCTCTCCTCTAGCTCCTTGTATTTTGTGTTCACATATTCATATAATTTCCTGTATTTCCCACAATTCTCTTTCACACTGTAAGTCATGCAGGAAATTCCTCATGCCTGTGTAGTCCCCTCTCTTGTAGTTTGGCTTCTCCCATCCTACGCTTGCTGCTTCACTCTTTGCTCGTGACTCTGTTATGTATTCGAAGCTCAGAACCACGTGATCACTAGCTCCGAGGGACCTTTCATATATGATGTTCTCAATGTCTGAACTATTCAAGGTGAATATGAGGTCCAGTCTTGCTGGTTTATCATCTTCTCTCTCCCAGGTAGTGTCCCTAACATATTGATGCATGAGGTTTTCCAGTACCACGTTTACGGTCCCCCATGTGGCTCCAGGTTTTCCCAGTCAATTTTCTTGTAATTGAAGTCACCCACAATTAGTAAATTTGCCCTGCCCATGTGAGCCCTTCTGGCCACCTCAGTTAGTGTGTCCACCATCGCTCTGTTGCTCACATCGTACTCTTGTCTTGGCCTCCTGTTATTCAGTGGTGGGTTGTGCATCACTGCAATCACCACCTTGGGAGCCCCACTCTGAACTGTTCCCTTTCGTCCATTCCTTCCAACTCATCAACTCTTCACTGGTTTTTAATGACGAGTGCCACTCCTCCTTCCCCTCTGCTAGTGCCACTCCTCCTTCTCCTCTGCTAGTGCCACTCCTCCTTCCCCTCTGCTAGTGCCACTCCTCCTTCCCCTCTGCTAGTGCCATTCCTCCTTCCCCTCTGCTAGTGCCACTCCTCCTTCCCCTCTGCTAGTGCCACTCCTCCTTCCCCTCTGCTAGTGCCATTCCTCCTTCCCCTCTGCTAGTGCCACTCCTCCTTCCCCTCTGCTAGTGCCACTCCTCCTTCCCCTCTGTTAGTGCCACTCCTCCTTCCCCTCTGCTAGTGCCATTCCTCCTTCCCCTCTGCTAGTGCCACTCCTCCTTCCCCTCTGCTAGTGCCACTCCTCCTTCCCCTCTGCTAGTGCCACTCCTCCTTCCCCTCTGCTAGTGCCACTCCTCCTTCCCCTCTGCTACCTCTGTCTTTCCTCAGGATCTGATATCCGGATGGAAAGATGGCATCTGTGTGTGTGTGTGTGTGTGTGTGTGTGTGTGTGTGTGTGTGTGTGTGTGTGTGTGTGTTGTGTGTGTGTGTGTGTGTGTGTGTGTGAATGTGTGTGTGTGTGTGTGTGGTGTGTGTGTGTGTGTGTGGTGTGTGTGTGTGTTTTGTGTGTGTGTGTGTGTTCACCCAATTTCGGTTGCAGGGGTCGATTCATATCTCCTGGTCCCGCCTCTTCACTGGTGTGTATGTGCTGTCGTGAATAAACTCTTGTCTTTATCTAGTTCCAGACCGGGCCGCGGGGGCGTTGACCCCCGAAATCCTCTCCAGGTAGAAAGCACCAAGATAGAGGGTGGTGGGGTGGGGGGCAAGACAGAGGGGCAAGTTAGCAGCGCAGGAGGCAAACTTAGAAGCAAACTTAGGCACTACTGAAGCCTGATTGAACCCTCGGCATCGTCTCTGAGAAAGATTCCCCAGGCAGCAGTTTTATTCCCCGCCACCACCCGGGAGGGGGAAAAAAGTAACCCCCCCTCCCCCACCATCTCTAACTAATATCCCCGCCATTGTTTTAACCCAAGTTGATTAACCTCAGTGTTAGGTTCCTTTGACGGAAGACCACGGTGGTTTCTGACCCTCCCCCCCTTTCTTCCCCCACCCCCCAGGGTGTATTGCGTAGCGTTACCCCGGGGGGGGGGGTAAGAAAAATGACGGAATAATGGAAGTTGGAGCAGTGGCGATAGAACGGAAAAATGCTACGACTTCCACAGCTTTGATTAACCAGGGGGCGCCGCCCCCTTCCTTTCTCAGGTAAGAGAATTGAAAGCATTTCGTTCGCTTCTCTCTGTGTATCGTTCAGTGGCATATATAATATAAAATATATATATATATATATAATATATATATATATATATATAATTAATATATATATATATATATATATATAATATAATAATATACATAAATGTGTGTGTGTGTGTGTGTGTGTGTGTTTAGTAATAACCTAAATGGGGACTGGAACTCAGAAGATTAATTGGTCTATATACTTTGATGCCCTTCTGAGGTCCTTTTCAGCAGATATATAAATGGAATGAGAACAAGAATACAGAGGGGAGGTGACACCTCAGCCCGTACAGGTGAGTGAAGGGACGTGTTTAGTATGACTGTCTTAGCCAGTGACTGCCTGAACACCTCCCTACACCACCACCACTACCACCACCACACCAACCCACCAAACCACCACTACTACCACCACCACCAAAACTACCACCACCACCACCACTACTACCACCACCACCAACACTAACCACCACCACCACCAACACTACCACCACCACCACCACCACCACCACCACCACCACCACCACCACTACCACCACCACTACCACCACCACCACCACCACCACCACTACCACTACCACCACCACTACCACCACCACCACCACCACCACTACCACCACCACTACTACCACCACCACCAACACTACCACCACCACCACCAACACTACCACCACCACCACCACCACCACCACCACCACTACCACCACCACTACCACCACCACACCACCACCACTACCACCACCACTACCACCACCACACCACTACCACCACCACTACCACCACCACCACCACTACACCCACCACCACCAACACTACCACCACCACCACCACACACTACCACCACCACCACCACTACTACCACCACCACCAACACTACCACCACCCACCACCAACACTACCACCACACCACCACCACCACCACCACCACCACCACCACTACCACCACCACTACCACCACACCACCACCACCACCACCACCAACACTACCACCACCACCACCAACACTACCACCACCACCACCACCACCACCACTACCACTACCACCACCACCACCACTACTACCACCACCACCAACCACTAACCACCACCACCACCAACACACCACCACCACCACCACTACTACCACCACCACCAACACACCACCACCACCACCAACACTACCACCACCACCCCACCACCACCACCACCACCACCACTACCACCACCACTACCACCACCACCACCACCACTACCACCAACCACCAACACTACCACCACCACCACCAACACTACCACCACCACCACCACCTACCACCACACCACCACCACCACCACCACACACTACCACCACACACACCACCACCACCACCACCACCACCACCACTACCACCACCACCACTACCCACCACCACCACCACCACCACTACCACTACTACCACCAACCACCACCACCACCACCACTACCACCACCACCACTACCACCCACCACACCAACCACCACCACCACCACTACCACTACTACCACCACCACCACCACCACCACCACCACCACCACCACCACTACCACCACCACCACTACCACCACCACCACCACCACCACTACCACCACCACCACCCACCACTACCACCACCATATACCCCAGATTCACACCCATTCTTCTCGCCCCACCACCATCGACTCCCCTCCCCCCTCCCCCTTTCCCCTCCCCCTCACCTCCCCTCCGCCTCCCCCTCCCCCTCCCCTCTCCCCCACCTGGAAAAAACAGAACATTCATTAAGATCTTTTGAAAAACAATAAATTGGTCTTTGCTAATTACCCCAGGTAGTGCAGGAGGGGGGGGGGGAGGGGGAGGGGGAGGGGGAGGGGAGGCTGAGAGGAGGGAGGAGGGAGGCTGCAGGAGGGGTAGGGGGAGGGGAGGGGGTGGGGAGGGAGGCTGAGAGGAGGGAGGAGGGAGGCTGAGGGAGGGGGCGGCGAGGGGAGGGGGAAGGGGATGAAGGGCTGGGATAGGGGCGAGGAGGGGGAGGAGATAGGGGATGGGGAGGGGCGGTGAGGGTGCTAGGGGGGAGGGGGGGACCTTCCTACACTAATTACCTTGCTTCTTCAAGTACCTTCAAGCTGGTGCAAGAGCTCTTGATCCGGGGTAGACGGAGCTCCTCCTTTCCTCTCCCTCTCTCCCCCCCGAGGATCAAACACCTGACGGCGTCAAGCAGGTTTGATCCGAGGAGGCTAGCCCGTGCAGAAGTCTCATTACCAGACGCAGGATCGAGCCCCAAATACCCTCGGTGAGGGCATCTGTCTCTGTAATACCCACCGAGAATTTAGGAGATAGGTTAAGCGTGCTGTCTACCTTCGAACCCCTCTCACAGAGCCACTTTTCCCCTATTAAATATACTCTGCTTCCTCGCCCATCCCCCCGGCATCCCTTTTCACTGCCTGACACTTTGATTGAACTCTAACAGCCTCTTCCTGGACCATTTATGCTGTTCGTGCCGTTCTCAACATCATCTACAAACATCGGAGAGAAGAAACAATTATCTCTACACACGAAGCTCCTGACGAAGTACTGATACAATGTGAAAGGCCTTGAACATACAATATATATATAAAATATATATATATATATATATATATATATAATATATATATATATATATATATATAATATATATATTATCTGAGATTATTAACAATAATTATCTAAGTTGTTTTACTAATAATAATCATTAGTAAATTATTATATAATAATTTCATATTTTTTGATTGGTTAAGCAATTCGTTCGCATTTCGAAACATCAGTTATTGACGTTTCGATCAACGTCGTTTCGATCAACGTCGTTTCGATCAACGTCGTTTCGATCAACGTCAGTTATTCAAATTTCCCGTTGTTTTTCCCTCGTGTAATTTTGATTATCTTAAGTTAGGTTAAGTTAGGTAAGGTATTATTAAGTCAAATTAAATTAGGTTAATTCAGATTAAGTCATTTTATTTTAGGTCAAGTCAGATTAAGTTATGTTAAGTTAGGATAGGTTAAGTTAGGTCAGATTAAGTTAAATTTGGTTATATTAGGTCAGGTGAGATTAAGTTAGGTTAAGTTAGGTTAGGTTAGGTTAGGTTAGGTTAGGTTAGGTTAGGTTAAGTTAAATTTGGTTATATTGGGTCAGGTGAGATTAAGTTCGGTTAAGTTAGGTTAGGTTAGGTTAAGTTAAATTTGGTTATATTAGGTCAGGTGAGATTAAGTTAGGTTAAGTTAGGTTAGGTTAGGTTAGGTTAAATTTGGTTATATTAGGTCAGGTGAGATTAAGTTAGGTTAAGTTAGGTTAGGTTAGGTTAGGTTAGGTTAGGTTAGGTTAGGTTAAGTTAAATTTGGTTATATTAGGTCAGGTGAGATTAAGTTAGGTTAAGTTAGGTTAGGTTAGGTTAGGTTAGGTTAAGTTAAATTTGGTTATATTAGGTCAGGTGAGATTAAGTTAGGTTAAGTTAGGTTAGGTTAGGTTAAGTTAAATTTGGTTATATTAGGTCAGGTGAGATTAAGTTAGGTTAAGTTAGGTTAGGTTAGGTTAGGTTAGGTTAAATTTGGTTATATTAGGTCAGGTGAGATTAAGTTAGGTTAAGTTAGGTTAAGTTAGGTTAGGTTAAGTCTGATTAACCTAACATTTAAATTTAACCCAGATTTGAGAAAAAATCTGCAAGTTACTGTTACAAAAAACACGATTCTAAAAGCTTAGAGATCTCCAGTGAATACTAGAAAGGACTGCCCTTCTAGCATCCAGCCTGTTACTGGGTTTTTGTAACAAGTAGTCAGTATCCTTGTCCAATTATCCATTAAAATTCAGTATTGTTCAATAGTGCTTTAGGATTACAACTGGTAGGCTACTAACTAGAGAAATTAAAATTTAATAAATTTATTAAGTAGTAAGTTGTCTAGAGGTATATTATCAAATTAAATTAATTACAGCAATCAAAATAAAATCAATCTCTCGAGTTCAATATTATTGTGCTGAAAGCACATATCACATTTATAATTCTTACATACCATCAGGTACATTTAATAAGATATTACAAATATGTACAAGTGTGTGTATGCGTGTAAGTGCTCTTAAGTAGTTAGTTATGTCTCAAGACTCGAATAAGAATTAAACAAGTGACTGACAAAGTCCTCAAATAAACTAACTTCTTGACCGATTGGCAACCCGAACAGTCTGCTTGAACAACAAAGAATGCTAAGCCCAATAGCAATGCAATATCAAGCGACCGCGACACAGAATCAGGAACAAGGAGATAATATAACGACACTAAGTAGGGACCATCTGCAGATCCTCCACTAAAGTTACAAAACTCCCATACTACTGAATCTACGTTCAGCATAGGAAAAACTGTGACTGTGACAATACACAGAAACCAGTACAAAATTAGGTCAGAAGCTATAGCTAAGGACCTGAGATGTTCAGAGTGTCTATGTGACACACAACCTCAGTACAACGTCGAAAATCACTAAGTCTATACAATGTTCTGTGAACAAAGTTCTACAGAACTAACAAGAATAATGAGACAGACAATCTGTCCAACCAGCAAGCGAGTCTCCAGCAGACTGACTACTTCACGAGAGGTGAGGACACCCCCCCCCCCTCGATCACGTGATAGCTACGTGGACAACTGCAGCTCAGAAGCCGGCAGTATAACGAGCGACAAGCGATAATTACAGTAGTTTGACAATCAAGACTAACTGAGCACATTTTATATACATCCTAACAACATAAGCTAAATAACAATATAAGTCAAATAATAATATAAAGTCATACATTTACGATTTAGCTATTATCGCAAATATAAGCAATATAAAATTATATGAAAAGGTAATATACATTATATATACATAATAATCATTGTAACCCATTCAGGGGTTGCAACAGTTACTGTATTCCACTTCCGGTTAATCTGATTTTCGGAGGTCATCGCCTCTCTTGGCCCGGTCCCAGACCATACTGGTTAAAAGTCTGGTCAACCCGGCTGTTGGTGATGGCAGCATGTGCTGGCACGGAGACAACAACAGCCTGGCTGATCAGAATAGTGATCTAACTTGGTCAGTGTTACAAAAAACGCAATTCTAAAAGCTTAGAGATCTCCAGTGAATACTAGAAAGGACTGCCCTTCTAGCATCCAGCCTGTTACTGGGTTTTCCTAACAAGTAGTCAGTATCCTGGTCCAATTATCCATTAAAATTCTGTATTATTCAATAATGCTTCAGGATTACAACTGGTAGGCTACTAACTAGAGAAATTAAAATTTAATAAATTTATTAAGTCTAGAGGTATATTATCAAATTAAATTAATCACGGCAATCAAAATAAAATCAATCTCTCGAGTTCAATATTATTGTGCTGAAAGCACATATCACATTTATAATTCTTAAGTACCGTCAGGTACATTAACATTTAATAAGATATTACAAATATGTACAAGTGTGTATGTATGTGTGTAAGTGCTCTAAGTAGTTCGCTATGTCTCACGACTCGACTAGACTTAAACAAGTGACTGACAAAGTCCTCTAATAAACTAACTTCTTGACCGACTGGCAACCAGAACAGTCTGCTTGAACAACAAAGAATGCTAAGCCCAATAGCAATGCAATATGCGACTGCGACACAGAATCAGGAACTGGGAGATAACATAACGACACTAAGTAGGGACCATCAGCAGATCCTCCACAAAAGTTACAAAACTCCCATACTACTGAATCTAAGTTCAGCATAGGAAAAACCTGACTGTGATAATACACAGAAACCAGTACAAAATAGGTCAGAAGCAACAGCTCAGGACCTGAGATGCTCAGAGTGTCTAGCAATACACAACCTCAGTACAACGTCGAAAATCACTAAGTCTATACAATGTTCTGTGAACAGAGTTCTACAGAACTAACAAGAATAATGAGACAGACAATCTGTCCAACCACCAAGAGAGTCTAGACCAGACTGAATACTTCACGAGAGGTGAGGACACCCCCCCTCGATCACGTGATAGCTACGTGGACAACTGCAGCTCAGAAGCCGGCAGTATAACGAGCGACAAGCGATAATTACAGTAGTTTGACAATCAAGACTTGAACTGAACACTTAATATGTTACATCCTACCTAACAAAGGAAACTACGTCAAATAATAATATAAAAAATATATTAGGGGTTTAGTATTATCGCAAAAATAAGCATATAAAATTAAATGAAAAGAAAATATCATTATTATATAAAATAACATTTAACCCTTTCAGGGTTGCAACATCAGAATAGGGGCCCTAACTTAGAAAGTGGGCCAATTTTGGTCAGAATGGGTCTAACTTGGACAATAAGGCTAATTTATGAAAAAGTGGGCTTAACTTAAAAGTGGCCTAACTTACAGAATAGGGGTCAAACGGTAAAAATGTGCCTATTTGTCAGAATAGTGGTCTAACTTGGTCAAAAGTGGTCAATTTGGGGTCAGAAAGTGGTCTAATTGGTCAGTAGTGGTCAAAAACTTGGTCAAATAGGGGTCTAACTTGGTCAGAATATGGTCAACTTGGTCAGAAAGTGGTCTAACTTGGTCAGAAAGTGGTCTAATTTGGTCAGAATAGTGGTCTAACTTGGCAAATAGTGGTCTAATTACTCAAATAGTCTCTTAACATGGTAATTTGGGTCAGAACTTAAGACAAAACTTCCATTGTAGATATAATGAACAATTTAAGTTTTTTAAAAGATACTTAAACAAATAAAAAGTTATTTAAACGAGACTTAAAATTTTGTTGGGGTTTTAAACCCCGGAGGGTTAGCCACCCAAAATAACCAACATACCTAACACCACACACCTGAACCAGCAAATTGGCCCCATGTTCACCCTGAGTACTCAAAATTTGAGGAATACCTAAAAAAGGCCCCCTTTGGGAGTTAGTTTTCAAGTGATTCTGAGCTGTGAATAGTGGAGTTAAAAGTGGAGAGGATAACGGGAGTAGAGGAAAAAGCCTAACTACAAAAGGGGCTTATACGGTATGAGGCCCTTCCTGCAGGAGGTTCAGTGAGAGAGAGAAGGGTAGGAAATCAGTAACGAAATATTGAATTGTAAAAAACAAAATGCAAGGGGGCAAGGAAAGGTTTTGTTCCCAAAGGGGAAACAAAAAAATAATGGGAAGCCCAGAACGAGCCCTTTGTTTCCCCGAGGTTAGGGAGACAAAAACTAAGTGCAATGAAATGGAAAAAGTACAGAAGAGAAGGACCATCAAAACCCCAAAACAAAGTAAAGGGATAGGAGGGAGGCCCATGGAACATACAAAAACTCATAGAACAGAAGCAAATTGCCCCGGAGCTGTTGATAATCACATCAGGGGGACCAGGTAACAGGCGGAGGAAAAGGGGGGGAGCCCCAAAAGAAACGACCAAGTGTATTTGGGAGCTCAAACCCCGCGTTAGCCACTAGACCACTAGCCACAATAAATTCTTCCAACTGGTAATTTTCTAACCATAGAAGGTAGCAAAGGAGGAGCCAACATGAGATGTAAAAAGTTTTTTACAGTGGAGGGAAAAAGGACTTCGGGAAATCAAAATACGGGGGGGGGGGTACACCAACAAGTGGGGGAAAAATACATACAACTGAGGGGGTGCAGAAGTCTAAGTGAATTGTACCTCAAAGGCGGTGGGCCCGGACAACATCTCTATGGGCCCTTTAGACAAGGACAGAGAGCTGTTTTGCCATAACAAAAATTTTTTCAACACATCCATTTTAAGTGGCAATACCGGGGTTGTGGAAGGGGTACATGTAGCCCCCATTTTTAAAAAAGGGACAGGTCGAGGCACAAACTACAGACCTGGTCATGAGGGGGTATGTATGAAAAATTTACGGAGAAAAATTATAGAGGAGAGTGGTGGGCCCCTACAACAAAAACAGGCTCATCAACGAAAACCCACACGGGATTCAGGGAAGGAAAACCCTGTCCCCAAAAACCTAGGGGTTTTTAAGAAAGGTAACGGAAGTAAGACACAGAGACGGGGGCGGATAAATTGCATTTTCTGGACTACAAAAAAACCCTTCAAACAGTTCCTCACAAGAAATTATGCAAAAGCTAAGGATCGGCACCATAACGGGAAAGGCACTGCAATGGATCGGGGAAAACTTGACAGGGAGGGGAAACAATGATCAGGGACGCGACGAGGGGTCAAGTGGGAGCCGTGTAAGAGGGGGCCCCACAGGGTCGTCCTAGGAAGCGTATTTTTGGTGTATATGAATGACAAGAGGAAAGGATAAACTAGAAGGCCCCCTGTTCGCAGATGAGTGAAGAATGACGAAAATTTAAAATCAATGGGGATCGGGCAGGACTACAAAAAGGACCGGGAGGGGGGAAAACCCTGGCCAAATAACGGGCTTCTCGAATTTAACCCCCCCAAAATGCAAAGAAGACCACAGACGAGAAGGCTAGGGGGCCAAAAGACTGCAAACCTTCTCGGAAAAAGATTTGGGGTGAGTAAAATTTCCGAGCAATCCCCTGAGGCGCACATCCCGAAAACTTTCGCACAAATGGGCCCTGGAAAACCAAGAAAGTGTCCGATACCTAAGTTGGGAAATGTTAGACACTGTAACCATGACGTTACCCCATACTGGAGTACAGCACCATTTGGAACCCAACCGGTCAAGCCGTAAAGAAATTAGAGAAAGTGCAAAGGTTTGCAACAGACTAGTCCGGAGCTAAAAAAAAATGTCCTACGAGGAGAGGTTAAGGGAAATACCCGACGACGTGGGGGACAGGAAGTCAGGGGACAGGATAATCTAAAAAATACTGGAGGAATTTGACAAGGTGGACGAGACAGTTTTTTTTTTTTTTTTTCCAAGATGGGACCAGAAACAAGGGGTAAAATTTGGAAGTAAAGACTGATGAGTCAAAGAGATGTTAGGAAGTATTTCTTCAGTCAAGAGATCGGGGAGTGGAATATCGGGGAAGTGATGAGTGGAGGCAGGAACCATAATACTTTAAGCAGGTAGATAAAACTCATAGAGCAGGGGAGAGAGGACTTAATAATCACCAGTGTAAGGAGGGGCCAGGAGCTAACTCGACCCCTGCAACCACAAATGGCGTTTTAAAAATAGGTGAGTGTGCACACCCAACAAAACCCCAAAACCCCAAAACCCCACACACCACACCACACCCACAACACACACAAGGGTTGGTCTAACATTTAAAACATTGAACTCCTCTTAGCTGATGTCCGTCCACAGCAATCCAGAAAACATTGTTGCAAACAGCGCTGGGAAGTTGCACGACAAAAAGGCCCCGACACCACAACACACCATCCACACACACCCCAAACACACACACACACACACACACATAAAAGTTACAATACTTTATACCGTGGCAGGGGCCGTCCAGAGCAGGACCCCCCTGGTTACCAACCCGGCCTTTGTGCTGCTCCCCCGGACAAACACCACCCCTAGCCCCATCCTCTATATTTTCACATCGTGTGTTAAAACCAAAACGGGTATTGGGAAAGCAAGGTATATATATCCCTCTTCAGGAAACTCCTTGGGAAATAAATCGACTCTTAAAAGCGAATTGGGAATGTGTGGAATTTAAAAATACAAAAAAACGGAATGAATAGGCAAGTATGGGAATAATAAGGCAAGTATGGGAATGTTTAAAGAAAAATATAGGAAGGTATACAGAAGATATAGGAATGTATATAGGAATGGTCGTAAAAACCCCAAAAAAAAAAACTCGAAAGTTAATTAATTTGGGGTATTTGGAGGTCCTTGGGGCCTCTTATAGGGAGAAATAAGGGGAAAGAAATTAAAAAATATGACTATTCTATACCCCTTGAGAGGGGAGGGTAGCAAATTTTGAGGGTATCAGGAAAGTGGGAAAGGGGGGTATATAGGGGGGTGGGAAAGAGGGAGGGATTTTGAGGGATGTGGAAGAGGGGGGTATAAGGGAGGTGGAAGAGGGAGGTTTTTGAGGGATGTGGGAAAGGGGGAGGTGGGGTGGGGGGGTAGTATTTTGGGAGGTGGAATGAGGGGGGTAGTTGGGGAGGGGAATGAGGGAGGTGTATGAGGGGGGGGAATGGGGGAGGTATTGAGGGGGGTGGAATGAGGGAGGGATATGGGGAGGTGGAATGAGGGGGGTAGTGAGGGAGGTGGAAAGAGGAGGGAGTATGAGGGAGGTGGAATGAGGGGATAGAGGAGTGGAATGAGGGAGGTAGTATGAGGGAGGTGGGAAAGAGGGAGGTATTGGGGAGGTGGAATGAGGGAGGGAGTATGAGGGAGGTGGGAGGGTGTAGTATGAGGGAAAGGGGGAATGAGGGAGGGAGTAGAGGGAGGTGGGGAAAGGGGAGGTAGTATGAGGGGGGGGATGAGGAGGGAGAATGAGGGAGGTGGGAAAGAGGGGAGTATATGAGGGGGTGGGTGAGGGGGATAAGGGGGGTGGGAAAGAGGGAGGTGTAGAGGGAGGTGGAAGAGGAGGTAGTATGAGGGGGTGAATGAGGGAGGGAGATAGGAAGGTGGAATGAGGGAGGAGTAGAGGGGGGTGGGGAATGAGGGGGTAGTATGAGGGAGGTGGAATGAGGGAGGTAGTTGAGGAAGGTGGAAAGGGGGGGTATATGAGAGAGGTGGGAAAAGGGGAGGTAGTATGGGGAGGTGGGAAAGGGGGGTGTATGAGGGAGGTGGAAGGGGAGGTATACGGGAGGTGGAAAGAAGGAGGTAGTATGGGGGAGGTGGAAAGAGGGGGGTAGTATGAGGGAGGTGGAATGAGGGAGGAGATGAGGGAGGTGGAATGGGGAGGTATAAGGGGGGTGGACTGAGGGGGGGTAGTATAGGGAGGGGAATGAGGGGGTGTTGAGGGGGGTGGAAAGGGAGGAGTAGAGGGGGGGGAAAGAGGGGGGTAGTATGAGGGAGGTGAAATAAGGGGGTAGTAAAAGGGAGGTGGAATGAGGGGGGTAGTATGAGGGAGGTGGAATGGGAGGTAGTATGAGGGAGGTGGAATGAGGGAGGTAGTATGAGGGAGGTGGAATGAGGGAGGTAGTATGAGGGAGGTGGAATGAGGGAGGTAGTATGAGGGAGGGGAATGAGGGGGTAAAATGAGGGGGGGGAAAGGGGGGTAGTTAGGGGGGTGGGAAAGAGGGAGGTAGTACAGGGAGGTGGAATGAAGGAGGTATTTCGGGGGGGAATGAGGGAGGTAGTACAAGGAGGTGGGTGAAGGAGGGAGACAGGGGGGGCGTGCTGGAGGCAAGCATTGTGAAGAAGGGGGTTCCCTCGCACAAACGACCCGCCAGTCTAATACACCAGTGTCGTCTCCAGCCCTTTAAACACCCCAACAACACACCCACACACCAACTTTCGGGGTTTTTTAAAACCCGCGTAACTTAAAAAATCGTGGGTCTAAGGGAAACGACCTGGCAAGTCTACGACCACTTCATCTTCAACCTTAAAAGGAACCAAAATACTCAAAATCATCATAAAACGGGCACAAAAACCCCCTAACAAGAACATATCATATATTTAAAAGTAACATTAGTTCACCCGCAACTGCTGTAGTAAAACACGTATTAACTTTAAAATAGCTTCTGACCCCCCCCCCCCCGACCGTTTTCCGGGCGTCTACCAAAGGGAAAAGCACCTTTTCTTCCCCCAAAATTAAACAGGCCCCTGCCATAGGGCCTTATAGGAAACACGGAGCACTTAAGTAAAAATAATACAGGCCTCTGCACAAATAGACCTTTTTGGTAAACATGAGAGAAATTTAAAAAAGAATATATACAGGCCCCTGCACATAGGGCCCTTCAGTAAAAAAATAAGAGGACTTTTAAAAAGAATAAATACAGGCCCTGCCCCACTAGGCCTTATAGGTAAAAAGGAGGACTTAAATTGGGAAAAAAAAACCTATTGGGATACACAAAAGATCACTAGCTTCCTCTGCTGTGATTCCCACTGCCTAACCACCCCCTCGCTAAATTCCCCGGGCCCCTCTACTGACCAGGAAAACCGCCCCTTTTGAGCATTTTTTATACATAAATTTTACTGCGCACACCACAAAACACACACCACACACACACACCCCACACACACACCAACACCACAAACCCACACAACGAGGCACCCCCCTATCAACCCACTCCTTTTTCCCCTGCCCCCCCCCCATAACACAAACCTCACCCCCCAACCTGCCCTTATGGCATTCTGACCCCACCCCCATCAACCATACCCCCCCTACACCACGCCCCATAAGGGCCCCCCCCGGCTCTCCCCCCCCAAACCCCAAATACTTGCATGACACAAGAAGAAAAGAACTAAGGTTTGGTAACAAAACGCGGATGGAAAAAGAATAAACAGAGGTGGAATGAAAGAATCAGTGAAAAATCCCCAGAAATCATAGCGTACAGAAACAAAACTCGCTGAACAATAAAAGACCAATTTCCCAACAGGGTTCAGATCCTAGGAAAAATAGAAGGAGTAGAGGGGGAGGAGGGTTGCATGCTCATAAAACACCAAAGGGATTTGGGAAATGGAAGGGATGGACATGATTGGGAAAAAGACTACATTTTAGGTACAATTCAGTCCCGGGAAAAAAGTAGTCATTGGAGTGATGTAAAAACCACCACAGAACGAGGGGCCAAGAGAGGGTCGAAAAAACAAACAGGTGGGTGGGGCACACTGGCTGAGGGGGCAAGAAGAGCTCACTCAGCGAGCAAAGTTTGGTAATGGCATTTCAAAACCCCAAGGGGGATCGAGGGGAAAAACCCGGAGCCACAGGGGGTCCGAAACATGGAGGCCCAAAATGATGGATGTGGTACTTGAAAACCCCCATGCATAAAATGTCAGGACCAACCAAGGGGAGAGGGGGGGATGAGCCAGCAAGACTGGATCTTGGTTCACCCTGAGCATTCAGACATCGAGGACAATTACAGGGCCCCCTTTGGAGCTAGCGATCATGTGGTTTGAGTTTTGACTATATATAAAGTTACAAGTGGAGAAGGTAACAGGAACTGAAGGGGAAGGCCAAACTTTTAAAAAAGGGGGGCACAAGGAAAGAGAAACTTCCTGCAGGAGGTTTATGGGACGAGAAATGGAGGAAAATCCCCTAAACGAGATATGGAAAAGTGGAACAAAGGCAAAGGGGCAGGGAAAGTTTTGTTTTCCCCAAGGGAACAAAATAATAAAGACCAAAAGATCCTTGGGTTTTTCCCGAAGGGGTAGGGGGGCAAAAAAATAAGTGCAACAGAGAAAAGGGAAAAAATAAAGGAGGCAAGGACCCAGGAAAAAAAGGGGATTAGTAAAGGCCAAAAAGAGTATGCGCAGATAAGGAGGAGGCCCAGCGACAGTATGAAAACGACATAGCATCGAAAGTCAAATCTGACCCAAACTGCTTTTATAGCCACATTAGGAGGAAGACAACAGTAAAGGACCAGGTGATAAGGCTGAGGAAGAAGGTGGAGAACTCAACAAGAAACGATAAAGAGGTATGTGAGGACTCAACACAGATTTAGGAAGTATTACAGTAGAGACAGGAAGGACTCTGGGGGGACGACCAGATGGGGACACAAACAAGGAATACACCAAAAGTGTTGGACGACATACATACAGATGAGGAGGAGGTGAAGAAACTGCTAAGGGGA
Source organism: Cherax quadricarinatus (assembly GCF_026875155.1). NCBI lineage: Eukaryota > Metazoa > Arthropoda > Malacostraca > Decapoda > Parastacidae > Cherax > Cherax quadricarinatus. The sequence continues at coordinate 75,059,886 of NC_069407.1, forward strand.
CATCGATACCTCAAAGGCAAGGGGACCGGACAACAACTCTCCATGGGTCTTAGGAGGGAGCAAGATATGTTGTGCGTACCACTTACCACAATCTTCAACACATCCCTGGAAACGGGGCAACTACCTGAGGAAATGGAAGCGGCAATGTTAAGTTTCCCATTTCAAAAAAAGGAGACAGAAAAGAGGCACTAAACTTAGACCTGTGTCATTGACGTGTATAGTATGCAAAATTATGGAGAAGATTATCAGGAGGAGAGTGGTGGAGCACCTGGAACGGAACAGGAGTATAAATGCCAACCAGCACGGATTCACGGAAGGCAAATCCTGTGTCACAAACCTTCTGGAGTTTTATGATAAATAACAGAAGTAAGACAAGAGAGAGAGGGGTGGGGTTGTTTGGGCATCTTCTTGGACTGCAAGAAGGCCTTTGACACATTCCTCACAAGAGATTAGTGCAGAAGCTAGAGCATCAGGCGCATATAACAGAAGGGCACTGCAATGGATCAGAATACCTGACAGGAGGCAACAACGAGTCATGGTACGTAATGATGTATCACAGTGGGGCACCTGGGACGAGCGGGGTCCCACAGGGGTCGGTCCTAGGACCAGTGCTATTTTTGGTATATGTGAACGACATGACGGAAGGGTTAGACTCAGAAGTGTCCCTGTTTGCAGATGATGTGAAGTTAATGAGGAGAATTAAATCTGTTGAGGACCAGGCAGGACTTCAAAGAGACCTGGACAGACTGGACACCTGGTCCAGCAAATGGCTTCTCGAATTTAATCCTGCCAAATGCAAAGTCATGAAGATAGTGGAAGGGTCACAGAAGACCCACAGACAGAGTATAGGCTAAGGTGGGGCCAAAAGACTGCAAACCTCACTCAAGGAGAAAGATCTTGGGGAGTATAACACCGAGCCCTGTCTCCGGAAGCACACATCAATCAGATAACTGCTGCAGCATATGGGCGCCTGGCAAACCTGAGAACAGCATTCCGACACCTTAGTAAGGAATCATTCAAGCACTGTACACCGTGTATGTCAGGCCCATACGGGAGTAAAGCGCACCTGTTTGGAACCCGCACTTGATAAAGCACGTCAAGAAACTAGAGAAAGTACAAAGGTTTTGCAACAAGGTTAGTTTTCCAGAGCTAAAAGGGGGAAAGCCTATGAAGAAAGATTAAGGGGAAAACGGCCTGACGACACTGGAGGACAGAGGGGGCAGGGAGACATGATAACGACATATAAAATACTGCGTGGAATAGACAAGGTGGACAAGGACAGGATTTTTCCAGGGAGGGGACACAGAAACAAGAGGCCCAATTGGAAGTTGAAGACACAAATGAGTCAGAGAGATAGTAGGAAGTATTTCTTCCAGTCATAGAGTTGTAAGGCAGTGGAATAGCCTAGAAAATGAAAGTAGTGGGGCGGGAACCATACACATTTTTAAAGACGGGGTTTGATAAGCTCATGGAGGGGGGAGAGAGAGGGCATAGCAACGGTGAAGAGGGGGGGCCGGACTAGACTCGACCCTGAACCCACAAATAGGTAGTACAAATATGTGAGTACACACATAACGCAGGCCCCTTACTGGAGTATGCGCACCATTTTGGAACCCCCAACCCCGGTCAAGCACGTCAAAAAATTAGGAAAGTGCAAAGGTTTTAAAAAGGTAGCCCCAGAGCTCAGGGGAAAATGCCCTACGAAAAAAGGGTTGGGGGAAAATCGGTCGATGAACGGGGGGAAGAGGGTCGGGGAGACAGTACCGACATACAAAATACTGCGGGGAATAGAAAAGGGGGACAGGACAGGTGTTCGAGAGTGACACGCAAAAAAGGGTAAATTGGAAGTTAAAGCCAGATATCAAAGGGATGTTGGGAAGTTTTTCTTCGCCACAAGTTGTCGGGAAGTGGAACGTTGGCGAGTGATGTAGTGGGGGAAAGGACCCTAATAGTTTAAGAAGAGGATGAAAAAGTCAGGAGCAGGAGAGAGAGAGAGGCCTATACGGTCAGTGAAGAGGGGGGGCCAGGAGCTGTGACTAAACCCCCCTGCAACCAAATCGGTGGTAACTCCAAGACGAAAATTGACACATTCAACCCGTGTCCTTTGTAGCACCTACTTGGTTTTCAGGGTCGAGTATGCTCCTGCCCGCCCGTGTACCTTCGTGCCACCATGGGGCGAAAGTCTGAAAAAAAAGATACCCCGAGTTTGACAAGTTCTAAAACCCTTTTCTTTTTCGGGGCCGTCTACACTTCACCTAACTTTAGCAGTTCTATAATCACAGTCACAGACACAGTCACAGTACACGTCACAGTACACAGCCAGTCACGTCACGTAACGTCACAGTAACAGTCACAGTTCACAGCCACAGTACACAGTCCACAGTCACAGTCACAGTACACAGTCACAGTACACAGTCACAGTCACGGTACACAGTCACAGTACACAGTCACAGTACACAGTCACAGTACACAGTCACAGTACACAGTCACAGTACACAGTCCACAGTCACAGTCACAGTACACAGTCACAGTACACAGTCACAGTACACAGTCCACAGTCACAGTCACAGTACACAGTCACAGTACACAGTCACAGTCACAGTACACAGTCACAGTACACAGTCACAGTGCACAGTCACAGTCCACAGTCACAGTACACAGTCACAGTGCACAGTCACAGTACACAGTCACAGTCCACAGTCACAGTCCACAGTCACAGTACACAATCACAGTCCACAGTCACAGTACACAGTCACAGTCCACAGTCACAGTCCACAGTCACAGTATACAGTCACAGTACACAGTCACAGTATACAGTCACAGTACAGTCACAATGCACACAGTACACAGTCACGACACAAGATGCAAAACAACTACGGGGGAAGTTGAATGATAGCTCTAGGCCTTTCGTGTTGGAATCAACACATCTTCAGGAGCTTCCAGTGTTGAAGAAATGAGTAGGAAGTCCGGGGGAAGAGCCCAAAACACGTACATATCATACACACGTACGAACATAATGTACGCACGTACGTACCTACGTACACAAGGGAGATACGCCGGTAACATCGACAGAAACACAACATTTCGCCCTTAGAAAAGTCCCAGCTTCGTTTATCCCAAGAACAAACGTGCGAAACCGCGTGCTAGAGCGAAACATGTCGAATAGATAGATAGATAGAAAGAGAGAGAGAGGAGAGAGAGAGAGAGAGAGAGAGAGAGAGAGAGAGAGAGAGAGAGAGAGAGAGAGAGAGAGAGAGAGAGAGAGAGAGAGAGAGAGAGAGAGAGAGAGAGAGAGAGAGAAGTAGACAGATAGATAGATAGATAGAGGGATGCTGACGGATGGGAGAGTCACATCTGATATTTTCTCTATAAGAGGATTGGATCCAGAAGTTTGCTTCCAACACCTGTGATGACTTAGTCCTGGAACTGTTAGAACCTTCACCCCAGGTTCTTAAACACCTGATGGAGCCCCTCACCCGCGAGTCCCCTCACCCGCGAGTCCTCTAACTCACGAGGCCCCTCACTCACGAGTCCCCTCACTCACGAGTCCTCTAACTCACGAGTCCCCTCACTCACGAGGCCCCCCACTCACGAGTCCTCTAACTCACGAGGCCCCTCACTCACGAGGCCCCTCACTCACGAGTCCTCTAACTCACGAGTCCCTCACTCACGAGTCCTCTAACTCACGAGTCCTCTACCTCAAGAGGCCCCTCACTCAAGACGCCCCTCACTCACGAGTCCTCTAACTCACGAGTCCCCTCACTCACGAGGCCTCTAACTCACGAGGCCCCTCACTCACGAGTCCCCTCACTCACGAGTCCTCTAACTCACGAGTCCTCTAACTCACGAGGCCCCTCACTCACGAGGCCCCTCACTCACGAGTCCTCTAACTCAAGAGGCCCTTCACTCACGAGTCCCCTCACTCACGAATCCTCTAACTCACGAGTCCCCTCATTCACGAGTCCTCTAACTCACGAGTCCTCTAACTCACGAGGCCCCTCACTCACGAGGCCCCTCACTCACGAGTCCTCTAACTCAAGAGGCCCTTCACTCACGAGTCCCCTCACTCACGAATCCTCTAACTCACGAGTCCCCTCATTCACGAGTCCTCTAACTCACGAGTCCTCTAACTCAAGAGGCCCCTCACTCACGAGGCCCCTCACTCACGAGTCCTCTAACTCACGAGTCCCCTCACTCACGAGTCCTCTAACTCACGAGGCCCCTCACTCACGAGTCACCTCACTCACGAGTCCTCTAACTCACGAGTCCTCTAACTCACGAGGCCCCTCACTCACGAGTCCTCTAACTCACGAGTCCCCTCACTCACGAGGCCCCCCACTCACGAGTCCTCTAACTCACGAGGCCCTCACTCACGAGCCCCTCACTCACGAGTCTCTAACTCACGAGTCCCTCACTCACGAGTCCGCTAACTCACGAGTCCTCTACCTCAAGAGGCCCCTCACTCAAGACGCCCCTCACTCACGAGTCCTCTAACTCACGAGTCCCCTCACTCACGAGGCCTCTAACTCACGAGGCCCCTCACTCACGAGTCCCCTCACTCACGAGTCCTCTAACTCACGAGTCCTCTAACTCACGAGGCCCTCACTCACGAGGCCCCTCACTCACGAGTCCTCTAACTCAAGAGGCCCTTCACTCACGAGTCCCCTCACTCACGAGTCCTCTAACTCACGAGTCCCCTCATTCACGAGTCCTCTAACTCACGAGTCCTCTAACTCAAGAGGCCCCTCACTCACGAGGCCCCTCACTCACGAGTCCTCTAACTCACGAGTCCCCTCACTCACGAGTCCTCTAACTCACGAGGCCCCTCACTCACGAGTCACCTCACTCACGAGTCCTCTAACTCACGAGTCCTCTAACTCACGAGGCCCCTCACTCACGAGTCCTCTAACTCACGAGTACCCTCACTCACGAGGCCCACCACTCACGAGTCCTCTAACTCACGAGGCCCCTCACTCACGAGGCCCCTCATTCACGAGTTCTCTAACTCACGAGTCCCCTCACTCACGAGGCCCCCCACTCACGAGTCCTCTAACTCACGAGTCCCTCACTCACGAGTCCTCTAACTCACGAGTCCTCTACCTCAAGAGGCCCCTCACTCAAGAGGCCCCTCACTCACGAGTCCTCTAACTCACGAGTCCCCTCACTCACGAGGCCTCTAACTCACGAGGCCCCTCACAAACGAGTCCCCTCACTCACGAGTCCTCTAACTCACGAGTTCTCTAACTCACGAGGCCCCTCACTCACGAGGCCCCTCACTCACGAGTCCTCTAACTCAAGAGGCCCTTCACTCACGAGTCCCCTCACTCACGAGTCCTCTAACTCACGAGTCCCCTCATTCACGAGTCCTCTAACTCACGAGTCCTCTAACTCAAGAGGCCCCTCACTCACGAGGCCCCTCACTCACGAGTCCTCTAACTCACGAGTCCCCTCACTCACGAGTCCTCTAACTCACGAGGCCCCTCACTCACGAGTCACCTCACTCACGAGTCCTCTAACTCACGAGTCCTCTAACTCACGAGGCCCCTCACTCACGAGTCCTCTAACTCACGAGTCCCCTCACTCACGAGGCCCCCCACTCACGAGTCCTCTAACTCACGAGGCCCCTAACTCACGAGGCCCCTCATTCACGAGTTCTCTAACTCACGAGTCCCCTCACTCACGAGGCCCCCCACTCACGAGTCCTCTAACTCACGAGGCCCCTCAGTCACGAGGCCCCTCACTCACGAGTCCTCTAACTCACGAGTCCCTCACTCACGAGTCCTCTAACTCACGAGTCCTCTACCTCAAGAGGCCCCTCATTCAAGAGGCCCCTCACTCACGAGTCCTCTAACTCACGAGTCCCCTCACTTACGAGGCCTCTAACTCACGAGGCCCCTCAGTCACGAGGCCCCTCACTCACGAGTCCTCTAACTCAAGAGGCCCCTCACTCACGAGTCCTCTAACTCACGAGTCCCCTCATTCACGAGTCCTCTAACTCACGAGTCCTCTAACTCAAGAGGCCCCTCACTCACGAGGCCCCTCACTCACGAGTCCTCTAACTCACGAGTCCCCTCATTCACGAGGCCCCTCACTCACGAGTCCCCTCACTCACGAGTCCTCTAACTCACGAGTCCCCTCACTAACGAGTCCCCTCACTCACGAGTCCCCTCACTCACGAGTCCCCTCACTCACGAGTCCCCTCACTCACGAGTCCCCTCACTCACGAGTCCCCTCACTCACGAGTCCTCTAACTCACGAGTCCCCTCACTCACGAGTCCCCTCACTCACTAGTCCCCTCACTCACGAGTCCCCTCACTCACGAGTCCCCTCACTCACGAGTCCCCTCACTCACGAGTCCCCTCACTCACGAGTCCTCTCACTCACGAGTCCCCTCACTCACGAGTCCCTTCACTCACGAGTCCCCTCACTTACGAGTCCCCTAACTCACGAGTCCTCTAACTCACGAATCCCCTCACTCACGAGTCCCCTCACTCACGAGTCCCCTCACTCACGAGTCCCCTCACTCACGAGTCCTCTCACTCACGAGTCCCCTCACTCACGAGTCCCCTCACTCACGAGTCCCCTCACTCACGAGTCCCCTCACTCACGAGGCCCCTCACTCACGAGTCCCCTCACTCACGCGTCCCCTCACTCACGAGTCCCCTCACTCACGAGTCCCTTCACTCACGAGTCCCCTCACTTACGAGTCCCCTAACTCACGAGTCCTCTAACTCACGAATCCCCTCACTCACGAGTCCCCTCACTCACGAGTCCCCTCACTCACGAGTCCCCTCACTCACGAGTCCCCTCACTCACGAGTCCCCTCACTCACGAGTCCCCTCACTCACGAGTCCCCTCACTCACGCGTCCCCTCACTCACGAGTCCCCTCACTCACGAGTCCCCTCACTCACGAGTCCCCTCACTCACGCGTCCCTTCATTCACGTCTTCCCTTCACTCAGGAGAGTCGGGTTGCAGTTCCTGGACCAGCCTCAACCTGTGTTGTCCTCAAAGGGCTGCTAGGTGACCTGAGCTTCGGGAGGGGGAGGGAATAACGAGGGGAAAATCAGCAGCCTAGAAGATGGCGGACGAGGGGACGCAAACACTTCAAAGAAAACGGGATCAACGCCTTGAAGAAGAAAGCGGGAAGAAATTAAAAGTAGTTAACTCCTGAGGAGGTAGAGTGTGTTAATTAGGAGCGGGGAAGGGGGGAGGAGGGGAGGGGAGGGGGAGGGGGGAGGGGAGTGCCGGCAGTGCCAGGCACTGCCCAGCAGAGCGAGGTTATTAAATGCATTTTTCACTGACGCTGCTGCAGGTGGTGGGGAGGGGAGGAGGGGGGAGGGGAGGGGAGCAGGGGGGAGGGGGGGGGGAGGGGGTGAGGAGTTAAAGGAGAGAGGGGGGTTTCTAGAAAAGAGGGGAAGGAGTGGGGGTAAGGAAGAGGGGGTTAAGGGTGGTGAGGGAGAGGCTAAAGAGGTGGGGGTGAGGGTTAAAGTGGTGAGGGAAAGGGGTTAGGGAGTGGGGTGAGGGGGGAAGTAGTGAGGGGAAATGGGAAAGACGTGTGGGTGAGGGGAAAAAGAGGTGAGGGGTGTAATTCTGGGGACAGAAAGAGGTAGGCGAGAAAGGTGGGGTGATGTGAAAGAGGGGTGAGGGAATGTGGCTATGAGTGAGGGGAAAGAGGTGAGAGGGGAGGATATATGAGAACCAGAGAGGGGAAAGTGGGTAAAGATGGTGTTTCTGAGGCTGGGGAGAAGAGGGGAATTGTTAGGGAGGGGAGAATGTGAGAGGGGAAAGATAGGAGAAGATAAGGGGAAGGAGGGGAGGGAACATGGGGAGGGGAGGGGGGACTGGCACCTCTACAGTGACACTCTTACAATGGCACTCCTACAGTGACACTCCTACAGTGGCACTCCTACAGTGGCACTCCTACAGTGACACTCCAACAGTGACACTCCTATAGTGACGCTTTTACAGTGGCACTTCTACAGTGGCACTCCTACAGTGGCACCCCTACAGTCGCACTCCTACAGTGGCACTCCTACAGTGACACTCCTATAGTGACACTCCTACAGTGACACTCCTACAGTGACACTCTTACAGTGGCACTCCTACAGTGACACTCCTACAGTGACACTCTTACAGTGGCACTCCTACAGTGGCACTCCTACAGTGGCATTCCTACAGTGGCACTCCTACAGTGGCACTCCTACAGTGACACTTTTACAGTGACACCCCTACAATGGCACTCCTAAAGTGACACTCCTACAGTGGGACTTCAACAGTGGCGCCCCTACAGAGGCACTCCAACAGTGACACTTCAGACCACAAGATTAATGTATCTAATCTGTTCCACTCACAGCTTCTTAAGATGGCACAGTGTCAAGACAGTGCCAACCCACTACGTGAAGACAGGTGATGGTGGGTGGTTGTGATGGGTGGTTGTGAGGGGAAATAGGGAAGAGGGGGATAAGGGGGAGGGAGGAGCAGGGAGGGGGGACAGGAAGGGGGACAGAGGAGGTTTGCCGGGAAATGGGGGAAGGGGGTAAAAGTAATGGCACTGCGGAGTGCCAACATTTACTCAGCTCTCCAGATCAGTGCCTGACACTACCACACATCCGCCGCCCCTACACACGCACACACACACACACAGACACACACAACACACACCACCCCACACACACACCACACACACACACACACACCACACACACACACACACACAAACCTGAGAATAGCGTTCCGATACCTTAATAAGGAATCGTCAAGACACGTACACTGTGTATGTTAGGCCCATACTGGAGTATGCAGCACCAGTCTGGAACCCACACCTGGTCAAGCACGTCAAGAATTTAGAGAAAGTACAAAGGTTTGCAACAAGGCTAGTCCCAGAGCTCAAGGGAATGTCGTACGAGGAAAGGTTAAGGGAAATCGGACTGACGACATTGGAGGACAGAAGGGTCAGGGAGATATGATAACGACATACAAGATACTGTGGGGAATAGACAAGGTGGACAGATATAGGATGTTCCAGAGAGGGGACACAGGGACAAGGGGTCACAACTGGAGCTAAGACTCAGACGAGTCACAGGGACGTTAGGAAGTATTTCTTCAAACCAAGAGTTGTCAGCAAGTGGAATAGCCTAGCAAATGAAGTAGTGGAGGCAGGAACCAATACATTTTAAAGAGGTATGACAAAGCTCAGGAAGCAGAGAGAGAGAGGATCCAGTAGCGATCAGTGAAGAGGCGGGGCCAGGAGCTGAGTCTCGACCCCTGCAACCACAATTAGGTGAGTACACACATACACACACACACATACAGTCAACACACACCCAAACAACACACACAACACACACTCATTACACACACGCACATACACAGGGACGAGGTGTCAGAGTGGGCGCCTGTGACGAGCGGGGTTCCACAAGGGTCAGTCCTAGGACCTGTCCTGTTTACGGTATCCGTCAACAACATGACGGAAGGGAAAGAGTCAGAGGTGTCCCTTTTTGTAGATGATGTGAAGTTAATGAGGAGAATAGAAGTGAAAGAGGATAAGGTAAGCCTGTAAGGGAATCTGGACAGGCTGGAAGCCTGGTCCAGCAACTGGCTCCTGGAGTTCAACCCCACCAAGTGCAAAGTTATGAAGATTGGAGACGGACAAAGGAGACCGTAGACGGAGTACAACCTAAAAGGTCAAAGGCTACAAAACTCATTCAAGAAAAAGGATCTTGGGGTGAGCATCATACCGAACACATCTGAGGCGCACATCAACCATATAACTGCTGCAACATATGGGCGCCTGGCAAACCTGAGAATAATATTCCGATACCTCAGTAAGGAATCGTTCAAGACACTGTACACCGTGTACGTCAGGCCCATACTGGAGTATGCAGCACCGGTTTGGAACCCACACCTGGTCAAGCACGTCAAGATATTAGAGAAAGTGCAAAGGTTTGCATCAAGACTAGTCCCAGAACTAAGGGGAATGTCCCACGAGGAGAGGTTAAGAGGTTCAACATGACGACACTGGAGGACAGGAGGGTCATGATAACAACATAAAATACTGAGGGGAATTGACAAGGTGGAACAGGGACAGGATGTATCAGAGCTGTGTCACAGAAATAAAGGGGACACAACAACAAGGGGACACAACAACAAGGGGACACAGCAACAAGAGGACACAGCAACAAGAGGACACAACAACAAGGGGACACAGCAACAAGGGGACACAGCAACAAGGGGACACAGCAACAAGGGGACACAGCAACAAGAGGACACATCAACAAGGGGACACAGCAACAAGGGGACACAGCAACAAGAGGACACAACAACAAGGGGACACAACAACAAGGGGACACAGCAACAAGGGGACACAATAACAAGGGGACACAGCAACAAAGGGACACAACAACAAGGTGACACAGCAACAAGGGGACACAACAAGGGGACACAACAACAAGCGGACACAACAACATGGGGACACAGCAACAAGGGGACACAGTAACAAGGGGACACAGCAACAAGGGGACACAACAACAAGGTGACACAGCAACAAGGGGATACAACAAGGGGACACAGCAACAAGAGGACACAACAAGGGGACACAGCAACAAGGGGACACAGCAACAAGGGGTCACAACAACAGGGATGTTAGGAAGTATTTCTTCAGCCACAGAGTTGTCAGGAAGTGGAACAATCTAGGGAGAGATATAGTGGAGGTAGGATCCATACACAGCTTTAAGAAGAGGTATGATAAAGCTCATGGAGCAGAGAGAGAGTGGACTGGATGTCCTGAGGATAGACAGGTAATTGATAGTGCCAATGACACTATGACATCACAGAGTCACTGGCACTATGACGTCACAGTATCACTGGCACTATGACGCCACAATGTCCGGGGGAATGTCATATAAAGTTTTAGTGCCACCAAAGAGTGCCACTAGAGAGTGCCATTAGAGAGTGCCACCAGAGAGTACCATTAAAGAGTGCCACCAGAGAGTGCCACCAGAGAGTGCCACCTTGATGTCACTAAGAGCCAATAACGACCAAGAGATGATTCTTTTGATGTTATTACCCGTGGTAATTAATATTAGTGAGTCTCTCTCTCTCTCTCTCTCTCTCTCTCTCTCTCTCTCTTTCACTCATTCTCTCTCTCACTCTCTCACACACACATAGGAGAGAGAAGATGGAGGGATTTTAGTGCAAGAAGACTCTATACACGGTTCCGAGAAAGAAATTAGAGCAAAAGTTAGAGTAGGAGACGGGAATGACAGGAATGACAGGAAGGAAACAACGAGTGATGGTACGGGACGAGGTGCCAGAGTGGGCGCCTGTGACGAGTGGGGTTCTACAGGGGTCAGTCCTAGGACCTGTGCTGTTTCTGAAAGGACTAGACTCAGAAGTGTCTCTGTTTGTAGACGATGTGAAGGTAATACGGAGAATTCAACTGGATGAGGACCAGGCAGGACTACATATGGTGGCCCGGTGGCCTGGTGGCTACAGCTCCCGCTTCACACACGGAGGGCCCGGGTTCGATTCCCGGGGGGTGGAAACATTTCGACACGTTTCCTTACACCTGTTGTCCTGTTCACCTAGCAGTAAGTAGGTACCTGGGTGTTAGTGGACTGGTGTGGGTCGCATCCTGGGGGACAAGATTAAGGACCCCAATGGAAATAAGTTAGACAGTCCTCGATGACGCACTGACTTTCTTGGGTTATCCTGGGTGGCTAACCCTCCGGGGTTAAAAATCCGAACGAAATCTTATCTTATCTTATCTTACATAGGGATCTGGAAAGGCTGCAAGCCTGGTCCACTACCTTGCTCCTGGAGTTTAACCCCAGTAAGCGCAAAGTCATGAAGATCGGAAAAAGACAAAGAAGACCGCAGACGGAGTACAGGTTAAGGGATCAAAGGCTGCAAACGTCACTTTGGGGAAGCATTATAACGAACAGAGTGGAGAGGGTTCAAATCTTTCAGAGATGGGATACAGGAACAAGGGTTCAGAGTTGGAAGTTGAAAACCTAGGTGAGTCAGAGGGATGTTAGGAAGTATATTTTCAGCCTTGGAGTTGTTAGGAAGTGGAATAATCTGAAGAATGAAGTAGTGGAGGCAAATGCAATACACCGTTTTAAGAAGAGGTATGATAAAGCTCATTGAGCAGGAAGAGTGACTTAGTAGCGACTAATGAAGAGGCAGGGCCAGGAGCTATGAATCGACCCTGCAACTAAATAGGTGAGAACACACACACACACACACACACACACACACACCAAACCCAACCCCACACACACACAACTGTACACACAAAAAACACGAACACACACTGTTACGCGGGTAGCGGGGGGGTAGAGCCTTGCTAAACAGAAACCCTAAACCCAGTATGTGTTACTTCAATGGGGGTTAACGAGGGTTGGGAAAAAAATCCAGTTAGGAAAATATTCATTATTCAACAAAACACTTATAACGCTCTAGAAACACCTTAATCATTTTACCCAAAAACGGCCAATGCGGCACAAGAAGCAGGACTGGCGGTCCAGTAACCATAAACGACCCCGCCAGTACGTAGCCAGGGCGCAAACGTCACTACTAATCCATTCTTATTTTCATGCATACAAGCACCGATTGTCAGTGCCAGGTGACAGAGTTACGAAACAAGTTGTACAAAACTGCACATAATGCTGAACCCCGATGAGTGCAGGCAACTTAAACACGCGTTACTCCAAACAGAGTGGAAAATAAGCTCCTTAGCAGGAATTTACTTATAATTATATTAAACACCTTTACAGTGACCCAAAAGACATATTAATTTAACATTCATACTTGACACATCTACAACAGTGTATATATCGATGGCAACACTATATGATAAACACACATCACTATACAACTCACAGACACTATAACACACACACAACACTGTACACACACAACATTGTACACAACACCAAACATTGTACCAAACACAAACCCATTGTCCAAACATCAACATGTAACAACAAACCACTGTTACAACAAAACATTGTAACAAACACAAACAGTTGACACACCAAAATGTACTTCACCAAACGACTGTACAACACAAACACATGTCCAGTAACACATAACATCGTACAGTCAACCAAACCATGACTACACACAAACACTTTTTCTACATCCAACACAACATTAGTACACACAATGACATGTGGTACTCAACAAAACATGTACACAACCCACAAACCATTGTACTACCACATCAACTTGTACATACCAAACACTGATGTACAATCCACAAACATTGTAACAAACTTTAACCACATGTTACACAAACACACATTGTACATAAACATATACTTGACACACACAAACACTGTACAACACAACATTGCTACAAAACAAACTATGTTACACGTACACAAACACTTATAACAACACACAAACATTGTACACACACATAACACTTACAACACACAAACACTGTACACACACAAACACTGTACACACACAAACACTGTACACACACAAACACTTTACACAACAACAAACATTGTACACACACAAACATTGTACAACACAAACATTGTACACACACAAACACTTGTACACACACAAACATCTGTACACACACAAACATGTACACACACAAACACTGTACACACACAAACACTGTACACACACACAAACATTGTACTACACACACAAACACTGTACACACACAAACACTGTACACACACAAACACTGTACAACACAACTGTACAAACCACTGTACACACACAAACACTGTACACACACAAACACTGTACAAACACAAACATTGTACAACACAAACATTGTACACACACAAACATTGTAACACACACAAACATTGTACACAACAACAAACATGTACACACACAAACACTGTACACACACAAACACTGTACACACACAAACACTGTACACACACAAACATTGTACACACACAAACACTGTACACACACAAACATTGTACACACACAAACACTGTACAACACAAACACTGTACACACACAAACACTGTACACACACAAACATGTACACACACAAACATTGTACACACACAAACATTGTACACACACAAACATGTACACACACAAACATTGTACACACACAAACATTGTACACACACAAACATTGTACACACACAAACATTGTACACACACAAACACTGTACACACACAAACATTGTACAAACACAAACATTGTACACACACAAACACTGTACACACACAAACATTGTACACACACAAACACTGTACACACACAAACATTGTACACACACAAACATTGTACACACACAAACATTGTACAACACACAAACATGTACACACACAACATTGTACACACACAAACACTGTACACACACAAACACTGTACACACACAAACACTGTACACACACAAACATTGTACACACACAAACATTGTACACACACAAACATGTACACACACAAAACATTGTACAACACACAAACACTTGTACACACACAAACATTGTACACACACAAACACTGTACACACACAAACACTGTACACACACAAACATTGTACACACACAAACATTGTACACACACAAACATTGTACACACACAAACATGTACACCACACAAACATTTACACACACAAACATGTACACACACAAACACTTGTACACACACAAACATTGTACACACACAAACACTGTACACCACACAAACACTGTACACACACAAACATTGTACACACACAAACATTGTACACACACAAACATTGTACACACACAAACACTGTACACACACAAACATTGTACACACACAAACACTGTACACACACAAACATTGTACACACACAAACACTTGTACACAACACAAACATGTACACACACAAACATGTACACACACAAACACTGTACACACACAAACATTGTACACACACAAACACTGTACACACACAAACACTGTACACACACAAACATGTACCAAACACAAACATTGTACACACACAAACATGTACACACACAAACACTGTACACACACAAACACTGTACACACACAAAACACTGTACACACACAAACACTGTACACACACAAACACTGTACACACACAAACACTAGTACACACACAAACACTGTACACACACAAACACTGTACACACACAAACACTTGTACACACACAAACACTTGTACACACACAAACACTGTACACACACAAACATTATACACACACAAACCACTTGTACACACACAAACATTGTACACACACAAACATTGTACACACACAAACACTGTACACACACAAACACTGTACACACACAAACACTGTACACACACAAACACTGTACACACACAAACATGTACACACACAAACACTGTACACACACAAACACTGTACACACACAAACACTGTACACACACAAACACTGTACACACACAAACATTGTACACACACAAACACTGTACACACACAAACACTGTACACACACAAACACTGTACACACACAAACACTGTACACACACAAACACTGTACACACACAAACATGTACACACACAAACACTGTACACACACAAACACTGTACACACACAAACACTGTACACACACAAACACTGTACACACACAAACACTGTACACAACAAACACTGTACACACACAAACACTGTAACACACACAAAACACTGTACACACACAAACACTGTACACACACAAACACTGTACACACACAAACATGTACACACACAACACTGTACACACACAAACACTGTACACACACAAACACTGTACACACACAAACACTGTACACACACAAACATGTACACACACAAACACTGTACACACACAAACACTGTACACACACAAACACTGTACACACACAAACACTGTACACACACAAACACTGTACACACACACAAACACTGTACACACACAAACACTGTACACACACAAACACTGTACACACACAAACACTGTACACACACACACAAACACTGTACCACACAAACAAACACTGTACACACACAAACACTGTACACACACAAACACTGTTAACACAAACACGTACACACACAACACTGTACACACACAAAAACACTGTACACACACAAACACTGTACACCACACAAACACTGTACACACACACAAAACACTGTACACACACAAAACACTGTACACACACAACACTGTACACAACAATGTACACACACAACACTGTACACACACAAACACTGTACACACACAAACACTGTACACACACAAACACTGTACACACACAAACAATGTACACACACAAACAATGTACACACACAAACACTGTACACACACAAACACTGTACACACACAAACACTGTACACACACAAAACACTGGACACACACAAACACTGTACACAACAACATGTACACACACAAAACACTGTACACACACAAACACTGTACACACACAAACACTGTACACACACAAACACTGTACACACACAAACACTGTACACACACAAACACTGTACACACCAAACACTGTACACACACAAAACACTGTACACACACAAACACTGTACACACACAAACACTGTACACACAAACAACCTGTACACACAACAAACACTGTAACACACACAAACACTGTACACACACAAACACTGTACACACACAAACACTGTACACACACCAAAACACTGTACACACACACAAACACTGTACACACACAAACACTGTACACACACAAACACTGTACACACACAAACACTGTACACACACAAACACTGTACACACACAAACACTGTACACACACTAACACTGTACACACACAAACACTGTACACACACAAACACTGTACACACACAAACACTGTACACACCACAAACACTGTACACACACAACAAACACTGTACACACACAAACACTGTAACACACACAAACTGTACACACACAAACACTGTACACACACAAACACTGTAACACACAACAAACACTGTACACACACAAACACTGTACACACACAAACACTGTACACACAACAACTGTACACACACACACACACTTACATCACACAAACACTGTACACACACAAACATTGTACACACACAAACACTGTACAACACAAACACTGTACACGACACAAACACTGTACACACACAAACACTGTACACACACACTGTACACACACAAACACTGTACACACACAAACACTGTACACACACAAACACTGTACACACACAAACACTGTACACACACACAAACACTGTACACACACACACAAACACTGTACACACACAAACACTGTACACACACAAACACTGTACACACACAAACACTGTACACACACAAACACTGTACACACACAAACACTGTACACACACAACACTGTAACACACACAAACACTGTACACACACAACACTTTACACACACAAACACTGTACACACACAAACACTGTACACACACAAAACACTGTACACACACAAACACTGTACACACAAACACTGTACACACACAAACACTGTACACACACAAACACTGTACACACACACAAACACTGTACACACACAAACACTGTACACACACAAACATGTACACACACACAAACACTGTACACACACACAAACACTGTACACACTCAAACACTGTACACACACAAACACTGTTACACACACAAACACTGTACACACACAAACACTGTACACACAACAAACACTGTACACACACAAACACTGTACACACACAAACACTGTACACACACACAAACACTGTACACACACAAACATTGTACACACACAAACACTGTACATCACACAAAACATGTACCAACACAAACACTGTACACACAAAAACACTGTACACACACAAACATTGTACACACACAAACCTTACACACACAAACTGTACCACAAAAACACGTACACACACAAACACTGTACACACACAAACATTGTACACACACACAAACACTGTACACACACAACACTGTACAACACACAAACACTGTACACACACAAAACACTGTACACACACAAACACTGTACACACACAAACACTGTACACACACAAACATTGTACCACACAAACACTGTACACACACAAACACTGTACACACACAAACACTGTACACACACAAACACGACACACACACTGTACACACACAAAACACTGTACACACACAAACACTGTACACACAAACACTGTACAAACAAACATTGTACACACACAAACACTGTACACACAACAAACACTGTACACAACACAAACACTGTACACACACAAAACACTGTACACACACAAAAACACGTACACACACAACACTGTACACACACAAACACTGTACACACACACAAACGTGTACACACACAAACACTGTACACACACAACACTGTACACACACACCAAACACTGTACACACACAACATTGTACACACACACAAACACTGTACACACACACAAACACTGTCACACACACAAACACTGTACACACACAAAACATGTACACACACAAAACACTGTACACACACAAACACTGTACACACACAAACACTGTACACACACACAAACACTGTACACACACAAACACTGTACACACACAAACACTGTACACACACAAACACTGTACACACACAAACACTGTACACACACACAAACACTGTACACACACAAACACTGTACACACACAAACACTGTACACACACAAACACTGTACACACACAAACACTGTACACACAACAAACACTGTACACACACAAACACTGTACACACACACAAACACTGTCACACACACAAACACTGTACACACACAAAACACTGTACACACACAAACACTGTACACACACAAACACTGTACACACAACAAACACTGTACACACACACAAACACTGTAACACACAAACTCTGTACACACACAAACTGTACACACACAAACACTGTACACACACAAATGAACACACACAAACACTGTACACACACAAACACTGTACACACACAAAACACTGTACATCAAACACTGTACCACACACTACACACATAAACACTGTACACACACAAACACTGTACACACACACAAACACTGTACACACAAACATGTACACACACAAAACACTGTACACACACACTGAACACACACACAAACATTGTACACACCACAAACACTGTACACACACAAACACTGTACACACACAAACACTGTACACACACAAACATTGTACACACAACAAACACTGTACACACACAAACACTGTACACACACACAAACACTGTACACACACAAACACTGTACACACAACACTGTACACACACACAAACACTGTACACACACAAAACATGTACACACACAAACACTGTACACACACACAAACACTGTGCACACACAAACACTGTACACACACACACTGTACACACACACAAACACTGTACAGACACACAAACACTGTTACCCACACAAACACTGTACACACAAACACTGTCACCACACACAAAACACTGTACACACACACAAACACTGTACACACACAACACCTGTACCACACACAAACACTGTACATACACAAACACTGTACACACACAAACACTGTACACACACACAAACACTGTACACACACATTGTACACACACAAACACTGTACACACACAAACACTGTACACACACAAACCTGTACACAACACAAACATGTACACACACAAAACACTGTACACACACACTGTACACACACACAAACACTGTACACACACAAACACTGTACACACACAAACACTGTACACACACAAACACTGTACACACACACACTGTACACACACACAAACACTGTACACACACAAACACTGTACACACACAAACACTGTACACACACACAAACACTGTACACACACAAACTCTGTACACACACAAACACTGTACACACACAAACTGGACACACACACAAACACTGTACACACACAAACACTGTACACACACAAACACTGTACACACACAAACACTGTACACACACACAAACACTGTACACACACAAACTCTGTACACACACAAACACTGTACACACACAAACTGGACACAACACCTACACAAACACTGTACACACACACAAACACTGTACACACACAAACACTGTACACACACAAACACTGTACACACACACAAACACTGTACACACACAAACTCTGTACACACACAAACACTGTACACACACAAACTGGACACACACACAAACACTGTACACACACAAACTCTGTACACACACAAACACTGTACACACACAAACTGGACACACACACAAACACTGTACACACACAAACACTGTACACACACAAACACTGTACACACACAAACACTGTACACACACAAACACTGTACACACAGTGTAGGCAAAAGTCGACTGTGTGTACGAAATACCAGTTATAAGTCGCTAACCATGGTGTGATTCCCCTGGCTCAGATGACAGTGTTACCCTGGGTGGGAGGGGACGGGAGAAATGACAGTGTTACCCTGGGTGGGAGGGGACGGGAGAGATGACAGTGTTACCCTGGGTGGGAGGGGACGGGAGAAATTACAGTGTTACCCTGGGTGGGAGGGGACGGGAGAGATGACAGTGTTACCCTGGGTGGGAGGGGACGGGAGAGATGACAGTGTTACCCTGGGTGGGAGGGGACGGGAGAGATGACAGTGTTACCCTGGGTGGGAGGGGACGGGAGAGATGACAGTGTTACCCTGGGTGGGAGGGGACGGGAGAGATGATAGGTTACCCTGGGTGGGAGGGGACGGGAGAGATGACAGTGTTACCCTGGGTGGGAGGGACGGGAGAGATGACAGTGTTACCCTGGGTGGGAGGGGACGGGAGAGATGATAGTGTTACCCTGGGTGGGAGGGGACGGGAGAGATGACAGTGTTACCCTGGGTGGGAGGGGACGGGAGAGATGACAGTGTTACCCTGGGTGGGAGGGGACGGGAGAGATGACAGTGTTACCCTGGGTGGAAGGGGACGGGAGACATGACAGTGTTACCCTGGGTGGGAGGGGACGGGAGAGATGACAGTGTTACCCTGGGTGGGAGGGGACGGGAGAGGAGATGAGGGGAGAATGACAGAAGGGGAGAGGGATGTAGTCACCTGTGTGTAGTTGCAGGGGTCGATTCATAGCTCCTGGCCCCGCCTCTTCACTGGTCCCTACTATGTCACTCTTCCTGCTCTATGAGCTTTATCATACCTCTTCTTAAAGCTATGTATGGATCCTGCTTCAACTACATCACTCTCCTGATTGTTCCACTTCCTGACAACTCTATGACTGAAGAAATACTTCCTAACATCTCTCTTATTCATCTGTGTCTTCAACTTCCAGTTGTGCCCTTTTACTCCTGTTTCCCGCCTCTTGAACAATCTGTGTGCACTCCATCAATTTCTCTTCATGAGCGACTCCTTAGATGAGAGAGAGAGAGAGAGAGAGAGAGAGAGAGAGAGAGAGAGAGAGAGAGAGAGAGAGAGAGAGAGAGAGAGAGAGAGAGAGAGAGAGAGATCAAAGTATTGTATTCCTTACCACTATGCTCTTAAGATCGTTTTCTCAGTAACATTACAGTGGGTCCAGGACCCTAGATGACAAGTTGCTACGTATCAGTATTCCTAATACCCTTGAAGAGCAATAGCCAGCTGATGAGCGAAACATCGCCCCCATGGAACATCTCGCTCCCCCTGTTCCCAAAACGTGTTGACGTACGTACTGACTAGTGGAGTTATATTCTGGTGTGTGAGAAGGGTTCGTCTGTGATCCAGTGACAGATGAGGGATCGAAAATCAGGAACATTTCGATCCTCTGTGGTGGAAAAGACAATCACAGGACCAGGGAAGAAACGTTTCGCCTCTAAGACGAACTTCTTCAGTCAACTACAACTCTGGAAACAAGAGATTTCTAATGTGATCAATTCGTCATTCTTGCTAGGAGGAGGTCAGTCCCTCAAGACTGTCAGTGAGGCTGACAGACTTAGAGAAAGAGCTGTCAGCATAGGCCAGTAGCCCTACAATGCTCTATACACATGAATAATGTCCTGGAGAAGGATATTTGGCC
Organism: Cherax quadricarinatus; assembly: GCF_026875155.1. Classification (NCBI taxonomy): domain Eukaryota; kingdom Metazoa; phylum Arthropoda; class Malacostraca; order Decapoda; family Parastacidae; genus Cherax; species Cherax quadricarinatus. Next base: position 75,081,877 of record NC_069407.1, read on the forward strand.
AAGACTTTGGCATAGGCTGGAAAAAATCCTACCTGATGGCACTCAGTGCAGCTTCCACGCATTTTAATCTGTGTTTATCACCTTCCTAAATGATTAATGCAGCCTCGTTGAACTTATAGGTTCAAGATTGGATCTTACATTCAAGAGATTGGATCCTATGTTCAGGAGATCGGATGCTAATTTCAAGAGACCAGACCCGACATTCAAGAGATCGGATCCTACATTGAAGAGATCAAATCCTACATTCAAGAGATCAGATCCTTTATTCAAGAGATGGGATCCTACTTTTAAGAGATCCCTGTTTGTCCAATGTGTTTTTTGCCACAACCTGCGCATGGCATCATGTCTGTTCCGTCGCTAGTGAAGGAATGGATTTATCCTGATCCTGGAGTTTCTGTTACAAGAGATGGCTGAGAGGGAAGAGAGGGCTGTAGAGAGAGAGAGGGAGAGAGAGGGGGAGGGATTGAGGGAGGGAGAGAGGGAGGGAGAGGGACAGAAGGGTCAACAAAGCTGGTGGAATTGGGTATTAAACCAGTGTGTAAATGTTCGTACAATGTGATTTAGAGGGATTATGTGTAGCGTCAGGCTAAATGTAGCTTTGATTGTTGTAGCGTGGTGATGCACTCCTCTCTCTGCCCTTTCTCTCTCACTCTGCCTGCCCTCTCTCTGCCCTCTCACCGTCCTTTCTCTCTCTCTCGCTGCCTACCCTCTCTCACTCCCTTATCTATGACCTACGTTCCCTCTACACTCTCCCTACCTTTCCTATCACATTTTTACCCTTTTCTCTACACCCTCCCTATCATTTCTATCCTCTTTTTACCCTCTCTACTTCGATTTGCCCTCTCTGCACTCCATCTTTTGCCTACCTAACTCTGCCTACTCTCCAGCGTCTTGGGAAATGTGATGCAGTCAACTTGGTCATGCAGTCCTCTCTCTCTCTCTCTCTCTCTCTCTCTCTCATACACTCTCTCACCCTCCGTGTCCACTGGCCGAAGGGTAATTTCCCCGCTAAACCTTGGTGTTCCTAACCAGATTAATTTCACAGTGTGTTGCGGAGGCTTTCACAGTGTGAATATTATCACCGTGAGAGAGAGAGAGAGAAAGAGAGAGAGAGAGAGAGAGAGAGAGAAAGAAAGAAAGAGAGAGCATGGGGGGGGGGAAGGGCAGACGGATAGCATAAGATTTGGGAGGTCACACTGAATCTATCTACCGAGAAGGTCTATCTATCTACTTCTACCAACTTTTGATGACTATTATCCATCATCTGAACGCTCGTGGCGTGGATAGTAAATCAGAAGGCTCTCTTCTCATCCTGCACCACCCTCTCTCCATATAGAAATAGCAGCAAGAATTTTACTGTAGAAGAGACGACACTGGACGGTGCACACACACACTACACTCTACTTCTAAAATCTACTCAATCTACTTCTAAAATCTACTCAATCTACTTCTAAAATCTACTCAATCTACTTCTAAAATCTACTCAATCTACTCCTGTTACTCTACTGGTACCCATAGCGCTGTGTCTACCAGTGGCTCTGGTACCCACCAGACACTTTGTTACGAAAGAGGAGATGCAGAGTAGAAAGGGAGAGACGCGGCCTCTGTAGGAGAAGAAGAAGAATAACAGAACTTCTCAAAGGCAGCAGATTGAGGGACATAAGAAGGAAGGAACACGGCTGAGCGCCTACTGGCCCATGCAAGGTAGATCCCTCTCAAAACTGATAAATTAGACACATGTACAACACTTGGGTATCTTTGTTGTGGAAACGTTTCCCCACACAGTGACTTCATGAGTCCAATACAAAGAAGAATGGTGAAGATAAAAGGAGTTTGGGTAATCAGTCCCTCAGACAAATCCTCATGTGGATTTTTCCACTGTGATACCACCTACGACTGCTGCACCTCACCTGTCTACAGTATATAAGCCACTTCTTCGCACTTATGCTGTATACTTTTCAAGACTGATGGACTGATCACATCGACTCCAGACTGAGGGACTGATTGCTTCAAACGCCTGATCGTCAACATTCTTCTCTGTGCGTGACTGATGAAGTCACTGTGTGGGAGAAACGTTGTCAATATGGATTGCTTTATGCTACACTTGTGTTTGTTTTTGTCTCACAACTACTGGACCAGTACAACATGGTCTTGGATGGCCACTCCTGCCTCTCACAACTACTGGACCAGTACAACATGGTCTTGGATGGCCACTCCTGCCTCTCACAACTACTGGACCAGTACAACATGGTCTTGGATGGTCACTACTGCCTCTCACAACTACTGGACCAGTACAAAATGGTCTTGGATGGTCACTCCTGCCTCTCACAACTACTGGACCAGTACAACATGGTCTTGGATGGTCACTCCTGCCTCTCACAACTACTGGACCAGTACAACATGGTCTTTGGATGGTCGTTCCTGCCTCTCACAACTACTGGACAGTACAACATGGTCTTGGATGTCACTCCTGCCTCTCACAACTACTGGACCAGTACAACATGGTCTTGGATGGTCACTCCTGCCTCTCACAACTACTGGACCAATACAACATGGTCTTGGATGGTCACTCCTGCCTCTCACAACTACTGGACCAGTACAACATGGTCTTGGATGGTCACTCCTGCCTCTCACAACTACTGGACCAGTACAACACATGGTCTTGGATGGTCACTCCTGCCTCTCACAACTACTGGACCAGTACAACATGGTCTTGGATGGTCACTCCTGCCTCTCACAACTACTGGACCAGCACAACATGGTCTTGGATGGTCACTCCTGCCTCTCACAACTACTGGACCAGTACAACATGGTCTTGGATGGTCACTCCTGCCTCTCACAACTACTGGACCAGTACAACATGGTCTTGGATGGTCACTCCTGCCTCTCACAACTACTGGACCAATACAACATGGTCTTGGATGGTCACTCCTGCCTCTCACAACTACTGGACCAGTACAACATGGCTTGGAATGGTCACTCCTGCCTCTCACAACTACTGGACCAATACAACATGGTCTTGGAATGGTCACTCCTGCCTCTCACAAACTACTGGACCAGTACAACATGGTCTTGGATGGTCACTCCTGCCTCTAACAACTACTGGACCAGTACAACATGGTCTTGGATGGTCACTCCTGCCTCTCACAACTACTGGACCAGCACAACATGGTCTTGGATGGTCACTCCTGCCTCTCACAACTACTGGACCAGTACAAATGGTCTTGATGGTCACTCCTGCCTCTCACAACTACTGGACCAGTACAACATGGTCTTGGATGGTCGCTCCTGCTCTCACAACTACTGGACCAGTACAACATGGTCTTGGATGGTCACTCCTGCCTCTCACAACTACTAGGACCAGTACAAACATGGTCTTGGATGGTCACATCCTGCCTCTCACAACTACTGGACCAATACAACATGGTCTTGATGGTCACTCCTGCCTCTCACAACTACTGGACCAGTACAAACATGTTCTTGGATGGTCAACTCCTGCCTCTCACAACTACTGGACCAGTACAACAAGGTCTTGATGGTCACTCCTGCCTCTCACAACTACTGGACCAGTACAACATGTCTTGGATGGTCACTCCTGCCTCTCACAACTACTGGACCATACAACATGGTCTTGGATGGTCACTCCTGCCTCTCACAACTACTGGACCAGTACAACATGGTCTTGGATGGTCACTCCTGCATCTCACAACTACTGGACCAGTACAACATGGTCTTGGATGGTCACTCCTGCCTCTCACAAACTACTGGACCAGTACAACATGGTCTTGGATGGTCACTCCTGCCTCTCACAACTACTGGACCAGTACAACATGGTCTTGGATGGTCACTCCTGCCTCTCACAACTACTGGACCAGTACAACATGGTCTTGGATGGTCATTCCTGCCTCTCACAACTACTGGACCAGTACAACATGGTCTTGGATGGTCACTCCTGCCTCTCACAACTACTGGACCAGTTCAACATGGTCTTGGATGGTCACTCCTGCCTTTCACAACTACTGGACCAGTACAACATGGTCTTGGATGGTCACTCCTGCCTCTCACACTACTGGACCAGTACAACATGGTCTTGGATGGTCATTCCTGCCTCTCACAACTACTGGACCAGTACAACATGGTCTTGGATGGTCACTCCTGCCTCTCACAACTACTGGACCAGTACAACATGGTCTTGGATGGTCATTCCTGCCTCTCACAACTACTGGACCAGTACAACATGGTCTTGGATGGTCACTCCTACCTCTCACAGCTACTTCTCCAGCACAACATGGTCTTGGATGGTCACTCCTGCCTCTCACAACTACTGGACCAGTACAACATGGTCTTGGATGGTCACTCCTGCCTCTCACAGCTACTTCTCCAGCACAACATGGTCTTGGATGGTCACTCCTGCCTCTCGCTGATGGGGGGCTCTTGATCTAGGGAATTAGATCCGTGCTCCAGATCACCGAATCGAGCCTGAATACCTTTCATCGCCCCCATGATAATAATAACAATAACAAAATACCTGCTAAGAAATAACTGGAAAACTGGACTAATGGATATTTAACTTCCTCACAGACAGAACCCAGAGAATAAAAATAAACAGAGTATATTAGAGGCTTCTGTTGTCCCTCAAGGCACAGTACTCACCCCACTTCTGTGTCTCATTCTCTTATCTCACAAAGAGACATAAATCATAGCTCTGTGTTATCATTTGCTGACGATGATAGAATCAGTATGAGAATGTCATCCACTGAGGACACTGTCTTCCTTATATCGCCATTATCATAAATGGTACTCAAGTGGTCTACTACTATCTTGACTATCTTCTACACTATCTTACATGGTGTACAGGTCAGTGGCACTAATTTTATAGTGTGACACTGTCTTCCAGATCTCTGGTAACTGTCCAGTGTTCACTGTCTTCCAGATCTCTGGTAACTGTCCAGTATTCACTGTCTTCCAGATCTCTGGTAACTGTCCAGTGTTCAGTGTCTTCCAGATCTCTGGTAACTGTCCAGTGTTCACTGTCTTCCAGATCTCTGGTAACTGTCCAGTGTTCACTGTCTTCCAGATCTCTGGTAACTGTCCAGTGTTCACTGTCTTCCAGATCTCTGGTAACTGTCCAGAGTTCACTGTATTCCAGATCTCTGGTAACTGTCCAGTGTTCACTGTCTTCCAGATCTCTGGTAACTGTCCAGTGTTCACTGTCTTCCAGATCTCTGGTAACTGTCCAGTGTTCACTGTCTTCCAGATCTCTGGTAACTGTCCAGTATCACTGTCTTCCAGATCTCTGGTAACTGTCCAGTGTTCACTGTCTTCCAGATCTCTGGTAACTGTCCAGTGTTCACTGTCTTCAGATCTCTGGTAATGTCCAGTATTCACTGTCTTCCAGATCTCTGGTAACTGTCCAGTATTCACTGTCTTCCAGATCTCTGGTAACTGTCCAGTGTTCACTGTCTTCCAGATCTCTGGTAACTGTCCAGTATTCACTGTCTTCCAGATCTCTGGTAACTGTCCAGTGTTCACTGTCTTCCAGATCTCTGGTAACTGTCCAGTGTTCACTGTCTTCCAGATCTCTGGTAACTGTCCAGTATTCACTGTCTTCCAGATCTCTGGTAACTGTCCAGTGTTCACTGTCTTCCAGATCTTTGGTAACTGTCCAGTATTCACTGTCTTCCAGATCTCTGGTACTGTCCAGTGTTCACTGTCTTCCAGATCTCTGGTAACTGTCCAGTATTCACTGTCTTCCAGATCTCTGGTAACTGTCCAGTATTCACTGTCTTCCAGATCTCTGGTAACTGTCCAGTGTTCACTGTCTTCCAGATCTCTGGTAACTGTCCAGTATTCACTGTCTTCCAGATCTCTGGTAACTCTCCAGTGTTCACTGTCTTCCAGATCTCTGGTAACTCTCCAGTGTTCACTGTCTTCCAGATCTCTGGTAACTGTCCAGTGTTCACTGTCTTCCAGATCTCTGGTAACTCTCCAGTGTTCACTGTCTTCCAGATCTCTGGTAACTCTCCAGTGTTCACTGTCTTCCAGATCTCTGGTAACTGTCCAGTATTCATAGTCTTGTTGTGGATCTCAGCTAGTGCATGACACAGTGCTGCTGCTGCCTCTCTCACAATCTGTGATGACACCCTGTCATGCTCCACTACCTTGGATGTCACTCAGTTGTTCTCACCTTTTTCCCTGTTGTGTGAAGGTGTCTGGTACCTGTTGGTATGCCGTTTTTTCTTGGCTCTCTGTTATTGCTTCTGTTGCCAATAACAAGACTTCTGTTGGTCATGTGTCTAACACCACATGTCAATTAATTTAAGTATTTTATATGACGTTATCATGTCCCCCCTATACCTCCTGTCCTCTGTGTGTGTGTGTGTGTGTGTGTGTGTGTGTGTGTTTGGAAACACCTGTGCACAGACGGCATTTCCGCCTCAATGGTTGGATCACTCACCCTGTTCCCTCTCTCTCGAATTCTCTCCAGCATCCTCCTCCTCCTCCTCCTTCTCTTCCCCCTCCTTCTTCTCCTCCTCCTTCTGCTGTCAACTTCATCTGTGGGCTGCTATCAATTTCAAATATGGGATGCTATCAACTTTAAGTGTAGGATGCTGTCTGCTTCAAGTGTGGGATGCTGTCTGCTTCAAGTGTGGGATGCTGCCAGCTTCAAGTGTGGGATGCTGTCAGCTTCAAGTGTGGGATGCTGTCTGCTTCAAGTGTGGGATGCTGTCAGCTTCAAGTGTGGGATGCTGTCAGCTTCAAGTGTGGGAAGCTGTCAGCTTCAAGTGTGGGATGCTGTCAGCTTCAAGTGTGGGATGCTGTCAGCTTCAAGTGTGTGATGCTGTCAGCTTCAAGTGTAGGATGCTGTATGCTTCAAGTGTGGGATGCTGTCAGGTTCAAGTGTGGGAAGCTGTCAGCTTCAAGTGGTGTGGGATGCTGTCAG
>NC_069407.1:75096319-75201319 GCF_026875155.1 Cherax quadricarinatus
TTCCTGCCTCCACTACATCACTCTCCAGACTATTCCACTTCCTGACTACTCTGTGACTGAAGAAATACTTCCTAACATCCCTGTGATTCATCTGAGTCTTCAACTTCAAATTGTGATCCCTTGTTGCTGTGTCACATCTCTGGAACATCTTGTCTTTGTCCACCTTGTCAATTGCTCGCAGTATTTTGCATGTCGTTATCAAGTCTCCCCTGACCCACCTGTCCTCCAGTGTCGTCAGGTCGATTTCCCTTAACCTCTCCTCGTAGGAGATTCCCCTTAGCTCCTAGACTAGTCTGTTGCAAAACTTTGCAATTTCTCTAAGTTCTGGACGTGCTTGACCAGGTATGGGTTCCAAACTGGTGCTGCATACTCCAGTATGGGCCTGACGTACACGGTGTACAGAGTCTTGAACGATTCCTTACTGAAGTATCGGAACGCTGTTCTCAGGTTTGCCAGGCGCCCATATGCTGCAGCAGTTATCTGGTTGATGTGCGCCTCAGGAGATATGCTCGGTGTTATACTCACCCCAAGATCTTTCTCCTTGAGTGAGGTTTGCAGTCTTTGGCCACCTAGCCTATACTCTGTCTGCGGTCTTCTTTGCCCTTCCCCGATCTTCATGACCTTTGCAGGGTTAAATTCAAGGAGCCAGTTGCTGGACCAGGCTTGTAGCCTGTCCAGATCTCTTTGTAGTCCTGCCTGATCCTCATCCGATTTAATTTTCCTCATAAATTTCACATCATCTGCAAACAAGGACACTTCTGAGTCTATCCCTTCCGTTATGTCGTTCACATATACCAAGAACAGCACAGGTCCTAGGACTGACCCCTGTGGAACCCCGCTTGTCACAGGCGCCCACTCTGACACCTTGTCACGTAGCATAACTCGTTGTTGCCTCCCTGATCCATTGCAGTGCCTTTCCTGTTATATGTGCCTGATCCTTTAGCTTTTGCATTAACCTCTTGTGAGGAACTGTGTCGAAGGCCTTCTTGCAGTCCAGGAAAATGCAATTTACCCACCCCTCTCTCTCGTGTCTTACTTCCGTTACCTTGTCATAAAACTCCAGTAGGTTTGTGACACAGGATTTTCCTTTCCTGAAACCATGCTGGTTGTCGTTTATAAGCTCGTTTCTTTCTAGGTGCTCCACCACTCTCCTCCTTTGCGTGTGTGTGTGTGTGTGTGTGTGTGTGTGTGTGTGTGTGTGTGTGTGTGTGTGTGTGTGTGTGTGTGTGTATTATGTGTGTGTGTGCACGCGTGTGTATGTATGTACTCACCTAAATGTGGTTAAAGTGGGTCGAGCTACAGCTCAAGGAAGAGCGGAGAGAGAGAGAGAGAGAGAGAGAGAGAGAGGAGAGAAGGAGAGAGAGAGAGAGAGAGAGAGAGATCTTGTTGGACGGGTTAGTAGTAGTAGATGGAATGGGCTGTGTGATGTGTGGAAAGTTTGGGAGGGAAGGGGAAGGAGGAGGAGGTAAGGAGAGGGGGAGAAGGAGGAGAAGGGGGAGGGGAGGGGTAAAAGCTTTCTCAAGCTTACTGCTTATTTTCCCCCCCTTTTTCCCCTCTTTTTTTCCCTCTCGGGCAGATAACAATTCTCCTCTCTGTAAGTACCAAAGTTTTCCAGTGAATCGGATTCTGGGAAGCTCAAAGCTCCCTTCCCCTCCCTCTTTTGACCCCCTCCCTCCTTCCCCTCTCCTCCCCTCCCTTATTCCCCTCCCCTCCCCTCACATGCTCACCTTCTGTAAAAAATTGACGATCAAGAAAGAGGATTGCGGTAGAATGGAGGTGTGAGGTAATGCTCTCTCTCTCTCTCTCTTCTCTCTCTCTCTCTCTCTCTCTCTCTCTCTCTCTCTCTCTCTCTCTCACACCTTTGAGTCTTCTCCATCTAGTGGCTCAAAGATAATTAATAAGGAACATGTACAGCATTTGGATGTCTTCACTATACAGACGTTTCGCCCACCTGTGCCTTCATCAGTACAAGGACACAATCTGAACACTCTACAGATATATGCAGGATACTCTGAATATCAGGTAATCAGTCCCTCAGCCCAGGAGCTGGTGAGATGCACCGTAGAGTCTTTAGGAATCCCAATCACAGGTCCTAATAATAATAATAATAATAATAATAATAATAATAATAATATTTATTTCAACCAGTACTTGATTCAACTTATACAGACCATAGCTCACACCTATGACATACTTATATAGAAAGTTCCTGGTTATGTAGAGCATTTCCCATGACTTAGGGTAATTTTGTCCCCCAGGATGCTACCCACACCAGTCTGCTAACACCCGGGTACCTACTTACTGCTAGGTGAACAGTGACAGCAGGTGTAAGGTGACTAACACCCAGGTACCTACTTACTGCTAGATGAACAGGGACAGCAGGTGTAAGGTGACTAACACCCAGGTACCTACTTACTGCTAGGTGAACAGTGACAGCAGGTGTAAAGTGACTAACACCCAGGTACCTGCTTACTGTTAAGTGAACAGTGACAGTAGGTGTAAGGTGACTAACACCCAGATACCTGCTTACTGTTAAGTGAACAGTGACAGGAGGTGTAAGGTGACCAACACCCAGGTACCTACTTACTGCTAGGTGAACACCTATATTCAATATACAATATACAACAATATACAATATACAACAATATCCAATACAGCAAGAATCATGAGATACATAAATCTACCATGTTACATTGGAAGATCATCAACGTAACTCTGCAGGATTGTCACTGATGCTGTCATCAATCGTGTTGCAGCTGGAGTGTACATTGTACACGCTGGTGCAGAAGCACTGGTGTTGATGTAGGCCGTTCACAACATCAATTCCAATCAATTCTAGTTGATTAGAAGTGAGGGGGACATCAATTCCATTCAGTTCCAGTTGATTAGAAGTGAGGGGGACATCAATTCCATTCAGTTCCAGTTGATTAGAAGAGAGGGGGACATCAATTCCATTCAGTTCCAGTTGATTAGAAGTGAGGGGGACATCAATTCCATTCAGTTCCAGTTGATTAGAAGTGAGGGGGACATCAATTCCATTCAATTCCAGTTGATTAGAAGTGAGGGGGACATCAATTCCATTCAGTTCCAGTTGATTAGAAGTGAGGGGGACATCAATTCCATTCAGTTCCAGTTGATTAGAAGTGAGGGGGACATCAATTCCATTCAGTTCCAGTTGATTAGAAGTGAGGGGGACATCAATTCCATTCAATTCCAGTTGATTAGAAGTGAGGGGGACATCAATTCCATTCAGTTCCAGTTGATAGAAGTGAGGGGGACATCAATTCCATTCAGTTCCAGTTGATTAGAAGTGAGGGGGACATCAATTCCATTCAATTCCAGTTGATTAGAAGTGAGGGGGACATCAATGGAATGGGAGAATATGTTTGTAAATCTCACAACATGGATTCAGACAGAAGGAACTGACAGACTGCTAGTTCTCTCTCTTTCTCTGTCTTTCTGTCTGTCTGTCTGTCTGTCTGTCTCTCTCTCTCTCTCTTAGACGGGGTTCTGCAAGGCTAGGTTAAGGTTCCTAACTTTATTTATAAGCCAAGTGCTATGAACTACAGTTACCTCTCTCTCTCGTTTTCTCTCTCACTCTCTCTCTCTCTCTGTCTCTCTCTCTCTCTCTTTCTCTCTCACACATCTTTTATCACAGAGTGTGAACATGAGGGTCGGGGTGTAAGCGGCTTTGTGAGAAACGCTTTAAAAATGTCTGGTGCTCATCCCCGAGGCTCAGATCTTTCTACATTTTTCAGATACCGCCCAGCCTCCTTCTGGAGGAGGAGGAGGAGGAGGAGGAAGAAGAGGAGGAGGAAGAAGAGGAGGAGGAAGAGGAGGAGGAGGAGGAGCGTAAGTCTCTCATAAAAAATACAATACAGTAGAAGTCTTGTTACAAATTTTATGGGACTTATTGTCTGTCTTTGTACCCAATTTTGTGTAAGAAAGGAGGAAGAGGGGGAGGAGGAATAGAAGAATAAGGAGGTACAGAAGCTGAAGAAAAATTAGGAAGAGGAAGAAGAGAGAAAATGGAAAAGGAGAAGAAGAATGAGGGGAAATAGGGGGAGAAATAAACAACGTCCTCCCTGTGACAACTGTACCGGAAGGTTAAGGAGGAGGAGGAGTGACTGAGGAAGCCAGGAGAAACTGGGACAGAGCAGCAATACAAGAACAACTAACTCACAAGCACAGAGTGCACCTAGAAGCTGTGACTCGACCCCTGCAACCACATATAGGTGACTCCAGCAAGGGTGCTTCCAGTGATCGTATTTGCTTGGACCTCTTCTTTTCTCCATCATTGCAAGCTCCTGATGACGTGTTGATTCCAATACAAAAGGCCTAGAGCTATTATTCAACTCCCCTCCATCACCCGTGGATGTTTTGCATCTTGTATCGCTTCTTCTCGATTTTTTCATAACAGTGGTTACAAAATACCATGTGGAGGACACGAAAAGATATACGTGGGAGACACAGGAAGATTTTACGAAATTAATGTCCAGTAACACCAGAATACAATAGCCACGACGACCCTATACACGCTTTCTCCAACACAGAAATAAGTAATAATAATAATAATAACAATAATAATAATAATAATAATAACAACAATAATAAATAATAATAATAATAATCTTTATTTCTACCAGTACTTGATTCAACTTATACAGACCATAGCTCACACCTATGACATACTATATAGAAAGTTCCTGGTTATGTAGAGCATTTCCCATGACTTAGGTTAATTTTGTCCCCCAGGATGCCACCCACACCAGTCTGCTAACATCCAGGTACCTACTTACTGCTAGGTGAACAGTGACAGCAGGTGTAAGGTGACTAACACCCAGGTACCTACTTACTGCTAGGTGAACAGTGACAGCAGGTGTAAGGTGACTAACACCCAGGTACCTACTTACTGCTAGGTGAACAGTGACAGCAGGTGTAAGGTGGCTAACACCCAGGTACCTACTTACTGCTAGGTGAACAGTGACAGCAGGTGTAAGGTGACTAACACCCAGGTACCTACTTACTGCTAGGTGAACAGTGACAGCAGGTGTAAGGTGACTAACACCCAGGTGCCTACTTACTGCTAGGTGAACAGTGACAGCAGGTGTAAGGTGACTAACACCCAGGTACCTACTTACTGCTAGGTGAACAGTGACAGCAGGTGTAAGGTGACTAACACCCAGGTGCCTACTTACTGCTAGGTGAACAGTGACAGCAGGTGTAAGGTGACTAACACCCAGGTACCTACTTACTGCTAGGTGAACAGTGACAGCAGGTGTAAGGTGACTAACACCCAGGTACCTACTTACTGCTAGGTGAACAGTGACAGCAGGTGTAAGGTGACTAACACCCAGGTACCTACTTACTGCTAGGTGAACAGTGACAGCAGGTGTAAGGTGACTAGCACCCAGGTACCTACTTACTGCTAGGTGAACAGTGACAGCAGGTGTAAGGTGACTAACACCCCAGGTACCTACTTACTGCTAGGTGAACAGGGACAGCAGGTGTAAGGTGACTAACACCCAGGTACCTACTTACTGCTAGGTGAACAGTGACAGCAGGTGTAAGGTGACTAACACCCAGGTACCTACTTACTGCTAGGTGAACAGTGACAGCAGGTGTAAGGTGACTAACACACCAGGTACCTACTTACTGCTAGGTGAACAGTGACAGCAGGTGTAAGGTGACTAACACCCAGGTACCTACTTACTGCTAGGTGAACAGTGACAGCAGGTGTAAGGTGACTAGCACCCAGGTACCTACTTACTGCTAGAGTGAACAGTGACAGCAGGTGTAAGGTGACTAACACCCAGGTACCTACTTACTGCTAGGTGAACAGGGACAGCAGGTGTAAGGTGACTAACACCCAGGTACCTACTTACTGCTAGGTGAACAGTGACAGCAGGTGTCTTCAGGACACATCCTGATGTTTCCAACCTGACAAGTACACATAAATGATACATAATAACATGATAATAATGATCATTGATGATAATAATGATCATTGATGATAATAATGATCATTGATGATAATGATGATCATTGATGATAATAATGATCATTGATGATAATAATGATTATTGATGATAATAATGATTATTGATGATAATAATGATTATTGATGATAATGATTATTGATGATAATGATTATTGATGATAATAATGATTATTGATGATAATAATGATTATTGATGATAATGATTATTGATGATAATGATTATTGATGATAATAATGATTATTGATGATAATAATGATTATTGATGATAATAATGATTATTGATGATAATGATTATTGATGATAATAATGATCATTGATGATAATAATGATTATTGATGATAATGATTATTGATGATAATGATTATTGATGATAATAATGATTATTGATGATAATAATGATTATTGATGATAATAATGATTATTGATGATAATGATTATTGATGATAATGATTATTGATGATAATAATGATTATTGATGATAATGATTATTGATGATAATGATTATTGATGATAATAATGATCATTGATGATAATAATGATTATTGATGATAATGATCATTGATGATAATAATGATCATTGATGATAATAATGATTATTGATGATAATGATCATTGATGATAATAATGATCATTGATGATAATAATGATTTATTGATGATAATGATTATTGATGATAATAATGATTATTGATGATAATAATGATTATTGATGATAATAATGATTATTGATGATAATAATGATTATTGATGATAATGATTATTGATGATAATGATTATTGATGATAATAATGATTATTATGATAATAATGATTATTGATGATAATGATTATTGATGATAATGATTATTGATGATAATGATTATTGATGATAATAATGATTATTATGATAATAATGATTATTGATGATAATGATTATTGATGGTAATAATGATTATTGATGATAATAATGATTATTGATGATAATAATGATCATTGATGATAATAATGATTATTGATGATAATAATGATTATTGATGATAATAATGATTATTGATGATAATAATGATTATTGATGATAATAATGATTATTATGATAATGATTATTGATGATAATGATTATTGATGATAATGATTATTGATGATAATAATGATTATTGATGATAATAATGATTATTCATGATAATAATGATTAGTGATGATAATAATGATTACTGATGATAATAATGATTATTGATGATAATAATGATTATTGATGATAATGATTATTGATGCTGGACTTCTCACAAGGTTCAACGAGGCCAAGTGGGTCGTTAAGCAAGGGGATTAACGACACTGGCAGTTAATGTTGATTACCAGGTCATCAGCAATAATTATTATTATCATCAATAATGGTTATCATCAATAATAATCATTATCTTTATCAGTAATGATTATTATTATCAATAATAATCATTATCTTTCTCAGTAATGATTATTATCATCAATAATAATAATTATTATCATCAATAATTATTATTATCATCAATAATGATGACTATTACCATCAATAATCAATATTATCATCAATAATGATGACCATTATAATCAATAATAATTATTATCATCAATAATGACCATTATCATCAATAATCATTATCATCAATAATGATGACTATTACCATCAATAATCAATATTATCATCAATAATGATGACTATTACCATCAATAATCAATATTATCATCAATAATGATGACCATTATAATCAATAATAATTATTATCATCAATAATGACCATTATCATCAATAATCATTATTATCATCAATAATGATGACTATTACCATCAATAATCATTATTATCATCAAACAATTATGACTATTTAATCAAATAATCATTATTATCATCAATAATTGATGGACCATTATAATCAATAACTTATTATCATCAATAGTGATGACCATTATCATCAATAATTCATTATTATCATCAATAATAATGACTATTATCATCAATAATCATTATTATCATCAATAATGATGACCATTATCATCAATAATCATTATTATCATCAATAGTGATGACCATTATCATCAATAATCATTATTATCATCAATAATAATGACTATTATCATCAATAATCATTATTATCATCAATAATGATGACCATTATCATCAATAATCATTATTATCATCAATAATGATGACCATTATCATCAATAATATTATTATCATCAATAATGATAACCATTATCATCAATAATCATTATTATCATCAATAATGATGACTATTATCATCAATAATCATTATTATCATCAATAATAATAATTTTATACAGCAAATCAATACAAAATAATAATCTCTCTGACAGAATAATCCGAGGATAAATCCGCTGTCATCCTGAATGCCTTGTAAATCCCCTTGAAGCATATTTCAAAATCTGACATTAATCTGTCAGCTCTGTGTTCTATTCTAGTGGTTAAATCTGTCAGCTCTCTATCAGGAGTTACATCTGTCAACTCTCTATCAGGAGTTACATCTGTCAGCTCTCTATCAGGAGTTACATCTGTCAGCTCTCTATCAGGAGTTAAATCTGTCAGCTCTCTATCAGGAGTTACATCTGTCAACTCTCTATCAGGAGTTACATCTGTCAGCTCTCTATCAGGAGTTACATCTGTCAGCTCTCTATCAGGAGTTACATCTGTCAGCTCTCTATCAGGAGTTACATCTGTCAGCTCTCTATCAGGAGTTAAATCTGTCAGCTCTCTATCAGGAGTTACATCTGTCAGCTCTCTATCAGGAGTTACATCTGTCAGCTCTCTTATCAGGAGTTACATCTGTCAGCTCTCTATCAGGAGTTACATCTGTCAGCTCTCTTCAGGAGTTAAATCTGTCAGCTCTCTATCAGGAGTTACATCTGTCAGCTCTCTATCAGGAGTTACATCTGTCAGCTCTCTATCAGGAGTTACATCTGTCAGCTCTCTATCAGGAGTTAAATCTGTCAGCTCTCTATCAGGAGTTAAATCTGCCAGCTCTCTATCAGGAGTTAAATCTGTCAGCTCTCTATCAGGAGTTAAATCTGCCAGCTCTCTATCAGGAGTTACATCTGTCAACTCTCTATCAGGAGTTACATCTGTCAACTCTCTATCAGGAGTTACATCTGTCAGCTCTCTATCAGGAGTTACATCTGTCAGCTCTCTATCAGGAGTTAAATCTGTCAGCTCTCTATCAGGAGTTAAATCTGCAAGTTCTTTATCAGGAGTTACATCTGTCAGCTCTCTATCAGGAGTTAAATCTGTCAGCTCTCTATCAGGAGTTAAATCTGCAAGTTCTTTATCAGGAGTTACATCTGTCAGCTCTCTATCAGGAGTTAAATCTGCCAGCTCTTTATCAGGAGTTAAATCTGCCAGTTCTTTATCAGGAGTTACATCTGTCAGCTCTCTATCAGGAGTTAAATCTGTCAGCTCTCTATCAGGAGTTAAATCTGCAAGTTCTTTATTAGGAGTTACATCTGTCAGCTCTCTATCAGGAGTTAAATCTGCCAGTTCTTTATCAGGAGTTAAATCTGCCAGTTCTTTATCAGGAGTTACATCTGTCAGCTCTCTATCAGGAGTTAAATCTGTCAGCTCTCTATCAGGAGTTAAATCTGCCAGTTCTTTATCAGGAGTTAAATCTGCCAGTTCTTTATCAGGAGTTAAATCTGTCAGCTCTTTATCAGGAGTTACATCTGTCAGCTCTTTATTAGGAGTTAAATCTGCCAGTTCTTTATCAGGAGTTACATCTGTCAGCTCTCTATCAGGAGTTAAATCTGTCAGCTCTTTATCAGGAGTTACATCTGTCAGCTCTCTATCAGGAGTTAAATCTGCCAGTTCTTTATCAGGAGTTAAATCTGTCAGCTCTTTATCAGGAGTTAAATCTGCCAGTTCTTTATCAGGAGTTAAATCTGCCAGTTCTTTATCAGGAGTTACATCTGTCAGCTCTCTATCAGGAGTTACATCTGTCAGCTCTCTATCAGGAGTTACATCTGTCAGCTCTTTATCATTAGTTACATCTGTCAGCTCTCTATCAGGAGTTACATCTGTCAGCTCTCTATCAGGAGTTACATCTGTCAGCTCTCTATCAGGAGTTAAATCTGTCAGCTCTCTATCAGGAGTTACATCTGTCAGCTCTTTATCAGGAGTTACATCTGTCAGCTCTTTATCAGGAGTTACATCTGTCAGCTCTCTATCAGGAGTTACATCTGTCAGCTCTTTATCAGGAGTTACATCTGTCAGCTCTCTATCAGGAGTTAAATCTGTCAGCTCTCTATCAGGAGTTAAATCTGTCAGCTCTCTATCAGGAGTTACATCTGTCAGCTCTTTATCAGGAGTTACATCTGTCAGCTCTTTATCAGGAGTTACATCTGTCAGCTCTTTATCAGGAGTTACATCTGTCAGCTCTCTATCAGGAGTTAACATCTGTCAGCTCTCTATCAGGAGTTACATCTGTCAGCTCTCTATCAGGAGTTACATCTGTCAGCTCTCTATCAGGAGTTACATCTGTCAGCTCTCTATCAGGAGTTACATCTGTCAGCTCTCTATCAGGAGTTACATCTGTCAGCTCTCTATCAGAGTTACATCTGTCAGCTCTCTATCAGGAGTTACATCTGTCAGCTCTCTATCAGGAGTTACATCTGTCAGCTCTCTATCAGGAGTTACATCTGTCAGCTCTCCATCAGGAGTTAAATCTGTCAGCTCTCTATCAGGAGTTAAATCTGTCAGCTCTCTATCAGGAGTTAAATCTGTCAGCTCTCTATCAGGAGTTAAATCTGTCAACTCTCTATCAGGAGTTAAATCTGTCAGCTCTCTATCAGGAGTTACATCTGTCAGCTCTCTATCAGGAGTTAAATCTGTCAGCTCTCTATCAGGAGTTAAATCTGTCAGCTCTCTATCAGGAGTTAAATCTGTCAGCTCTCTACCAACAGTCAAATCTGTCATTTCTACCAAGAGTCAAATCTGTCAGCTCCACCAATAGTCAAGTCTGTCAGCTCTATGGTCTGTTCCAACAGTCAAATCTATCAGCTCTCTACGAACTGTCAAATCTGTCAGTTTTACCTGTCAAGTCTGCCACTTTTACCAGTCAAATCTGTCAGTTTTTCCAGTCAAATCTGTCAGTTTTACAAGTCAAAGCTGTCAGCTTTACCACTCAAATCTATCAGCTTTACCACTCAAATCTATCAGCTTTACCAGTCAAATCTGTCAGTTTTACCAGTCAAATCTGTCAGCTTTACCAGTCAAATCTGTCAGCTTCACCAGTCAAATCTGTTAGCTTTACCAGTCAAATCTATCAGCTTTAGCTCTCTATACACAGTCAAATCTGTCAGCTTTAGCTCTCTATACACAGTCAAATCTGTCAGCTTTAGCTCTCTATACACAGTCAAATCTGTCAGCTTTAGCTCTCTATACACAGTCAAATCTATCAGCTTTAGCTCTCTATACACAGTCAAATCTGTCAGCATTAGCTCTCTATACACAGTCAAATCTGTCAGCTTTAGCTCTCTATACACAGTCAAATCTGTCAGCTCTCTACCAACGGTCAAATCTATAAAAATTTATCAGCCTAACCTGTCAATATTCTAATTCAATGTCAAAAATAATAACAGATTTGTAAAACAGAAATACATAGGCGACACTCTTCAATCTCATTTAGAAGCGTGGATTGTGTTGGTATTGATGGTTTTATTGCATATCCGGCAGCATTGCGACGCAGCCGGATTGACTGGTGGGTTGAGGATGTGCTGGCTTGTGTGTGGGTGCTTGGGTTGAGCTCTGGCTCCTGTGCTTGATTCGTAGAGGTGATATTTTGGGGGAATTAAATTGGGTGGAGGGACTCGAGTCCTGGAGGTGGGAAGTACAGTACCTGTACTCTGAAGGATGAGTGAGGATGTTACAGTACTGGAGGTGGGGCAGTACAGTGTCTGTACTCTGAAGGATGAGTGAGGATGTTACAGTACTGGAGGTGGGCAGTGCAGTGCCTGTATTCTGAAGGATGAGTGAGGATGTTACAGTACTGGAGGTGGGAAGTACAGTACCTGTACTCTGAAGGATGAGTGAGGATGTTACAGTACTGGAGGTGGGAAGTACAGTACCTGTCATATGTATTAATTATGTATGACACAGTATGTATACATAGTGTATGAAGGCTGTATACTGCATACAGCTGTGTGTATGACATACTAGTACTGCCAGAAACCTGGCTAGAGTACATATTAGTGTACTCAGGTGAGCTGATAGTGGCTGACACTCTGGCTGACTGGATGGCTGACACTCTGGTTGATTGGATGGCTGACACTCTGGTTGATTGGATAGCTGCCTGGATGACTGACTGACTGGATGGCTGACTGAATGGCTGCCTGCATGGCTGACTGGCTGATTGACTGTCTGATTGACTGGCTGACTGACTGGCTGATTGACTGGCTGACTGACTTACTGACAGACTGGCTGACCGACTGGCTGACTGACTGGCTGACTGGATGGCTGCCTCCTGGCTGTCTTGGGGATCAACGACCTCACACACACACACACACACACACACACACACACACACACACACACACACACACACACCTGTGTAAGGAGTCATTCACGACACTGTACACCGTGTACGTCAGGCCCATATAGCAGCACCAGTTTCGAACCCACACCTGGTCAAACACGTCAGGAAACTAAAGAAAGTGCAAAGGTTTGCGACAAGACTAGTCCCAGAGCTAAGAGGTATGTCCTACGAGGAGAGGTTAAGGGAAATCAACCTGACGACACTGGAGGACAGGAGAGATAGGGGGGACATGATAACGACAGAGGAATTGACAAAGTGAATAGGGAGAGGATGTTCCAGAGATGTGACACAGTAACAAGGGGACACAGCAACAAGGGGACACAGTAACAAGGGGACACAGCAACAAGGGGACACAGCAACAAGGGGACACAGCAACAAGGGGACAGAGCAAAAAGGGGGGACACAGCAACAAGGGGACACAGTAACAAGGGGACACAGCAACAAGGGGACACAGCAACAAGGGGACAGAGCAACAAGGGGACACAGCAACAAGTGGACACAGCAACAAGGGGACACAGCAACAAGTGGATACAGGAAGAAGGGGACACAGCAAGAAGGGGACACAGCAACAAGAGGACACAATAAGAAGGGGACACAACAACAAAGGGACACAGCAACAAGGGGACACAGCAACAAGTGGATACAGGAAGAAGGGGACACAGCAACAAGGGGACACAGCAACAAGGGGACACAGCAACAAGGGGACACAGCAACAAGGGGACACAGCAACAAGGGGACACAGCAACAAGTGGATACAGGAAGAAGGGGACACAGCAAGAAGGGGACACAGCAACAAGAGGACACAACAAGAAGGGGACACAACAAGAAGGGGACACAGCAACAAGTGGATACAGGAAGAAGGGGACACAGCAACAAGGGGATACAGCAATAAGGGGACAAAGCAACAAGGTCACGCAGCAACAAGGGGACACAACAACAAGGGGACACAGCAACATGGGGACGCAGCAACAAGGTGTCACAGCAACAAGGTGACATAGCAACAAGGGGACACAGCAACAAGGGGACACAGCAACAAGGGGACACAGCAACATGGGGACACAGAAACAAGGGACACAGCAACAAGGGGACACAGCAACAAGGGGACACAGCAACATGGGACACAGAAACAAGGGGACACAGCAACAAGAGGACACAGCAACAAGGGGCCCACAGAAACAAGGGGACACAGCAACAAGGGGACACAGCAACAAGGGGACACAGCAACAAGGGGACACAGCAACAAGGGGACACAGCAACAAGGGGACACAGCAACAAGGGGACACAGCAACAAGAGGACACAGCAACAAGGGGACACAGCAACAAGGGACACAGCAACAAGGGGACACAGCAACAAGGGGACACAGCAAAGGGGACACAGCAACAAGGGGACACAGCAACAAGGGGACACAGCAACAAGGGGACACAGCAACAAGGGGACACAGCAACAAGGGGACACAACTGGAAGTTGAAGACTCAGATGAGTCACAGGGATGTTAGGAAGTATTTCTTCAGTCACAGAGTTGTCAGGAAGTGAAAGAATCTGGAGAGTGATGTAGTGGAGGCAGGATCCATACACAGCTTTAAGAAGAGGTATGATAAAGCTCATGGAGCAAGGAGAGAGTGAACCCAGTAGCGACCAGTGAAGAGGCGGGTCCAGGAGCTGTGAATCGACCCCTGCAACCACCAATAGGTGAGTACAGACACACACACACACACACCTGTGACCTTAACACAGGCGTGGAGGTTACTACAGGTGTTATGACTCTTCCTTTCACATGTGTGTTTACACATGTTTCCTTAGGAGGGAGGGGGAGAGGGGTAAGGGAGAGGGGGAGGGGAGAGAGGAAGGGGAGAGAAATTAGGGGTGAGATGTAAAGATGGGAAGAAAGGTAGGGGGAGAGGGTGGTGGTCGAGGCTGCGTGTCTAGACTGTGGAGGGAGAGAGGGAAGTAGAGAGGGAGGGGGGGGAGGGAGGGAGGGAGGGAGGGAGGGAAGGAGAAGAGAGAGAGAGAGAGAGGAGAGAGAGGGGAGAGAGAGAGAGGAGAAAAGAGAGAGAGAGAGAGAGAGAGGAGAGACGAGGGAGAGAGAGAGAGACAGACAGACAGACAGACAGACAGACAAACAGAGAGACACAGACAGAGAGGACAATTTAATTTCCTGGTAACACACACACACACACACACACACACACACCACACACACACACACACACACACATACACTCCTCCCTCACATAAACAAATCAATCCATCAAACTGTGGTGGACAGCTGCTGGCACCACCCTGAACCTCCACCTTCCTTCACCCTACACAGGTAGTCCGCCCAACCCACAACCGAACGCCCGGGGTTGAATCCCGGGGTGAGGGGTAAGACCCCAGGCTCCTTCACACTTACTAACCTTCTTCACCCAACAGTAGATGTGCTAGGCTAAAGGACGTTTCACTGTGACAACGTTTCTACCTTACGTGACGCGGACCTTAAGACTCCAGGTCTACCTGGAGTCTACCTGGAGTCTACCTGGAGGGTATTACGGGAATCAACGCCCCTGCGGCCCGGTCCACGACCAGGCCTCCCGGTGAATTAGGGCCTGATCAACCATGCTGTTACTGCTAGCCGCTGTATAACCCCACAGGATTTAGCGCTACCAACTACAACGTCTTCACCTATATTATGGTGTACCTTTGAAGGTTTTGGAGAGTTCTATTACTATCGGAGCCCGGCCATGGGCCAGGCTCGTCGGTCTTGTAGTAACTAAGAGGTAGCCAGGTGTGGTGGGTTTCTACCTCTGATGTCCAGGGGAGATGGCTACATGACTTGGCTTTCTGGGTTATCATGGGTTATCATGGGTTATCATGGGTTATCATGGGTTATCATGGGTTATCATGGGTTATCATGGGTTATTATGGGTTATCATGGGTTATCATGGGTTATCATGGGTCATCATGGGTTATCAAGGGTTATCATGGGTTATCATGGGTTATCATGGGTTATCATGGGTTATCATGGGTAATCATGGGTTATCATGGGTTATCATGGGTTATCAAGGGTTATCATAGGTTATCATGGGTTATCATGGGTTATCATGGGTAATCATGGGTTATCATGGGTTATCATGGGTTATCATGGGTTATCATGGGTTATCATGGGTTATCATGGGTTATCATGGGTAATCATGGGTTATCATGGGTTATCAAGGGTTATCAAGGGTTATCATGGGTTATCATGGGTTATCATGGGTTATCATGGGTTATCATGGGTTATCATGGGTTATCATGGGTTATCATGGGTTATCATGGGTTATCATGGGTTATTATGGGTTATCATGGGTTATCATGGGTTATCATGGGTTATCATGGGTTATCATGGGTTATCAAGGGTTATCATGGGTTATCAAGGGTTATCATGGGTTATCATGGGTTATCATGGGTTATCATGGGTTATCATGGGTTATCATGGGTTATCATGGGTTATCATGGGTTATCATGGGTTATTATGGGTTATCATGGGTTATCATGGGTTATCATGGGTTTATCATGGGTTATCATGGGTTATCAAGGGTTATCATGGGTTATCAAGGGTTATCATGGGTTATCATGGGTTATCATGGGTTATCATGGGTTATCCGGCACACTTTTGTATCATCATTTGCAGGTTAGGTTAGGTAATGTTCGTCAGGAAACAGGACAAGTGTTTCCTGACGCAGGTCTTAGATGATGACCCGTCTTTGGAGGTTTTGGTCATCTGACCGAGGCCTTCCGCTGGCTTACCCCTCCATCCCTTTAAATATTATGGTCATTTATAACCATTATTATTGGTTATCATTTGCAGATGACACTGAAATAAGCAAGAAAGTCAATACGGTAGAGGACACTGAAAAAGTACAGGGTTTTCCAGTGGGCAGTGGACAAGAACATGACGTTCAGTGGTGATAAGTTCCAGTGGACAAGAACATGACGTTCAGTGGTGATAAGTTCCAGTGGACAAGAACATGACGTTCAGTGGTGATAAGTTCCAGTGGACAAGAACATGACGTTCAGTGGTGATAAGTTCCAGTGGACAGAACATGACGTTTCAGTGGTGATAAGTTCCATGGACAAGAACATGACGTTCAGTGGTGATAAGTTCCAGTGGACAAGAACATGACGTTCAGTGGTGATAAGTTCCAGTGGACAAGAACATGACGTTCAGTGGTGATAAGTTCCAGTGGACAAGAACATGACGTTCAGTGGTGATAAGTTCCAGCTGCTTAGGTATGGAAGGAATGAAGAACTTAAAAGGAACACTGTATACAGAACTCAAGAGGGTCACTAAATAGAGCGTAAGGAACATGTGGAAGACCTGGGAGTAATTATGTTAGCGGACCTTTCTTTTAAAAACCATAACAAGACAAAGATCACGACAGCCAGGAGGATCACTGGGTGGGTATTGAGAACTTTCAAAACAAGGGAAACAATGCCGATGGTGACACTCTTCAAATCGCTTGTGCTCCCTCACTTAGAATATTGCTCAGTGTTGACGGCCCCGTTCATAGCAGGAGAAATATCGGAGCTGGAACAAATACAGAGATCGTTTACGGCTCATATTGAGCCAGTAAAGCACCTGAACTACTGGGAACGCCTGCAAGTCTTGAACATGTACTCACTGGAGCGGAGGAGAGAGAGGTACATGATAATATATGCCTGGAAAGTACTCGAGGGCCTGGTGCCAAATCTGCACACTGCCATAACAACATACTGGAGTGAGAGATATGGGAGGAAGTGTAAAATAAACCCAGTGAGGAGCAGGGGTGCGGTGGGCACAATAAGAGAACACTGTATCAACATCCGTGGACACAATAAGAGAACACTGTATCAACATCCGTGGACACAATAAGAGAACACTGTATCAACATCCGTGGACACAATAAGAGAACACTGTATCAACATCCGTGGGCACAATAAGAGAACATTGTATCAACATCCGTGGACACAATAAGAGAACACTGTATCAACTTCCGTGGACACAATAAGAGAACACTGTATCAACATCCGTGAGCACAATAAGAGAACATTGTATCAACATCCGTGGACACAATAAGAGAACACTGTATCAACTTCCGTGGACACAATAAGAGAACACTGTATCAACATCCGTGGACACAATAAGAGAACATTGTATCAACATCCGTGGACACAATAAGAGAACATTGTATCAACATCCGTGGGCACAATAAGAGAACACTGTATCAACATCCGTGGACACAATAAGAGAACACTGTATCAACATCCGTGGGCACAATAAGAGAACACTGTATCAACATCCGTGGACACAATAAGAGAACACTGTATCAACATCCGTGGGCACAAATAAGAGAACACTGTATCAACATCCGTGGACACCAATAAGTAGAACACTGTATCAACATCCGTGAGCACAATAAGAGAACATTGTATCAACATCCGTGGACACAATAAGAGAACACTGTATCAACATCATGGGCACAATAAGAGAACACTGTATCAACATCCGTGGGCACAATAAGAGAACACTGTATCAACATCCGTGGACACAATAAGAGAACACTGTATCAACATCCTGGGCACAATAAGAGAACACTGTATCAACATCCGTGGACACAATAAGAGAACACTGTATCAACATCGTGGGCACAATAAGAGAACACTGTATCAACATCCGTGGGCACAATAAGAGAACACTGTATCAACATCCGTGGACACAATAAGAGAACACTGTATCAACATCCGTGGGCACAATAAGAGAACACTGTATCAACATCCGTGGACACAATAAGAGAACACTGTATCAACACCGTGGGCACAATAAGGAACACTGTATCAACATCCGTGGACACAATAAGAGAACACTGTATCAACATCCGTGGGCACAATAAGAGAACATTGTATCAACATCCGTGGGCACAATAAGAGAACACTGTATCAACATCCGTGGACACAATAAGAGAACATTGTATCAACATCCGTGGCCCCAGATTATTCAGCATCTTACCAGAAGATATCAGAAACACTGCTGGACAAATATCTTCACCAGGTGCCAGATCAACCAGGCTGTGATGGATATGTGGGCAGCGGATCTCCAGCAGCAACAGCCTGGTTGACCAGGCCCATGGCCGGGCTCCGAGAGTAGATTAACTCTCGAAACTCTTCAAAGGTATATCATAGGTTAAAGTATCCTGGGTTATTTACACACACACAGACACACACAACACACACACCACACACACACACACACACACACGCACACACACACACACACACACACACACACACACACACACACACACACACACACACACACACAGACGGTGTATCAAGCCTGGTAAGACAATACACGAGGCTACACTGAAGGCTCGAGCCACCGTCCGGGAACTGTCAGATAGACAGGGAAGTCTGACCTTGAGTTCTGCCAGTACAACACCGGCCTTGGACCACACCTGTGCTCACACCTGTGCTCACACCTGCTCTCATACTTGTTGTTAACGAATACAATACGCGCACAGACGGAGGATCGAGCCTGCAGAGCTCTTTGTTCTTACTACTGAGGTAATGTCCGTGTGCGTGTGGTACTTGGTGTTATGTACGTATGTGCTGGATGTACACATGTGTGTGAACCTATGTGCTGGGTGTACACATGTGTGTGAGTCTATGTACTGGATGTACACATGTGTGTGAGTCTATGTGTTGGGTGCACACATGTGTGTGAGTCTATGTGCTGGGTGTACACATGTGTGTGAGTCTATGTGCTGGGTGCACACATGTGTGTGAGTCTATGTGCTGGGTGTACACATGTGTGTGAGTCTATGTGCTGGGTGTACACATGTGTGTGTCTATGTGCTGGGTGTACACATGTGTGTGAGTCTATGTGCTGGGTGTACACATGTGTGTGAGTCTATGTGCTGGGTGTACACATGTGTGTGAGTCTATGTGCTGGGTGTACACATGTGTGTGAGTCTATGTGCTGGGTGTACACATGTGTGTGAGTCTATGTGCTGGGTGTACACATGTGTGTGAGTCTATGTGCTGGGTGTACACATGTGTGTGAGTCTATGTACTTGGTGTACACATGTGAGTCTATGTGCTGGGTGCACACATGTGAGTCTATGTGCTGGGTATACACATGTGTGTGAGCCTATGTGCTCGGTGTACACATGTGAGTCTATATTCTTGGTGTATACATGTGCACTTATCTGGAGGATGTACACATGTGCAATTATCTGTTGGGTATACACATGTACACTTACGGGGGGGGATGTCCAAAATTCAGTTATCTGTTGGGTTAACATGCACTTATCTGGGGTTACACATAAACGTAAACAGGTAAAAAAAAAGGGGGAAAAAAAGTAAAAAAATCAGAAACGTTTAAAAAACAGTAAACAATAAATAAAAAAAGGGAAAAACGTAAACAAACATTAGGACATTAAAAACAAGGGAAAAGAAAAAGAAGTTAAAAGAAAAAAAGGGAGGAAAAAAAAAAGAGAGAGAGAAAAGGGGAAAAGAAGAGGAGGAGAGGGGAGAAAAAAAAGAGAGAGGGAGAGGGAGAGAGAGAGGAGGAGAGAGAGGAGAGAGAAGAGGGGAAAAGGAGGGGGAGAGAGAGAACATTTCATAGTATTATTTACTAACAATGAAGGCGACTCTATCTCTTTCTCTCTTCGCCCCAAACACCAGTGTTCTTGCAGCACCTGGTGGCCCTCACTAAGGGCGACTTTCCCCCGTACAACACACAAAATGACCTTAATTTGGGCCCTGCCTGGTTCAGGGACGACGGGTAACTACGCTGTTTGTTACATCATCCACGCCAATTCCATTATCTAATCACTTGTTTGCCCTAACACGCACCCACCTTTGGAGAACAGAAACCTAGCTATGAGGTTTTAAAGCCTAATTTGCCCAAAGTGAAAGGGGGTGGTGGTTTCTAAAGAGTTTAGTGTCAAAAACAATAATTTAGATTTATCAGGGTCACAATAGTTTTTACTGGGTTTTCAATGTTGTTATGGGTCACAAAAGTTTTTACTGGGTCACAATGTTGTTACTGGTCACAAAAGGGTTTTTACTGGTATAATAGTTTTCTGGGTCCCAAAAGTTTTCTGGGGACCCTTAGTTGTTACTGGGGCACAATAGTTGTTCTGGGTCACATAGTTTTTTTATGGGTCAAATAGTTTTTTACGGGTCACAATATTGTTTCTGGGTCACAAAGTTGTTATGGGTCCAATAGTTGTTACTGAGTCATAATGTTGTTACTGGGTCACAATAGTTTTTATGGGGTCCAAAAAAGTTGTTATGGGGCACAATAGTTGTTACTGGTCACAAATTGTTACTGAGTCATAATAGTTGTTACTGGGGGCACAATAGTTTTTACGGGTCATAATAGTTGTTTTCTGGGTTAAATAGTTGTTACGGGGCCAATAGTTGTTTGGGTCACAATATTGTTATGGGTCACGTATTGTTACTGGGGGCATAATAGTTTTACTGGGTTATAATAGTTGTTTTCGGGTCCCAATAGTTGTTTCTGGGGGCACAATAGTTTACTGGGGCACAAAATTTTAATGGGGTCACAATAGTTTTTTAAAGGGTCACAATAGTTTTTTAATGGTCACAATGTTGTTATAGGGGCATAATAGTTTTTACTGGGTCACAAAAGTTTTTTACTGGTCACAGAGTTGTTATGGGGGACAATAGTTTTTACTGGGTCACAGTATTGTTACGGGTCACAATGTTTTTCTGTGGAAGATTGTTTAATTTGACCACAAGGGTGATTTTGGGTCGATCAGCTTGCAGATATCGACCTATGACTACCACATGTCTCTAAGGGTGATTTTCGAAAAAGTGACTGGGAAATTGACCTTAAGACATCTTTCCCATAAGGTGATCTTTTTGTGGATTAAAAGAGGAAATACGACCTTACGACACTCAATCCCTAAGGGGATTCTGGGGAGTAATGAGGAAATATCGACCTTCAACCCAATCCCTAAGGTGAATTCTGAGTATTTAAAGAGGAAAAATCGACCTTAGAACCCAACCGGGGGGGTTTTGGTCAATTTGAAAATATGACCTTTGGGGGCCTACCCGGAATAGATCTTTTTGCTTAACGGTGGTGACGCCTTTTTAAAAACGCACCCCGGGGAGGGGCAAGGGGGAGGTAATCGGGTTTATGCGAGAAGATGAAGGATTTATAACGCTTGGTCAGAAAATAACAAAAACAAATAAAAACCCCAAAAAACTTTTTTAAAAAACAACAAAACATCTAAAGCAACAAAACATCTTTTAATGGAACAATAAAAACATCAAAAAACAAAATCACAATATATGAACAAAACTCAAAACAACAGTAACAATAAACCCAAAAAAACCGAATAATAACATCATAAAACATAACAATAACTCAAAAAAAACAGCAACAATACGACATAAAAAAAACATCAAAACAAAAATAAAAACATAAAATAACACAATAACAAATAATAACACAAAAACAAAATAAAAATCAAAAAAAAAACAATAAAAACCAATAACAACAATAAAAATAACAACAAAACAAAAACCAAAAATCAAAACCCCAATAACAACAAAACAAAATCAATAAAAATAAAAACAAACAAAAAAAATAACCCCCAAAAAATAACAAAAAAACAAACCAAAAATACAACAAAACCAAAACAACAAAAACCAAAACAAAAAACAAAAACAACTAACAAAAAACCCCTAAAAACCAATAAAAACAAAACAAAAAAAACAAAACAACAATAACAAAAACCCAAAAAACAATAAAAAAATCCAATAACAATAACCCCCAAAACAAAACAAAAAAAAACAAAAATACCAATAAAAAAACAAAAACAATAAAAAACAATAACAAAATAACAACAATAACAAAAACAATAACAAAAAAACAACAAAACCAAAAAACAAAAAACAAAACAATAACAAAAACAAAAAACAACAAAACCAAAACAAAAAAAAACCCCAAAAAAAACCAACAATAAAAAAAAACCAATCAAAAAACAAAAACAAAAAACAACAAAACAAAAACAAAAATAACAACAAAAAAATCAAAAAACAAAAAAACAAAACAACCAAAAACCAAAACAACAATAACAAAAAAACTAACCAAAACCAAAAACAAAAAAAAATAACAAAAAAAAACAAAACAATAACAACAAAAAAACAAAACAATAAAAAAATAAAAACAAAACAAAAAACCAAAACAAAACCAAAACAACAAACAACAAAACAAACAACAAAAAAATAACCCCCCAAAAACCATAAAACAAAAAAAAACAAAAATCTCCAAAACAAAAACAACAAAACCAAAAAAAAACACAAAACAAAAAAACAAAAAAAACAAACAAACAACAAAAAAATCCAAAACAAAAAAAACAAAACAAACAACAATAAAAAATAACAAAAAAACAAAAAAAACAAAACAAAACAAAAATAACAAAAATTTAACAAAAAACAATAACAAAAAAACAATAACAACAATAACAAAAAAACCAAACAATAACAACAATAAAAACTAACCAAAACAAAAACAACAATAACCAAAAAACAACAAAAACCAAAAAACAAAAACAAAACAACAAAAAACCAAAAAAAAACAAAAAACCAAAACCAAAAAAAACAAAAAAACCAAAAAAACAAAAACCAAAAAAACCCAATAACAACAATAAAAAACCAAAACAAAAAAAAAACCAAAAAACAATAACAAAAACAATAAAAACATAACAACAATAACAACAAAAAAAAAAACAAAACAAAAAACAAAAACCAAAAACAAAAAAATAAAAACAATAACAAAAACAACAAAACCAACAAAAAACAAACAAAAAAAAAAAAAAACCCCCAAAAACCAAAAAAAAATTTAAAACAAAACAACAAAACAACAAAACAAAAAAACAAAAACCCAACAAAAAACAAAACCCAAAAACAACAATAACAAAACAACAAAAAAAAAAACCCAAAAAAAACAAAAAAACCCCCCAAAAAAAACAATACAAAACAAAAAAAAAAACAATAACCAAAACAACAAAAACAAAAACCAAAACAATAAAAACCAACAATAACAATAACAACAAAACAAAACAAAAAAACAATAAAAAAATAAAAACCCATAACAAAAATAACAAAACAAAACAAAAAACAAAAAAAACAACAAAACAAAAAACAAAAACCCAAAAACAATACAAAATAACAAACACTAAAAACAAAACAACAATAACAATAACAAAAAACAAAACCAATAACAACAAAACAACCATAAAAAAATACAACAAAACAAAAATTTAAAAAACCCAAAAATAACAACAATAACAATAAAACAAAACCCAAAAAAACAATAAAAACAATAACAAAACCAAAAACAAAAACAACAATAAAACAAAAACAAAAAAACTAAAACAAAACAAAAATAACAACAAAACAAAAAAATAAAAACAATAACAAAAAAAAATCAAAAAAAAATAACAAAAAAACAATAACAAAAAAACTAACAACAATAACAAAAATAACAATAACAATAAAAAAATACACAAAACAAAAACAAAATAACAACAAAACAATAACAACAATAACAAAAAAAAATAAAAAAACAAATAACAACAATAACAACAATAACAAAACAACAAAAAAAACAACAATAACAAAACAACAAAAAAACAAAAAAATAACAACAATAACAACAAAAAAAAACAAAACAAAAAAACAACAATAAAACAATAACAAAAAAAAAAACAATAACAACAAAAACAATAACAACAATAACAAAATAACAACAAAAAAAACAACAATAACAACAAAAACAAAAACAACAATAACAAAAATTTAAAAACAATAACAACAATAACAAAACAACAAAAACAACAATAACAACAAAACAAAAAAAACAAAAAAAAATAACAATAACAAAAATAACAACAATAACAAAAAAACCAATAACAACAATAACAAAAAACAATAACAAAAATAACAATAACAACAATAACAACAAAACAAAAATAAAAAAAAAACAAAAATAACAAAAAACAACAAAACAATAACAACAATAACAAAATAACAACAATAACAAAAACAACAAAAATAAAAACAAAACAACAAAACAACAAAACAATAACAACAAAACAACAATAAAACAAAAAACAAAAATAACAAAAAAATAACAAAATAAAAATAACAACAAAAACAACAAAAACATAACAAAAATAAAAACAATAACAATAACAACAATAAAACAAAACAAAAATAAAAAAACAAATAACAATAACAAAAATAACAACAAAAACAACAATAACAAAAATAAAAACAATAACAAAAACAACAATAAAAAAATAACAACAATAACAACAAAAACCCAAAAAACATAACAACAATAACCAAAACAACAAAAAAAACAACAAAAAACAAAATAACAAAACAACAAAACAACAATAAAAAAAAAAAAACAATAAACAATAACAATAAAAAAATAACAACAATAACAATAACAACAAAACAACAATAAAAAAATAAAAAATAACAATAAAAAAATAACAACAATAACAAAAACAATAAAAACAAAACAATAACAACAAAAACAATAACAACAATAACAAAAATAACAACAAAAACAACAATAACAATAACAACAATAAAAAAAACAATAAAAAAACAACAATAACAAAATAACAACAATAACATTAACAAAAAAAAAACAACAATAAAAAAACAAAATAACAACAAAAAACAAAAAAAAAAAATAAAAACAACAATAACAACAATAACAAAAAACAATAACAACAAAACAATAAAAACAATAACAACAAAAAAACAACAAAAAAACAAAAAATAAAACAATAAAACAATAAAAACAATAAAAACAAAAACAAAAAACAAAAACAACAATAACAACAATAAAAACTAACAAAAATAACAATAACAACAATAACAAAATAACAACAAAAAAAACAACAAAAAACAACAAAACAATAACAACAAAAAACAATAACAACAATAACAACAATACAACAATAACAATAACAACAATTTTAAAAAAAAACAATAACAACAAAAACAACAATAAAAAAATAACAACAATAACAACAATAACAATAACAACAATAACAAAAAACAATAACAACAATAACAACAAAACAAAACAACAAAAAACAATAACAAAAATTAAAACAATAACAACAAAACAAAACAACAAAAAAACCCAAAAACAATAAAAACAATAACAAAAAAACAATAACAAAATAACAATAACAAAAATAAAACAAAAAAATAACAACAATAACAACAATAACAATAACAACAATAAAAACAAAACCCCAAAAACAATAACAACAATAACAAAACACAAAACAACAATAACAAAAAAACAAAAAATAAAAAAACAATAACAAAAACAACAATAACAACAAAAACAACAATAACAAAAAACAATAACAACAATAAAAAAATAAAAAAATACCAAAAAACCAATAAAAACAATAACAACAATAACAATAACAACAATAAAACAAAAAAATTACAACAATAACAACAATAAACAAAACAATAAAAAAAAACAACAATAAAAAAACAACAAAAACAACAATAACAACAAAAACCCAAAAACAATAACAACAAAAACAACAATAAAAAAATAACAACAATAACAACAATAACAATAACAACAATAACAACAAAACAATAACAAAAATAACAAAAATAACAACAAAAACCAAAAAAACAAAATTAACAACAATAAAACAAAACAATAACAACAAAACAACAAAACAATAAAACAAAAAAACCCAAAAAACAAAACAACAATAAAACAATAACAAAAAAACAAAAAAACCAAAAACAACAAAAAAATCAAAAAAACAAAAATAACAACAATAACAAAAACCAAAAAAACAATAACCAAAAACAAAACAATAACAACAATAACAATAACAAAAATAACAAAAAATAAAAAACCCAAAAATAAAAAAAAACAAAAAAACAACAAAAACAATAACAAAAATAAACAAAAATAACAACAATAACATAAAAAACCAATAAAACAAAACAAAACCAACAAAACAATAACAAAATAACAACAATAACAATAACAACAATACAATAACAAAAAAATAAAACAATAACAACAATAACACAAAAACAAAAAACAAAAACAAAATAACAATAAAAACAATAACAACAATAACAAAAATAACATAACAACAATAAAAATAACAACAATAACAACAAAACAAAAAAAGCAACAAAAAAACAATAACAAAACAACAAAACAATAACAACAAAAACAACAAAATAAAATAAAAACAAAAACAACAAAACAATAACAAAAACAACAATAACAATAACAACAATAACAACAAAACAATAACAACAAAAACAATAACAAAACAACAAACAACAATAACAAAAATAAAACAATAACAAAAACAACAAAAACAACAATAACAACAATAAAAACAATAACAATAAAAAAAAAAAATAACAAAAACAAAAAAAAAACAATAACAATAACAACAAAACAATAAAAACAAAACCAAAAAATAACAATAACAACAATAACAAAAAAAAAACAACAAAACAAAACAACAAAAACAAAACAATAAAAACAATAACAATAACAATACAACAAAACAAAAACAACAAAAACAAAAAAAAACAATAACAACAATAACAATAACAAAATAACAAAAACAACAAAAACAAAAACAAAAAAAACAATAAAAATAACAACAAAACAACAATAACAACAATAACAAAACAACAATACAATAACAATAAAAACAAAACAATTAAACAAAAAACAAAACAAAAACAAAAATAACAATAAAAACAAAAACAAAAAAATAAAAACCAATAACAATAACAACAAAACAAAAATAACAACAACAACAATAACAACAATAACAATAACAACAATAAAAAACAAAACAACAATAACAATAACAACAAAACAAAAAATAACAACAAAACAACAACAACAATAACAACAAAATAAAACAACAAAAAAACAATAAAAACAATAACAATAAAAACAAAACAAAAATAACAATAACAACAATAACAATAAAAACAATAACAAAAAAACAAAAATAACAACAAAACAATACAACAAAAACAACAAAACAAAAAAAAATAAAATAAAAACAATAACAACAAAAACCCCAACATAACAATAACAACAATAACAACAATAACAACAATAACAACAATACAATAACAAAAATAAAACAAAACAACAATAACAAAAAACAACAATAAAAATAACAACAAAACAAAAATAACAACAATAACAACAATAACAACAAAAACAACAATAAAAACAATAACAACAAAACAATAAAAACAATAACAACAATAACAAAAATAACAAAAAAAACAAAAAATAACAAAACAACAAAAAAACAACAATAAAAACAATAACAACAATAACAATACAAAATAAAACAAAAAACAATAAAAAAATAACAACAATAACAACAATAACAACAAAACAACAAAACAAAACAACAAAAACAAAATAACAACAATAACAACAATAACAATAACAACAAAACAAAAATAACAACAATAACAACAAAACAATAACAACAATAACAACAATAACAAAACAACAAAAACAAAAATAACAAAATAACAACAAAACAACAATAACAAAAACAACAATAACAACAATAACAACAATAAAAACAAAAAATAAAAACAATAAAACAAAACAACAAAAAACAAAAACAAAATAAAAATAACAACAATAACAACAATAACAATAACAACAATAACAACAATAACAAAAATAACAACAATAACAATAAAACAATAACAATAACAACAAAAAAACAATAACAATAACAACAATAACAAAAACAACAATAAAAAACAATAACAATAAGAACAATAACAAAACAAAAATAACAACAATAACATAAACCAATAACAACAAAAACAACAATAAAACAAAACAACAATAACAACAATAACAACAAAACAACAATAACAACAATAAAAATAACAACAATAACAATAAGAACAAAACAATAAAAAAATAACAACAATAACAACAAAAACAAAAATAACAATAACAACAATAACAAAACAACAAAAACAATACAACAATAACAACAATAAAAATAACAACAAAACAATAACAACAATAACAACAATAACAATAAAAACCAAAACAATAACAAAATAAAATAACAACAAAAACAACAATAACAACAATAACAACAAAACAATAAAAAAATAACAATAACAATAACAACAAAACAATAAAAACAATAACAATAAAACAAAAACAATAACAACAATAACAACAATAACAACAAAAACAATAACAACAATAACAACAATAACAACAAAAAAAAAACAACAATAAAAATAAAAACAATAACAACAAAACAACAATAACAACAAAAACAACAATAAAATAACAAAACAACAATAAAACAAAACAAAAACAACAATAACAATAACAACAAAACAATAACAACAATAACAACAATAACACAATAAAAACAATAACAACAAAACAAAAAACAATAACAAAACAACAATAACAATAAAAACAATAACAACAATAAAAATAACAACAAAACAAAACAACAATAAAAACAATAAAAATAAGAAAAATAACAATAACAACAATAACAAAACAAAAATAACAACAATAAAAAAAAATAACAACAATAACAAAACAAAATAACAATAACAACAATAACAAAATAACAACAAAACAAAAAAACAATAAAAACAATAACAACAATAACAATAACAACAAAAACCATAACAACAAAAACAACAATAACAACAATAACAACAAAATAACAAAAAAAAAACAAAAATAACAACAAAACAATAACAACAAAACAAAAACAACAATAACAATAACAACAATAACAACAATAACAAAAAAAACAAAAACAATAACAACAATAACAATAACAACAATAACAAAAATAACAAAAAAAACAATAACAACAATAACAATAAAAAAAACAAAACAACAAAACAAAAATAAAAATAAAAACAAACAATAACAACAAAACAATAACAACAATAACAATAACAACAATTCAATAACAACAATAACAACAATAACAATAACAATAACAACAATAACAACAAAAACAAAACAATAACAACAAAAACAACAATAACAACAATAACAACAATAACAATAACAATAACAACAATAACAATAACAACAATAACAATAACAACAATAACAATAACAACAATAACAACAATAACAATAACAACAATAACAACAATAACAATAACAACAATAACAATAACAATAACAACAATAACAATAACAACAATAACAATAACAACAATAACAATAACAACAATAACAACAATAACAACAATAACAATAACAACAATAACAATAACAATAACAACAATAACAATAACAACAATAACAATAACAACAATAACAATAACAACAATAACAAAAATTAAATAAAAACACTAAAAGAAGAACAAAGGAAAAACAGAAGAACAAGAGAATAACAAGAACAACAACAACAGAAACTGTTACTTCCTGTTTGTATTTACGCCTACCGTTACTTACCTCTCCTGTTGTTCTCCGTTACCTGTTATCCTCCTACTGGCTTCCTGTTGTCATTTATCTGTTATCCTCCTGTTATTCTCTTTTCTCTGTTATCCTCTTTCTTCTGTTATCTTCCTGTTATTCCCTTTACTCTGTTTCCCCCTGGTATCTTCTTTTCTCTGTTGTTCTTCTGTTATCTTCTATTATCCTCCTGTTATCTTCTCTCTGTTATCCTCTTCTCTCTGTTATCTTCATGTTATCCTCTATTTTCTGTTATCTTCCTGTTATCCTCTATTTTTCTGTTATCTTCCTGTTATCCTCTATTTTCTGTTATCTTCCTGTTATCCTCTATTTTCTGTTATCTTCCTGTTATCCTCTATTTTCTGTTATCTTCCTGTTATCCTCTATTTTCTGTTATCTTCCTGTTATCCTCTATTTTCTGTTATCTTCCTGTTATCCTCTATTTTCTGTTATCTTCCTGTTATCCTCTATTTTCTGTTATCTTCCTGTTATCCTCTATTTTCTGTTGTCTTTCTGGTATCCTCTTCTCTCTATTACCTTCCTGTTATCCTCTTCTGTCTGTTATGCTTCTGTTATCCTCTTTCTATTACCCTCCTGTTATCCTCTTCTCTCTGTTATCTTCCTGTTATCCTCTGTTCTCTGTCATCCTCCTGTTATCATCTTTCTGTTATCCCCCTGTTATCATCTGGTTTCTGTTATGTTCCTGTTCTGACCTGTACTGAGTTATCCCAATCCCGGATATGGGATTAGCCAGCCCGCTAATCCCAGACCTGGGATACCGAGGATACTGCGGGATACCAAGAACATTCTGGGATACTAGAAGATATCAGAGGATACCTGGGTTATCTACGATACCCTGGGATACCGGGGATATTGCGGGATACCACGAACATTCTGGGATGCTAAAAGATATCAGAGGATACCTGGGTTATCCTACAATACCCTGGGATACCGGGGATACTGCGGGATACCACGAACATTCTGGGATGCTAAAAGATATCAGAGGATACCTGGGTTATCCTACAATACCCTGGGATACCGGGATACTGCGGGATACCACGAACATTCTGGGATGCTAAAAGATATCAGAGGATACCTGGGTTATCCTACAATACCCTGGGATACCGGGGATACTGCGGGATACCACGAACATTCTGGGATACTAGAAGAAATCAGAGGATACCTGGGTTATCCTCTGATACTAAGGCTATCCCTTAGTATCCTAAGGTATCCCTTAGGATACTAAGGGATGCCTAACGGTACACAGGGATACCCCTAGGATACCCAGGAAAACCCTAGCAAATTCAAGATCACCCAGGGATACCCAGGGATACCATAAGATACCTAAGGATACCAAAACAACCATGAGAAGAAATACTTAAAAAATGTTGCAGTTTCCCATTAAATTTAAATAAGATTTAAAATAGTATACCATTAATTATTATTATTATTATTATTATTATTATTATTATTATTATTATTATTATTATTATTATTGTTATTATTATTATTATTATTATTATTATTATTGTTATTATTTTTATTATTATTATTATTATTATTATTATTATTATTATTATTGTTATTATTATTATTATTATTATTATTATTATTATTATTATTATTATTATTGTTATTATTATTATTATTATTATTATTATTATTATTATTGTTTTTTTTATTATTTTTTATTTTTAAATTTTTTAATTTTATTTTTTTTATTTTTTTAAATTTTATTTTTTTTTTTTAAAAAAATTAAAAAATTTTTTTTAAAATTATTTTTAAATTTTAATTTTTAAAAATTTTTTTTTTATTTTTTAAATTTTATTAATTTCCCGGGGTTGGGGGTTAAAAATTTAAAAATTAAATTAATAAAATTAAAAAATTAAAAATAAAAAAAATTAAAAATTTAAAATAATTTAAGGAGTTTTTTGGGGGTTTAAAATTAAAAATGAAAGCGGGGAAGGCGCAGGGGAAGGCAGCAGGTGAAAGGCACAGTGAAGGGCAGCAGTAAAGGGAAAGGCGGGTAAAAGGAAAGCGGGTGAAGGCGCGTGAAGGCAGCATTTGAAGGCAGCATGAACCCGCATAAAAGGCAGCAGTGAAGGGCCCAGAGGAAGGCACCAGTGAAGGCAGCAAGTGAAGGAAACGTGAAGTGGGGGCGGGTTTGAAGGAAGCGGGTGAAGGCGCAGTAAAGGAAAGCAGTAAAAGGCAGCAGTGGTGGAGCAGTGAAGGCAGCATTTGAACCCATTTGAAGGCCAGCAGTGAAAAAAAAAAAGGCGGGCAGAAATTTAAGGGCCCAGCAGTAAAGGGGCAGCAGTGAAGGAAAGCAGTAAAGGGGCCCCCGGGCAGTGAAGGCAGCAGGGGAAGGGGCAATTTGAAGGCAGCATAAAGGGGGAGCGGGGTTGGCCAGCAGGGGAAGGCAGCGGGGTGAAGGCAAAAATTGAAGGCAGCAGTGAAGGCAGCGGGGTAAAGGGGCAGCATTTAAAAGGCGCAGTGAAGGAAAACGGTTTTTGAAGGCAGCAGTGAAGGCAGCATTTAAAAGGCAGCAGGAAGGAAAGCAGGGGAAGGCTTTTAAAATAAAGCCCAGCAGTGAAGGAAAAAAAGTGAAGGCAAAAAAGGTGAAAGGAAAGCAGTGAAGCGGGGCAGTGAAGGCGCATTTAAAGGGGCGCGTGAAGGCACAATTGAAGGCAGCAGTAAAAAGGCATAAAATGAAGGCGCAGTGAAGGCAGCAAAAACCCCCACCCATTGAAGGCAGCAGGAAGGCAGCAGTAAAGGAAAGCGGGGTGGAAGGGCAGCAGGAAAGGGGCATCAATGAAGGCAGCATTTTGAAGGCAGCAGTAAAGGCAGCAGTGAAGGCAGAAAAGGGGGAAGGAGCAGGAAAGGGCCCCCAAGCAAGTAAAGGGCCTTCATTTGAAGGAAAGCAGTGAAGGCAGCAGTGAAAGGGCACAATAAAAGGCATGCAGTGAAGGGGGCAGCAGTGAAGGCCCAGCATTTGGAGGAGTGAAGGCAGCAGTGAAGGCACCGGGTGAAGGCACAGTAAAAAGGCAGCTTTTGGGGCAAGCATTTGGAAGGCCCAAAAAATGAAGGCAGCAGTGAAGGCCCTCAGTAAAAGGCCCAGCAGGGGGAAGGCCCAGCAGTAAAGGGGCAGCATTTGGGGCCACAGTAAAAGGGCGCATTTTGAAGGCAGGGGTGAAGGCACAGTGAAGGCAGCATGGGGAAAAAAGCAGGGGAAGGCACCCAG
Source organism: Cherax quadricarinatus (assembly GCF_026875155.1). NCBI lineage: Eukaryota > Metazoa > Arthropoda > Malacostraca > Decapoda > Parastacidae > Cherax > Cherax quadricarinatus. Next base: position 75,129,681 of record NC_069407.1, read on the forward strand.
GGGAAGGCAGCATTTGGGGAGTTGTGAAGGAAAAGGGCGGTAAAGGGGCCACCCAGTGAACCAGCAGGGGAAGGCAGCAGTGAAGGATTAATAAAGGCAGCAGTGAAGGCGCATTTGAAGGCAGAAAGGGGGAAGGCGGGAAAGTGGAAGGCACAGTAAAGGCGCGGTGAAGGCACAGTAAAGGGCCCAGAAAGTAAAGGGAAAATCATTTAAAAGGGCGCAGTGAAGGCAACCGTGAAGGCAGCATTTTGGGCGCAGGGGAAGGCACCCAGTGAAGGAAAGGGCAGTGGGAAGGCAGAGTGAAGCAAAAGTAAAAGGCATCGGGTGAATGGAAAGCAGTGAAGGGCCAGGTTAAAGGGCCAGGAAAGGCTCAGGGGGAGCAGGGGAAGGCACCGGGTTTGGAAAAGGAAAGCAGTGAAGGCCCGGGCCATTTAAAGGGGCAGCGTAAGGCCCGTGAAAAAAGGCAGTAAAAGGCCCCAAGCATAAGGAGCATTTTAAAAGGCCCAGCATTTGAAGGCACCCAGGGGAAGGCAGCAGTAAAAGGAATCATTTTGGGTTCCCAGTGGTGGGCCAGCAGTGTAAGGCCCGCGGGTGAAGGCAGCAAAAAAAGGCAGCAGGGGAAGGCCCCAGGAAGGCGCGGGGAAGGAAAACCCGTAAAGGGCAGCATTTTAAAAAGGTTTTCAGTAAAGGGCCCAGCAGTAAAGGGCAGCATTTGGGGGGAAGGGAACAGCAGTAAAGGAGCATTTGAACGGGCAGTAAAAGGAAAGGTTTTAAGGCCAGCAGGGGAAGGCAGCAGTAAAAGGGGCATCAGTAAAGGCCCGCTTTGAAGGCAGCAGTGAAGGGGGGCAGTAAAAAGGCACCCTTTAAAGGCAGCGTAAAAAGGAAAGGGGCAGTGGAAGGCCCCAAACCCCGGGGGAAGGGCGGGAGGGGAAGGCCAGCAGTGAAAGGCAGCGGGTGAGGCCCGCAGTGGAAGGGAAATAAAGTAAAGGGCCCCCAAGGCACTTTGAAGGCACACTGAAGGCACCCAAGTAAAGGGGGCCAGAAAGGGGGAAGGCAGCAGTAACGGCGCAGTAAAAGGGCCCACCCAGGGGAAGGCGCAGTGAAGGCAGCAGGGGGGGAAGGCAGCAGTGAAAGGCGGGCGGGTGAAGGGGAAAAAATAAAAAGTGAAGGGCACAGTGAAGGCGGGCAGGGGAAGGCACAGTAAAGGCAGAGGGGGAGGAAAAAAACCCAGTAAACGGAAATCAGTGAAGCAGCAGTGAAGGCAGCGGGTGAAGGAAACCCAGTAAAAGGCGGGCAGTAAAAAGGCAGCAGGGGAAGGCAGCAGTAAAAAGGCACCCAGTAAAGGCAGAAATTTGAAGGCAGAAAGAGAAGGGAAAGCAGTGAAAGGCATCAGGAAGGAAAGCATTAAAGGGCCGGGCAGTGAAAGGCTTTAGTGAGGGCAGAAGTAAAAGGCATCAGTGAAGGCGGGCCTTTTAAAGGCAGCAGTGAAAGGGCACCCAGGGGGGGCAGCGTGAAGGCGAAAGAAAAAGGGGCAGCAGTGAAAGGCAGCGTGAAGGAAGGGCCAGGGAAGGCAGCATTTGAAAGGGCAGCGGGAAGAAACCCCCAGCAGTGAAGGCACCCAGTAAAGGCAGCATTTAAGGCAGCAGGGGAAGGGCCCGCAGTGAAGGAAATCAGTGAAGGAAAGCATTTGAAGGCATAAGTGAAAGGAAAGCATTTAAAAAGGCTTTCAGTAAAGGGCACCCGTAAAGGGGCACAGTAAAGGCCCACCCGGGGAAGGAATCAGTAAAGGCAGCAGTGAAAGGGGCTTTCAGTAAAGGGCCCAGCATTTGGAAAGGCAGCAGTGAAGGCAGCAGTGAAGGGGAAAAAGCAGTAAAGGCCCAACCCGTGAAGCATCAGTAAAAAGGCAGCAGTGAAGGCAGAGGGGAAGGAAAGCAGTGAAGGAACCCGTAAAAGGCTCAGTAAAAGGCAGAAGTAAAAATTTTAAGGCATCAGTGAAAGGAGCAGTAAAAGGCAGCAGTGGGGGGAAAAAAGCATTTTGAAGGGCCAGAAAAGGGTTGAAAGGCATCATTTAAAGGGCAGCAGTAAAGGGGCAGAAATTTTGAAGGCGCAGTGAAGGGAAAAGGGGGAAAGGCCCAAAAAGTGAAGGCAGCATGAAGGCATCATTTAAAGGGCACCCAGTGGGAAGGGAAATAAAGTGAAGGGCAGCAGTAAAAAGGCAGCAGTAAAGGGGCAGCAGGTAAAAAGGAAAGCCAGTGAACCCCAAGCAGGGGAAGGGGCACCCGTGAAGGGCAAGCAGGGGGGAAAAGGGGCAGAAAGTGAACGCAGAAAGTAAAAGGCAGCAGTGAAGGGCAGCAGGAAGGCACCCAGTAAAAAGGGCACCCCGGGGTGAAGGCGGCAGTGAAAGGGCGGGGAAAAAGGGGAAGGCACGCAGTGAAAGGGCACCCAGTAAAGGGGCAGCAGGGGAAGGGCCCAAGCAGTGAAGGAAAGGAAAAATTAAAAGGCATCAGTAAAGGCCCAGAGTGAAGGCAGCAGGTGAAGGAAAAGCAGTGAAGGCAGCAGTGAAGGCACCCAAGTAAAAGGCATCGTAAAAGGCAGCAGTAAAGGGTTTTTAAAGTAAAGGCGGGGCAGTAAAGGCCCGCAGTGAAGGCAGCAGGGAAAAAGGAAAAGCAGTGAAAGGCGCAGTAAAGGGCAGAAAGTGAACGGGTAAAAATTTTAATATAATTTGGTTTGGGTAAAACTTTAATATCCCTGTGTTTTTTTGGGTGTGGGGTTGTGGTGTGTTTGTGTGTGTGTTGTGTGTGTGGTGTGTTGTGTGTGGGTTTTGTTTTGTGTTTTTGGTGGGGGTGTGTTTTGTTGTGTGTTGTTGTGTTGTGTGTTGTGTTTTGTTGTTTGTGTGTGTTTTTTGTGTGTGTTGTGTTTGTGTTGTTGTGTGCGTGTTGTGTGTTTTGTGGGGGGTTGTGTTTTGTTGTGTGTGTGTTTGTTTTTGGGGTGGGGGGTGTTTTTGGTGTGGGGGTTGTTTTGTGTGTGTATCTTGTTTGGTTTTTTGGTTTTGTTGGGCTGTTTGTGGTTGTGGGGGGTTTTGTGTTTTTCATTAGGGGTGAGTTCTTATTGTTTTTTTGTTTTGGTTTTTGGTGTTTTTTTTTGGGGTTTTTAAATTTTTTATTAATTTTTACTCCCCCTTTTTCCAAAATACCCCCCCCATTCCCCCCCCAATTTTCCCCCCCACATAATTTTTAATAAACCCCCCCATATTTTCCCCCTTTCCCCCTTCCAATATTTTAAACCCTTGTTTTATCCCCAATTTCCCCCTTTTCCCCCACCTCCTTTCCCCCCCCTAATTTAACCTTTAAAAAATTTATTTATTTATTCCCCCCTTTCATTTTTTTTCCCCCTCCCCTTTTCCCTTCCCTTTAACTCTTCCCCCCCTTTCACTCATTACCTCCTCCACTCATTCCCCCCCCTAAACTCACTCTTTCCCCTCCCCCCCTCATTCCCCCCCCACTCACCCCCTTCCCTCCCTCATTTATCACCCCCCTCCCCCTCTTTCCCCTCCCTCACTCACTCCCTCCCCCCACCCCTTCCCTCCCCACCCACCCTACCTACCCATTTCCTCCTCCCTAATTCCCTTCCCTCACTCACCCCTTTCCCCGGGGCCCCCTCAATTTTTATCAACCTAACCCCCCTCACCAAAACCCCCCTTAATTCCCTCCCTAAAAAAACCCCCTTATCATTATTACATAATACCCCCTTATCATTTTCCCCCTTAATCTTTCCCCCCTTGGTACCCCCTTATCCCCATTTCCCCCCCTACTCAATTCCATTAACTTTTCCCCCTTATTTTATTTCCCCTACAATAATTTTAAAATAAAAAAAATTTCACTTATTTTTTTTTCCCCTCCATAATAAACCCTCCCTCTCCCTTCCCTCTCCCCCCGGCCCTCTCTTCCCTTCTCCTCCCTTTTCTCCTTCCGTCCCTCCTGTCCCGGGGGGGGGTTTTCTCTCTCCCTCCCCCTCCCTTTCCCCTTCTTTCCTCCTTCTTTTCTATTTCTTTTCTTTTCTTTCTCTCTTTCTTTTTTTTTTTTTTTTTGGGTTTTAAATTTTTTGAAAAGGTTTAAAAATTGCTTTATTGAAGCTAATTTACATTTTGGATTTTTTTTTGGGAAGTGATTTTACCTAAAATAAAAAAAATTAAAAAGGGCTTTTTAAATTTTAAAAGACAAAAAAGAAGGGAAAAGGAAAAAAGGGTTGAGCCAAGTCCCCAAAGATTTTTCTTTGCCCCAACAAATTTTTCCGTTTAATAAACCCCTCTCTTCTTCTTCTCTTCTCTCTTCTCTCTCTCTCTCTCCCCTCTCTTCTCTCTTCTGTCTTCTTCTCTCTCTTTTTTCCCCCTTCTTCTCTCTCTCCTCCCCCCCCCCCCCCCCCTTTTCCACCCCCCTCCCCCCCCCCCCCCCTCCCTCTTTCTCTCTCTCTCTCTTCTTTTTTTTTTTTTTTTTTTTTTTTCCCCCCCTTTTCTTGGTCCCTCTTTTTGCCTTTCTCTCTTCCTCTTTTTCCTTCTTTCCTTCTCCTCTTTCCCTTTTTTTTGTTCTCTCTTTCTCTTTCCCTTTTCTTTTTCTCTTTTCTATTCTCCCCTTCTCTTCTTCTTTTCCTCTCTCCTCTCTCTCTTCTCTCTCTCTCTCCTTCTCTCTTCTTCTTCCTGTCTCTCTCTTCTCTTCTCTTCTCTCTCTCCTCTTTTCCTCTCTCCTCTCTCTCTCTCTTCTCTCTTTCTCTTCTCTCTCTCTTCCCCTTCCTCTCTCTCTCTCTTCTTCTCTCTCCCCTTCCTCTCTTTCTTCTTCTCTTCTCTCTCTTTCTCTCTCTCTCTCTCTCTCTCTCTCTCTTTCTTCCTCTTTTTTCTCTCTCTCTTTTCTCTCTTCTCTTTCTTCTCTCTCTCCCCTCTTTTCCTCTTCTTCTCTCTCTCTCTCTCTCTCTTCTCTCTCTCTTCCTCTCTCTCTCCCCTCTTTCTCTCCCCTCTCCTTCCTCCCCCCTTTTCTCTTGTTGTTCCCCTTTTCCTTCCCCTCTTCCCTCTCCCCTCCAACTTTCCTCCTTTTTTTTTCCTCTCTCTTCCTTTCTTTCCTTCCCCTTTTTTCCCCTTTCCTCCTCCTTCCCCACCTCACCCCTTCTCTCTCCTCCCTTTTTTTTTCCCTTCCCCCCCCCTCTTTTTCTCCCCTCTCCTTTCTCTCTCCCCCTAAAATCTCCCTCCTCCCCCCTCCCTCCCCTTCCCCCCTCCCCTCATTTTAACCCTAATCCAGCAACCCCCCTTAAAACCCAAAACCCCAAAAAAACCTCAACCCTTTCCAAACGAAATTTTCCACTTAACCCACTTGCCTTTCCCACTTAAAACCTTTCCCCTTCCCCTTTACCCCCATTTTATCATAATTCCTACAAAAAACTCCCTTTTAATCCCCACAAACCCCCCCTTTTTAAACACCAAACAAAAACACCAAAAAACCAAAAAAAACATTCCAACACCCAAAAAAAACACCACAAAAAAACCAAAAAACCCCCAAACACCCACAAAAAACCACACAAAACCCCAAAAAACCCCACCCCCCCCCCCCACACAAAACCCCACCCCCCACAAAAAACCCCCCACAAACCACAAAAAACCCCAAAACCCCCCAAAACAAAACAACCCCCAAACCCCACAAACCCCCCCAAAAAACCCCACCAAAAACCCACCCAAAACCCCCCAACACAAAAACCCCACCACCAACCCCAAAAACACCCCCAAAACCCCACCCAACCCCCAAAAACCCCCCCCAAAAACCCCACCACAAACAACACAAACCCCCCCCCAAAAACCCCCACCCCCCCAAACCCCCCCAACACCCCCCCCCCCCCCCCCCCCCCCCCCCCCCCCCCCCCCCCCCCCCCAACCCCCCCCCCCACCCCCCCCCCCACCCCCCCCCCCCCCCCCCCCCCCCCCCCCCCCCCAAACCCCCCCCCCCAAACCAAACCCCCCCAACCCCCCCCCAACCCCCCCCCCCCACCCCCCCCCCCCCCAAAAAAACCCCCCAACCCCCCCCCCCCCCCCCCAAACACACCCCCCAAAACCCCCCCCCCCCCCCAAAACCCAACCCCCCCCCACCCCCAAACCCCACACAAAACCCCCCACCCAAAAACCCCCCACCCCCCAAAAACCCCCCCCCACAACCCCCCCAAAAAAAACAAACCAAAAAAACACCCCCACCCCCCCCCAAACACCCACAAAACCCACAAAAACCCCCCCCACCCCAAAAACACCCAAAAAAACCCCCCAACAAAACACCACAAAACCACACAAAAACACCACAAACCCCAACAAACACACCCAAAAACCCCAAAAACCACCCACAAAACCCCCACAAAAACCACAAACACACCCAAACCCCCCCCACCCCCCCCCCCAAAAACACACCCAAACACCACACAAAACACCACAAACACACCCAAACACCCAAAAAAACACACCAAAAAACCCCACACAAAACCACACAAAACCCCCACAAACCCCACCAAACACACCACAAAACCCCCAAAACCCACAAACACCCAAAAAACCCCAACACAAAACCCCCAAAAAACAAAAAACACAAAACACCCACAAAACCACCACAAACACCACAAAACACACCCCCAAAAAACCAAAACACACCAAAAACACCACAAAACCACCACACAAACACCACCCCAAACCCACCCCAAAACAAAACCCACAAAACCCCACACAAACACCCACAAACACCCCAAAAAACCCCCCCAAAAAAAACAACCACAAAAAAACCCCACAAACCACCCCAAACAACAAAAAACACCCACAAACACACACAAACACCACAAAAAACACCCCAAAAAAACCCCAACACAACCCACAAAAAACACCCCCACAAAACCCCCACAAACAAACCACAAACACACCAAAAAAACACCCCAAAAAAACACCCACCAAACCCCCACAAAACACCCCAAAAAACCCACCAAAAACCCACCACAAAACACCCCACCACCCAAAACCCCAAAACCAAAAACCAAAAAACCCACAAAAAAACCACAAAACACCACAAAAAAACACCAAAAACCACAAAAACAAAAAAACCACCAAACCCCCAAACCCCCAAAAACCACCAAAAACACACCACAAAACCACAAAACAACACCCAAAAACCACACCAAAAAACCCCAAACAAACAACCACAAAACACCACACAAACACCCCCACAAACACCCCCCAAACAAAACACCCCCAAAACCAACCCCAAAAACCACAAAACACCCCAAAAAACCCCACCCCCCCAAACAAAAACCCCAAACAAAACCCAAACACCACACAAACACCACAAAAAACCCCAAAAACCCCCAAACAACACACCACAAACCCCCAAAAACCACAAAACACCACAAAAACCACCAAAAACACCCAAAAACTCCCCACCCCCCACAAAACCCCACAAAACCCACCCACAAACACCCCAAAAACCCAACCACCCCCAAAACACCAAAAACAAAAAACCACAAAAAACACCAAAAAAACACCCAAAAACACCACCAAAACCCCCTTTTCCACCATTTTTTACCGAGGAAATAAAAGCCAAAATTGGACCCGTAAGTAATCTAAACCCAGCCGACTTTCAAACCCCTTTTTTTTTGCCTTCCCTCCCCCCTTGAACCGGGGGGGGGGGGAAAAAAAAAAACCAAGGAGGAAGGAAGGGGGAAAAGGGAAGGAAGGAAGGAGGAAGGAAGGGGGGGATTTCTTTCCCTTCCATAAACCACTAATGTACCCTAATTACAGCAACCCCTTTAAACCCAGGGGGTGACTAATCTTATATATTTTATTCCCCAATATAAAAATTACAATTTATTTTATATTTTATATATTTTATATATATATATATATATATTATATATATTATTTATATATATAAAATATTTTATAATATTTTAATATATAGGGAGGGTTAACCATTTTTCTAGAACTGTCCGGGGGGACCCCCCACCCTCGAGGGGGAGGAAAAAACTTCCCTCCAGTCTTTACTGGGGGGTTGCCCCCTTGATTCCCATTTGGTTTTGGATCCCTTCCCCCCTTTTTTGGATTTGGTTAAAAGTGCTTCTTAAAAAAAGTTGTTTTAAGGGTGTTGTAAAATATTCCCTTCAAATTTTTGGGTTGAAAATATTTTAAAATATCAAAATTTTTTATATATATATATTTATATATTTTTATTTATTATTTTATATATATTTATATATTATAATTATTTATATATATTTTATATTTTATATTTTATATATATTAAAATATATATATATATATATATATATATATTTATATTTATATAATTAATATATATTCGTGGCGAATGGGTTTAAAACTGGAAAATTTTTTAAATAATTTTTTTCCCAAGGGAAAACCTTTTAAGGAAAATTTTTTTTTAACCCCTTCCCTTTTTTTATAAAAAGTGAAAATTTAAAAACCCTTCCCCTAATCCAATAAATTTATTTTAGATAAGTTTACAATAATTCATTAAAAAAACACGGGTTAAATTTTAATTTTTTTTTTTTAGATTCATTTATAAATTTTTTGCAAAAATTACCCCCAAATACAAAAATTTTCCCTTTTCTTATTGGCAAGAAGGCGTTGCAAATTTAAAACCCAAAAATTTTATTTTAATATATATATATAATATAATAATTTATATATATATATATTTATATATTATTTATATATATATATATTTATTTTTATATAATATATAAAATTTTCTCTGAGGGTTTATCATTTCTCTGACAAAAAACGTTATTAAAAAGGGAAAATGTTTTAAAAGAACGTGTAGACAGGGGGGGAGGCAAAGGGCCCTTTGTAGAGGTAATCAATGCGGCCAATGCCCTGGCTTTCCTCATTTAGGGGAAAAAAAATGGGCGCCAGGTAGGCAGTTTTTTGGGGGAAAACCCCAGAGAGGCCTTTAAAAATTACCCCCCCATCTTTTCTTTCCCGCTAAATTGTCTGTTTTTTTTTTTTTGGGGGGGTTTGGGGGGTGTTTTGTGTGTGTTTTGTGTGTGTGTTTTGTGGGTGTGTGTGTGTGTATGTGTGTGTGTGTGTGTGTGGGGTTTTGTTGTGTGGGTGTTGTATTTGTAGGGTGTGTGTGTTTTGTTGTTTTGGTGTGTATGTGTTGTGTTGTGTGTGTGTGTTGTGTGTGTGTGTGTGTGTGTGTGTGTGTGTGTTTGTGTGTGTTTTGGGGTTGATGTGTGTGTGTTCCTACCCCTCCCCTCTTCCCCCCCCCATTTTTAAGCCTATGGGCCCTCCCTGACCAAATTTAACCTAACATCTGTGTCTTTTTATGTTCGGGTTTCATGCAAATTTGAGTAGGCTTTTTCCACCGGAATGTGTGGGGCCTAGGGGGGGGTGTGGGGGGGGGGGTTTGGGGGGGGGGTGGGGGGGGGTTTTAAAGGGGGGGAGGGGGTTGAGAGGTGGGGGTTTTTAGGGGGGTTTTAGGGGGGTTTTATCAGGTATACGGGTGTGTGGGGGGCGGGGGTGGGCTGGTATGATGGGGGGCAGGCAGGGGGCGGGGTATTGGAAGGGGGGGCGGGGTTTGGGCCTCTCCATAAACCACTAATGTACCACTAATTACAGCAACACCTTAACAAGGGAGTGACTACACTCTTCATATATTATTATTACACCAATATCAAATTACAATATATATATATATATATATATATATATATATATATATATATATATATATATATATATATATATATATATATATATATATATATATATATATATATAGGGAGGTACCACCTCTAGAACTGTCCTGGGGACCCTCATCCTCAGAGAGAAGAATAAACTTGCTTCAGGGAAAACTCAAGGTTTTCCCTGAAGCTGTTTGAGAATTTTCTCCTGCCACCCACTATATTTAATATATATTTTATTTAAAGACAAATACATTGGCCAAACATTCACAAAAATAAAACAGAAAGTAAAACAACATAGGTAACTCAGAGCTACATCTCGAATACTTCGTCCAGCTCCCCGGCGGTGGGCCGCGTGCCCAGAATGCTGCAGGCATTTCCTCTCTGGATCGCAACACTGAGTGTTTGAAAGAGGAAGCTGGTCGCCCTGTGGCCCTTGGTTTCTATGATGAGCTTTTCATCCAGCTCTTTGAGGAACTTTAGAGCACACTTGCCCCATGCTCCAAGTGTCTCCAACCCTATTGGAATGAAGTTATAGCAAGGGGGAAGGTCTTCATATTTTCGGATCTTCTGGGTCTCCCTGTGGCTGGCAGTTCCACCCCCTTCCACTACGGAGTATGGCAAGTAGGTGCCTGCCAATGTGGCAGCAGAGGTGTAGTCCCAGGCAATCTGCTTTCCATCCTTCCTGGGTAGCATAGTGGCTCCATCAGGACGCGTTTGACTTCCATCAGACCTCTGTACTTGGGGTTCCCGTTGAGCTGGGCAACGGGCTGTGGCGAGGCTTCTCTTTATGATGTAATTGACCTCCTCATGTCTGGCATACTTCCCTTCTGCTGTGTGACACACGAGACTATGAAGTCCGAATTGATCAGCTGTCGCTCTGCTGTAAATACACCTATGTTCGGTGAGGATGGGGGCGGCTAGGCGAAGAGCAGCACCAATCCGCATGGCCTATGGGTCGAGACGGGTGCCCAGGGAGGAATTGGGAACAGCTAACAGGAAATCTCCTGAGTGTGGTGCCTTCACTGCCAGGAGACGAATTTTGTCCTTTCCTGAAGCATTGGAGAGCATTGTGTTGGCGATTTTTTCCATGATCGGTTTGTCCCAGTGGGACTGTTTGTGCTCCTTGGGAGGAGCTGGTCTACTGGAGGAGTCTGTAAGGGTGTCCCACCGAATCGCTGCTTCAGTAAACCTGGGGTCTTGAGCTCCTACCACGTCTCTCAAGCGTTCGGGAACAATCTTCTTGACTAATGCACTGGAAGCCAAACACGAAGACAGAAAACAGGTAAAGCAACATACGTTGCTTTACGCACCCCTATACCTCCCAGTCCGCACTGGGAGGGTTGCCTGATCCCATTGCTGATCCTCTAGTGACAGTTCAGTGCCTTCTTAAAAGTTGATCTCAGGTGTGTGTCATATTCATCAAGTGTTGGGTTGAATATATATATATATATATATATATATATATATATATATATATATATATATATATATATATATATATATATATATATATATATATGTATATATATATATATATATATATATATATATATATATATATATATATATATATATATATATATATATATATATTTATATTAATATATATATCGTGGCGAATAGGTAAAACTGGTAAATTTATAATAATTTCGTACCAACGGAACCTTAGGAAATTTACTGCCTTTATTATAACAAGTGCAATTTAACTTACCCTAATCCAACTAAATATATTTTAGATAAGTTTACAATAATTCATTAATAAACACAGTTAAATATAATTTTTTCGTTAGATTCAGTATGATTTTTGCGAAATTATTCCATACACAAATTTTCCCTTGTCTTATTCGGCAAGAAGAGCGTTGCTATTTAAGCCAAAAAATTATATATATATAATATATATATATATATATATATATATATATATATATATATATATCATAAAATATTCTCTGAGGGATATCATTTCTCTGACAAGAACGTCTATTATAAAGAAAATGCTAAAAGAACGTGTAGACAGGCGGGAGGCGAAGGCGTGTAGAGGTAATCAATGCGGACAATGCCTGGCATCCTCATTTACGCGGGAAAAATGGGCGCCAGGTAGGCAGTTTTGGCGGGAATCCTCAGAGAGGCAGTTAATTACCCGCCATCTTTCTTTCCCGCTAAATTGTCTGTTTTTTCTTTTTTTGGGGGGGTGGGGGTGTTTTTGTGTGTGTGTGTGTGTGTGGTGTGTGTGTGTGTGTTGTGTGTGTGTGTGTTTGTGTGTGTGTGTGTGTGTGTGTGTTGTGTGTGTGTGTGTTGGTGTGTGTATGTGTAATGTGTGTGTGTGTGTGTGTTGTGTGTGTGTGTATGTATGTATGTGTGTGTGTGTGTATGTGTTGTGGTGTGTGTGTGTGTGTGTGTGTGTGTGTGTGTGTGTATGTATGTGTGTGTGTGTGTATGTTGTGTGAGTGTGTGTTGTGTGTGTGTGAGTGTATGTGTGTGTGTGTTGTGTGTGTGTGTGTGTGTTGTGTGTGTGTGTGTGTGTGTGTGTGTATGTGTGTGTGTGTTGTGTGTGTGTGTGTGTGTGTGTGTGTATGTATGTGTGTGTGTGTGTGTTGTGTGTGTGTGTATGTGTGTGTGGTGTGTGTGTGTTGTGTGTGTGTGTATGTATGTATGTGTGTGTGTGTGTTGTGTGTGTGTGTATGTGTTGTGTGTGTGTGTGTGTGTGTGTTGTGTGTGTGTGTGTCTCCTATCCCTCCCCTCTTCCCCTCCCCCACATAAGCCTATAGACCTACCCTGACCTATATACCTAACATCTGTCGTCTGTTATGTTCTGTTTCTATGCAAATTTGAGTAGGCTATTCCACCGGAATGTGTAGGCCTAGGGAGGGGGTGTGGGGGTGGGGATTGATGGGGTGGAGGGGGGTTTAAGGGGAGGGGGTTAGAGAGGTGAGGGTTTAGAGGGGTTTTAGGAGGGTATCAGGTATACAGGGTAGTGTGGTGGGCAGGGTCGCTGGTATGATGGTGGGCAGGCAGTGGGCAGGGTATTGGAAGGGTGGGCAGGGTGGGTAGGATGGTTGGCAGGGTGGAGGGCAGGATGGTGGGGTAAGTGTTGGGTAGGCTGATGGGCAGGGTGGTAGGCATGGTGGTGGGCAGGGTTTGGGCAGGGTAGTTGGCAGGGTTGTGGGCAGGGGATATAGGCAGGGCGTTGGGCAGGGGATTGGCAGGATGGTGGGCAGGGGATTGGCAGGATGGTGGGCATGGGGTGGGGCAGGGTGTTTGCAGGGTAATTAGCAGGGTGGTGGGGAGGATGGTGGGCAGGGAGGCAGGCAGGGTGGCGGGCAGGGTTGAGGGCATTGTGGTGGGCTGGGTGGTGGGCAGGGGAATGGGCATGGTGGTAGGCATGGTGGTGGGCAGGGGAATGGGCATGGTGGTAGGCAGGGTGGCGGGCATGGTGGTGGGTTAGGGGGATGGGCAGGGGGATGGGAAGTTGGTAGGCAGGGGGGTAGGCAGGGGGGTAGGCAGGGGGAGGGACAATCACAGCTGTCAGGGCACGTGGCACGCGCCCTCACGCGCACCTGCCTCTGCACGTGCAGGACACAATGGCATTTTCACCCTTACTGCTCCCATCTATAAAGCTTATTTTCCAATTTTACCTTCACAAGCCTTCGCTTCATTGAATAATGTTTCGTTTGATACTCTTGCCCAAGGGCGAGAATCCCCTGAGGTGAGAAATTAATGGGTGAATGGGAGAATTAAGGATAAAGGGTGTAAAAGGGTGCAAAGGGGAGAAAGGGGAAGTAAGGGAAGTTAGGGGGGGAGTAGGTTTGCGTACTCACCAAGTTGTGCATCAGGGTGTTGAGACTCAACTCCTGGTCCCGCCTTCTAGGCCACCTTTATCTGTGTCTTCAACTTCCACCTGTATCACCTTGATTCTGGTCCTCTTTAGTCTCTATCACCACTATCAATTCCTCTTAAGATTTTGTACGTCGTAAACATGTCTCCCCCTTGTCCTTCTCTCCTCTAAGATGGTCAGGTTGAGTTCCCACAGCCTCTCCTTGTAGTACATTCCTCTCAGTTCTGGTACTCGTATGGTTGCAAACCTTTGCATATTTTCCAGTTTCTTTAGGTGCTTGACCAGGTGAGGCTCCATGATGGCGCCCAGTACTCAATGACCTAACATATGTACTCTTTAAGTTTGTGAAGGATTCTGTATTCAAGTTCCTGATTGCTGTTTTGATTGTACTCAACTAAGTATGGTTGCAGGGGTCGAGTCATAGCTCCAAGTCCTGCCTCTTCACTGGTGGCAACTAGGTCCACTCTCTCCCTGCACCATTAGCTTTATCATACCTCTTCTTAAAGCTGTGTATGGATCCTGCCTCCACTACATCACTCCCCAGATTGTTCCACTTCCTGACAACTCTGTGACTGAAGTGGGTTTTGCAGCCATTGACCTTTTAGGTTGTACTCCGTTTGCGGTCTCCTTTGTCCCTTCCCAATCTTCATAACTTTGCACTTGGTGGGGTTAAACTCCAGGAGCCAGTTGCTGGACCAGGCTTCCAGCCTGTCCAAATCCCCTTACAGGCTTATTTTATTCTTTCCATTTCTTTTCTCCTCTTAACTTCACACGTCTACAAAAAGGGCACCTCTGATCTTTCCTTCCGTCATGTTTTTGACAATACCAAAAACGAAAGGGCCTAGGCTGACCCTTGGGAACCCCACCGACACATGCGCCCCTCTGACCCCTCGTCAGGGCCCAAAACTCGTTTTTCCCTTCCTTCAGATTTTCCTGATCCATGCAGCAGTTTCCCTGTTATTCTCAACTTTCTTACAGCCCCACCCCAGTCTACCCATCCCTTCTATCCTGTTTACTGCTGTCAGTTTGTTTAGAACTCCATGGGTTTGTGACGGATTTCCTTCCTGAAGCCGTGCGGTTGGTGTTTTGGCCCCATTCTGTTTAGATGCTACCACCCCCTCCCCGAAATCTTTCCATAACTTTAAAACATGTCAGTGACGCTTGTTTGTGTGTGTGTTGTGTGTGTGGGTGTGTGTGTGTGTGTTGTGTGTGGGTGTTGTTTTGTGTAAGCATCGTGGGGGGTAACGGGTGAAGGGTTGGGTTACTGTACCTCTCACTCCCCCCAGCTTTTTCACACAAAAGCATTTTTTTCTCTCTTCTCTCTCTTCTCTCTCTCTTTCTCTTCTCCCCTCTCTCTCTCTCTCTCCCTCTCTCTTTCTCTCCTCTCTCTCTCTCTCTCAAAACCAAAACAACACACACCACACACGACACTGTACCCGGATGTCAGCCCATACTGGAGTAGCGCCCCATTTAAACCCCACACCTGGTCAAGCACGTCAAAAATAGAAAGTGCAAAGGTTTGCAACATGGCATCCCGAGCTCAGGGGAATTTTTTTAAAGGAGAACCTGACGATACTAAGGAACGAGGGTAGGGGAACAGGAACGACATCGATAACGGGGACAAGACAGGATGTTCCAGAGATGTGACACCAACAAGGGGGACAAAATTTGGGAAAAGTTGAAGACTCAGAGAGTCACGGGACGTTGGGAAGTATTTCTTCAGCCCACAGATTGTCAGGAAGTGGAATAGCCTACAAATGAAGTGTGGGGGCAGGAACCATACATATTTTAAAGAAAAAGTATGAAAAAGGTCAGGGAGCAGGGAGAGAAGACCTAGTAGTGACCCAGTGAAGAGGGGGGGCCAGGAACTGTGAACGACCCCTCCCAAACCTATAAAGTAAGAAACCAGAAAGAGGACACGAACCAGACACAAGGACAAAAGGAGAAAGGGGAGATACAAAAACTGAGAGGGAATTGACAGGGGGTGGGGCGGGAACGGGTTCAAGAGGGCAAGAAGGAAGGGGGGAGATATGTGAGGCGTGAATGAACCTGCATAGCTGGCGGTGGGTTATAAGGGGAGAAGGGTGACCACGAAATGAGGGGAAGGTAGCGAGAGTGAGGGTAGGGTTTCAGTGAGGGCCTTAAATGCGGCTTAACGAGACTGAAATTAACACTAGACAGAGAGAGAGAGAGAGAGAGAGGAGAGAGAGGAGAGGAGAGAGAGAGAGAAGGAGAGAGAGAGAAAAGGGGAAAGGGAAGAGAACGTTTGGTACATTTTAGACACTGTCTTGACAGTTATGACACTGTTTTGTACGTTATGACACGTTTGGGTACGTTTGACCTGTCTTTGGTACAGTTATGAACTGTCTTGGTAA
This sequence comes from Cherax quadricarinatus, assembly GCF_026875155.1. NCBI lineage: Eukaryota > Metazoa > Arthropoda > Malacostraca > Decapoda > Parastacidae > Cherax > Cherax quadricarinatus. Next base: position 75,145,599 of record NC_069407.1, read on the forward strand.
GTTATGACCGTCTTGGACGTTTGACACGTCTTGGTACAGTTATGACACTGTCTTGTAAAGTATGACACGTCTTGGTACGCATGACACTGTTTGGTACAGTCATGACACTGTCTTGGTACATTTATGACCTGTCTTGGGTACAGTATGACACTGTTTGGTACATCATGACACTGCCCTGGACATTTATGACACCCCTTGGTTCAGTTGAACTGTCTTGGTACATTTAGCACTGTCTTGGTACAGTAAGAACTGTCTTGGTACATCATGACACTGTCTTGGTACAGCCTGACCTGTCTTGGTACAGTCAGACACTGTTGGAATTTAGACACTGTCTTGGTACAGATGCACTGTCTGGTACAGTCATACACTGCCCTGGTACAGTTTGACACTGTCTGGTACATTTATGAACTGCCTGGTACAGTTATACACTGTTTTGGTAAGTATGACACTGTCTTGGTACAGTCATGACACCCCCGGGACATTTATGACACTGTCTGGTACGTTATGACATTCCTGGTACATTTTAGAACTGCTTGGTACAGTAGCACTGTTTTGGGTTTACAGTCATGACCTGTCCTGGTACAGTATACCTGTCTTGGTACAGTATGACACTGCTTGGTACAGTCATGAACTTTGGGTTACATTTTATGACACGCCCTGGAAGATGACACTTTCTTGGTACAGTCAGACACTGCCCTGGTACAGTATACACTGCCCGGGTACAGTTATAACACTGCCCTGGACAGTTATGAACTGCTTGGTACAGTATGACACTGTCTTGGTACAGTCAGACACTGCCTGGAAACAGTTTTGACACTGTCGGGTACAGTTTTGACATGTCTTGGTACAGTATGACACTGCCCCTGGTACTTTTATACACTGTCCTGGACAGTTATCACGCTGGACTTTAACACTGCTTGGTACACCCCCCCCCCCCCCCAAATCATTCTTGGTACCTATGACACTGTCCTTACAGTATGACACTTCCGGGTCAGTTATACACTGTTTTGGTACAGTCATGACACTGTCCTGGTACAGTCATGACACTGTCCTGGTACAGTCATGACACTGTCCTGGTACAGTTATGACACTGTCTTGGTACAGTTATGACACTGTCTTGGTACAGTCATGACACTGTCCTGGTACAGTTATGACACTGTCTTGGTACAGTTATGACACTGTCTTGGTACAGTTATGACACTGTCTTGGTACAGTTTGACACTGTTTTGGGTACAGTCATGACACTGTCCGGAACAGTTTACACTGCCGGGTACAGTTATGACACTTTTTTGGTACAGCAGACACGTCTGGTACAGTCATGACACGTCCTGGTACATTTATGACCGTTTGGTAATTTATGACAGTCTTGGACGTTTTATGCACGTCTGTACAGAATGACCTGTCCTGGTCAGTTATACACGTCCGGGTACAGTTTGACACGTCTTGGACAGTCATGACACTGTTTTGGTACATCTGACACGTTTTGGTATGTCTACACTGTTTTGGGTCAGTTATGACACTGTCTTGGTACTTAACAGACAAATAGACAGATAACAATACAGAGAGAAAAAGAAGGAAAAATTATATATAAATATATAAATAATATTTTAATTATATTTATTATATATAATATATATTAAATATATTATATATATATTATATATATATTGTAAAGGGAGGGAAGAGTCTGTAAGGAAATGAGGGACAACAGGGGGTGTAGAGAGGGGACATACAGAGGGGGAGGAGGGACATACAGAGGGTGGTAAGGGGGGACAAACAGGGGTGTAGAGGGGGACAAAAGGGGGTTTTAAAGAGAGGGGACAACAGGGGGGAATACAGAGGTGTAGAGAGAGGAAATACAGAGGGTGTAGAGGGGGGGACATACAGGGGGTGAGAGAGGGACAACAGAGGGTGTAGAAGGGACTACAGGGGGAGAGAGGGACATACAGGGGTGTAGAGAGGGGACACGAGGGGGATACAGGGGGTGTAAGAGGGGACATACAGAGGGTGTAGAGGGGGGACAACGAGGGTGTAGAGAGGGGACAAACAAAGGGTGAAGGAGGGGACATAAAAAGGGTGAAAGGGGGGGGGACATAAAAAGGGGTGTAGAGGGGGCATAAAAAGGGGGTTAAGAGGGGACATCAAAGGTGTGAGAGGGGACATACAAAGGGTGTAGAGAGGGGACTAAAAGGGGGGTAGAAGGGGACATAAAAGGGGGTTTTAGAGGGGGCATACAAAGGGTGTAGGAGGGGAAAACAAAGGGTGTGAGGGGGGGAAAAACAAAGGGTGTAGAGGGGGGACATACAAGGGGGAAACAGAGGGGTAGAGAGGGGAATACAGAGGGGTTTAGAGAGGGGACATACAGAGGGTGTAGAGAGGGACATACAGGGGGGAAAAGAGGGGAGATACAGAGGGTGAGAGAGGGGAATACAGGGGTGTGAGGGGGGGAGATACAGAGGGTTAGAGAGGGGACATACAGAGGGTTAGAGAGGGGCAACAGGGGGTTAGAGAGGGGCATAAAAGGGGTGTAGAGGGGGATACAGAGGGTGTAGAGAGGGGACTACAGGGTGTAGAGGGGGGAGATACAGGGGTTTAGAGGGGGGACATATGGGGCGTAGAGGGGGGCATACAGGGGCTTAAAGAGGGGACATAAAAAGGGTTAGAGGGGGGACATCAGGGGGTGTGAGAGGGGACAACAGGGGGTGTAAAAGGGGGACATACAGAGGGTGTAGAGAGGGGGCATAAAAGGGGGCGAGAGAGGGTACATACAGAGGGTTAAAGGGGGGACATACAGAGGGTGTAGAGAGGGGAGATACAGGGGGTGAAGAGAGGGGACATACAGGGGCAAAGAGGGGACATAAAAAGGGGTGAGGAGGGACATATAAGGCTGTAAGGGGACATACAGGGGTGTAGAAGGGGAATATAGGGGCTGAGAAGGGGGACATACAGAGGGTGTAGAGAGGGGACATACAGAGGGTGTAGAGAGGGGACATACAGAGGGTGTAGAGAGGGGACATACAGAGGGTGTAGAGAGGGGACATACAGAGGCTGTAAAGAGGGGAATAAAAAGGGTTAAAAAGGGGGGACATACAGGGGTGTAAGGGGGGACATAAGAGGCGTAGGAGGGCCATACAGGGGGTGTAGAGGGGGAATCAGAGGTGTAGAGGGGGGACATATAGAGGCGGTAGAGGGGGGGACAACAGAGGGTGAGAGGGGGGGACATACAGAGGCGTAAAGGGGGGGACAAAAAAGGGTGAGGGGGGGGACATACAGGGCGTAGGAGGGGACAACAAAGGGTGTAGAGGGGGACATACAGAGGGTGTAGAGGGGGGAATCCCAAGGGGGTGTAGAGAGGGGACATACAGAGGCTGTAGAGAGGGGACATACAGAGGCTGTAAAGAGGGGACATACAAAGGGTGTAGAGAGGGGACATACAGAGGCTGTAGAGAGGGGACATACAAAGGGTGTAGAGAGGGGACAAAGAGGTGTAGAGGGGGGACATACGAGGGGTAGAGAAGGACATACAGGGGTGAGAGGGGGGGACATACAGGGCTGTAAAGAGGGGAACATACAAAGGGTGTAGGAGGGGACTACAGAGGTGTAGAGGGGGGGCATACAAAGGTGTAGGAGGGACATACAGAGGGTTAGAGAGGGGACATACGGGGGTTTAGAAAGGGACATACGGGGGGCGTGGGGGGGGGGGACATATAGAGGGGTAGAGGGGGGACATACAGGGGGTGAGAGGGGGGGGCAAGGGGGGGGTGTAGAGAGGGGACATATAAGGGTGTAGAGAGGGGACATACGGGGCTGTGAGAGGGACATACAAAGGGGTGAAAGGGGGGACATACGGGGGTTTTGTAAGAGGGGACATACAGAGAGGGGAGGGGGGACATATTGAGGGTGTAAGGGGGGAAACAGGGGCTGTGGGAAGGGGCCATCAAGGGTGGAAGAGGGGACATACAGAGGGTGTAGAGGGGGACATATAGAGGGGTAAAGGGGACATACAGGGGGTGTAAAAGGGGCATACAGAGGGGTAGGAGGGACATACAGAGGCTGTAAGAGGGGACAACAAAGGGGTGAAGGGGAATACAAGGGTGAAGGGGGGGACATACAGAGAGTGTAAGGGGGGACATATTGAGGGTGTAGAGAGGGGCATAAGGGCTGTAGAGAGGGGACTACAGAGGGTGTGAGAGGGGACTACAGAGGGGTAGAGGGGACATAAGAGGGTGTAGAAGGGGAAAACAGAGGGGTAAAAGGGGGGCATACAGAGGGTGTAGAGGGGGGACAACAGGGGTGGAAAAGAGGGGAAATAAAGGGTGTAGAGAGGGGACTACAGAGGCTGTAGAGAGGGGACAACGAGGGGTGAAGGGACATAAAAGGGGGGTGTAAAGGGGACATACAAGGGTGTAGGGGGGACATAAGGGGTGTAAGAGGGGGACATACAGGGGGTGTAGAGAGGGGACATACAGGGGGTAGAGAGGGGACTCAGGGGTGTAGAGGGGGCATACAGGGGTAGAGGGGGACATACGAGGGGTAGAAGGGGAATCCAAGGGGTAAGAGGGGAATACAGAGGTGTAGAGAGGGGACAACAGAGGGTGTGAGAGGGGACATCGAGGTTTAAAAGGGGGGAAATACAAGGGGAGAGAGGGGACTACAAGGTGTGAGAGGGTACATACAGAGGGTGAGAGAGGGGACATACAAGGGGGAAGAGAGGGGAATTAAAGGGGTAGAGGGGACATACAGAGGCTGTAGAGAGGGGACATATAGAGGGTGTGAAGGTACATAAAAGGGGTGTAAAGGGGGAATATAGGGGGGTTAGAGAGGGGACATACAGAGGGTGTAGGAGGGACATACGGGGGTTTTAGAGGGGGGGACTACAGAGGCGTAGAGAGGGGACAACAGAGGGTGTAAGGGGGGACTACAGAGGGTGTAGAGAGGGGACATACAGAGGGTGTAGAGAGGGGACATACAGAGGGTGTAGAGAGGGGACATACAGAGGGTGTAGAGAGGGGACATACAGAGGGTTAAGAGGGGACATACAGAGGGTGTAGGGGGACATACAGAGGGTGTAGAAAAGGACATACAGAGGGTGTGAGGGGGGAAAACAGAGGGTGTAAAAGGGGGGAACTACAGAGGGTGTAGAGAGGGACAAAAAGGGGGTGGTGAGGGGGGACAACAGAGGGTGTAGAGAGGGACAACAGAGGGTTAGAGGGGGGGACATACAGGGGGTGTAGAGAGGGACATCAGGGGGGAATACAGGGGGGTGTAGAGAGGGGGACATAAAAGGGGGTGAAGGGGGGACATACGGGGGGTGTAGAGAGGGGACATACAGAGGGTGTAGAGAGGGGACATACAGAGGGTGTAGAGAGGGGACATACAGAGGGTGTAGAGAGGGGACATACAGAGGGTGTAGAGAGGGAATACAGAGGGTTAAAAGGGGGGACTACAGGGGGGAGATAAGGAGTGTGACAAAAATTTAACGGGATGGCGACTGGGGGGAAAAGCAACGAGGGGATTTTAAGGCCAGAAAGGTGTGAGGGTACACTGTTTTCTGAATAAAAAGGGGGGAGTAAGTGAAGAGGGAAGGAGAGAGGGCACGTGGTAACCGGGGGGGGGGGAAAGGGAAGGGGAAAGGGAGAGGGGAAGGGGGGAGCCTCAGGTTAATTTGGGGACTTATATTTCACCAAGGGGGAAACATGAGCGGAGGCTTGGGGGAAGGTTATAAGATCGCAGGGAGTGTGGCAGGCGTGTGGAGGCAGTGTGGAGGCAGTGTGGGAGGCAGTGTCAGGCGGTGGAGGGAGTGTGTCACAGTTGTCAGGCAGTTGGCAGGCCGTGTGGCAGGGAGTGTGTCAGGCGGTGTCAGGCAGTGTGTCGGCATTTTTGGGCAGCAGTGTGGAGGCAGTGTGTCAGGCAGTGTGGCAGGCAGTTTTCAGGGAGGTGTCAGGGGAGTGTTCAGGCAGGTGCAGGGAGGTTCAGGCATGTTCAGGGAGTGTTCAGGGAGTGGTCAGGCAGTGTGGCAGGATGTGCGGCAGTGTGTCAGGCAGGGTCGGCAGTGTGTCAGGCATGTAGAAAAGGGATGGGCAGGCAGGGGCAGGCAGTGTGGGAGGGGAGTGGTCAGGCAGGTGGCAGCGTGTAGCAGGCATGTGGCGGCAGTGGGCGGCTGGGCAGGGGGTGTCGGCAGTGGGCAGGCAGTGTAGCAGGCAGTGAGCAGGCAGGGAGCAGGCATGTTCAGGCAGTGTAGCAGGCATGGGCAGGCAGGTGGCAGGCATGTGGCAGGCAGGGGTCAGGGAGTGGGCAGGCAGTAGCAGGCAGTGTGGGAGGCAGTGTGGCAGGCAGTGTGGCAGGGATGTTCAGGGGTGTGGCAGGGAGTGTGTGGCAGTTGGCAGGCAGTGTGGGAGGCAGTGGGGCAGGCGTTGACAGGGAGTGGGCAGGCAGTGTGGGAGGCGGTGGCAGGCGGTGGGGGCAGTGGGCATGCAGGGGGCAGGCCTGTGTCAGACAGTTGGCGGTAGTTTGGGCAGGGAGTGTGGCAGGCAGTGTGGGGAGGCAGTGGGAGGCAGGTGGCAGGGTGTGGCAGGCGTGGGTCAGGCAGTGTGGCAGGCAGGGGTCAGCAGTGTGTCAGGCAGTGTGGGAGGCAGTGTTCAGGCATGTGGAGGCAGTGTGTCAGGCAGTGTGTCATGCAGTGTTCAGGCGTGTGGCAGGCAGGGGCAGGCAGTGTGGAGGCAGTGGCAGGCAGTGTGTCATGCAGTGTGGCGGGAGTGTGAGGGAGGTGGCGGGGTTTGGAGGGAGTGTGGCAGGCAGGGGGCAGACGTGTGTCGGCTTGGCGGCAGTGGGCAGCGGGGTGTCAGGGAGTGTGGCGGGAGTGGTTTTATCAGTGTTCAGGGAGAGTGTCAGGCAGTGGGCAGGCAGTGGTCACGCATGTGTCAGGCAGTGTGTCAGGCAGTGTGTCAGGCATGTGGCAGGCAGTGTTCAGGGAGTGGTAGGCAGTGTTCGGCAGGTGTCAGGCAGTGTGTCAGGCAGTGTGTAGGCAGTGTGCAGGCATGTGTCCGGCAGTGTGGAGGGAGTTGTCAGGCGTGTGGAGGAAGTGGGCAGGCAGTGTGGCAGGGAGTGTGTCAGGGATTTTTGGCAGGCATGTGCATGCAGTGTGAGGCAGTGTGGAGGCAGTGTGGGAGGCAGTGTGGCAGGCGTGTGGCAGGGGGGTGGTAGGGAGTGGTCAGGCATTGTCATGCAGTGTGGCAGCATGTGGCAGCAGTGTGGCACAGTGGGCAGGCAGTGTGGGAGGGAGTATGGCAGGCAGTGTGTCCGGTGTGGGAGGCAGTGTGTAGCAGTGGTCAGGCAGTGTGGCAGGGAGGGGTCAGGCAGGTGGCAGGGGTGTGGCAGGGAGTGTGGCAGGGAGTGTGGGAGGCATGTGTCAGGCAGTGTGCAGGCAGTGTGTCAGGCAGTGTGGCGGCAGTGTGGGGGCAGTGGTCAGCAGTTGGCGGCAGTGTGGAGGCAGTGGGCAGGCAGTGTGGGAGGCAGTGGCAGGGAGTGTGGCAGGGAAAGGCAGGCAGTGTGTCCTGCAGTGTGGCAGGCAGTGTGTCATGCAGTGTGGCAGGCCCGTGTGTCAGGCGTTGTCAGGGATGTGGAGGGAGTGTGTCCCGGCAGTGTGGGAGGCAGTGTGGCAGGCAGTGTGGCAGGGAGTGTGTCAGGCATGTGGCAGGCGTGTGTCAGGCAGTGTGGGAGGCAGTGTGGGGAGGGAGTGTTCGCGTGTGGGGCAGTGTGGCAGGCAGTGTGTCGGCATGTGTCATGCATTTGGCAGCAGTGTGTCAGGGAGTGTTCATGCATGTGGCAGGCAGTGTGGCAGCAGGTTCGGCATGTGGCAGGCAGTGTGTAGGAGTGGGCAGGCAGTTGTCAGGGGTGTGGCAGGCATGTGGCAGGCAGTGTGGGAGGCAGTGTGGGAGGCGGGGCAGGAGTGTGCCCTGAGGTTCAGGCATGTGGCAGGCAGTGTGGCAGCAGTGTGCATGCGTGTGGCAGGCAGTGGGCAGGGGGTGTGGAGGCAGGTGTCATGCAGTTTCAGGCAGTGGTCAGGCAGTGTGCAGGCAGTGTGGGGAGGCAGGGGGCAGGCAGTGTGGCAGGCAGGGTCATGCAGTGTGGCAGGCAGTGGTCAGGGAGTGTGGCAGGCGGGTCATCAGTGTGGCAGGGAGTGTGTCAGCAGTGGGCAGGGATGTGTCATGCAGTTGTCAGGCATGGTAGGGAGTGTGTCAGGGAGTGTGTCAGGCAGTGTGTCATGCGGTGTCTCGTTGCCAGGCGTGTGCAGCGTGTGGGAGGCAGGTGGCAGGGAGTGTGGCAGGGATGCGGCAGGCAGTGTGGCAGGCATTGTCAGGCAGTGTGTCATGCAGTTCAGGCCGTTGGGAGGGAGTGTGGGGAGGGAGTGTGGGAGGCGTGTGGCAGGCAGTGTGGGAGGCATGCGTCAGCAGTGTGTCAGGCAGGGGGCAGGGAGTGTGGCGGCAGTGCGTCAGGCAGTGTGACGGCAGTGTGGAGGCAGTGTGGCAGGCAGTGGTCATGCATGTGTCAGGCAGGGGGGCAGGGATGTGGGAGGGAGGGGTATGCAGTGAGGAATGGGCAGGCAGTGCGCGGCGTGTGTCAGACAGTTGGCAGGAGTGGTCAGGGAGTGTGCAGGCAGTGGCAGGCAGTGTTCAGGGAGTGTGGGAGGGAGGGGCAGGATTGTTCATGCAGTGTGTCAAGCATTTTGTCAGCAGGGGTCAGGCAGTGTGGAGGCAGTGCGTCAGGCAGTGGTCAGGCAGTGTGGCAGCAGTGTGTCATGCAGTGTGTCAGGGAGTGCCGGGAGGCAGTGGTCAGGCGTGTGGCAGGCAGTGCGTAGGCAGTGGTAGGCAGTGTGCAGGCATTGCGTCAGGCAGGTGTCAGGCAGTGGGCGGCAGTGTGTCATGCAGTGTTCAGGCAGTGCGTCAGGCAGTGTGTCAGGGAGTGTGGCAGGCTGCGTCAGGGATGGGCAGGGATGTGTAGGGAGTGTGTCAGGCAGTGTGGGAGGCAGTGCGTCAGGCAGTGTGGCCAGTGTGCAGGCAGTGTGGCAGGCAGTGGTCAGGCAGTGTGTCAGGAGTGTGTCGGCAGTGTGACAGGGAGGTGTCGCAGTGGGGGCAGGAGTGTGTCTCATGTGTCAGGCAGTGTGGCAGGCAGTGGGGTCAGGCATGTTCAGGCAGTGTGGGCAGGAGTGGTCAGGCAGTGTTCAGGCAGTGTGGGAGGCAGTGTGTCAGGGAGTGTGTCAGGCAGTGGTTTAGGCAGTGTGGCAGGCAGTGTGGAAGAATGTAAAAGGGGTGTGTCAGGCAGTGTAGCAGGGTTGGGGGCATGGGCAGGGGAGTGTGGCGGGAGTGTGGCAGCAGTGTGTCAGGGAGTGGTCAGGCAGTGGGCAGCGTGGGTCAGGCAGTGTGGCAGGCGGGTAGGATGTGTCAGGGATGAGCAGGAGTGTGGCAGCAAGTGTGGCGGCAGGTGTCAGGGGAGTGTGGCAGGCAGTGTGGCAGGGATGTGTAGGCAGTGTGGCGGCGTGGTCAGGCAATGTGTCAGGCAGTGATGCAGGCAGTGTGGCGCAAATGTGGGAGGCAGTGTGTAGGCATGTGGCAGGCAGTGTGGCAGGCAGTGTGTCAGGCAGTGTGGCAGGCAGTGTGAGGCAGTGTTTTCAGCATGTGGGGAACAGTGTGGCGGCAGTGTGGCGGGGAGTGTGGCAGGGAGTGTGGCAGGCAGTTGGCAGGCAGTTTGGGGGCAGTTTGACAGGCAGTGTGGGAGGCAGTGCGGCAGGGAGTGTGTCAGGCAGTGTGGGGAGGCCGGTGGAAGGGGAGTGTGGAAGGCAGTGTGGAAGGCAAATGCGTCAGGAGTGTGTCAGCAGTATGTCAGGGAGTGTGTCAGGGGAGTGTGTCAGGGGTGTGTCAATGGAAGGGATGTGGCAGCAGTGTAAAAAGCATGTGTCAGGGAGTGTGTCAGGGAGGTGGGAGGCAGTGTGGCAGCTGTGGCAGGGAGTGTGGCAGACAGTGTGGAGGCAGTGGGCAGGCAGTGTGGCAGGCAGTGTGGCAGGCAGGTGGGAGGGGTGTGGCGGCAGTGCGTCAGGAGTGTGGCAGGCAGTGTGGAGGAGTGTGCAGATGTGTGGCAACATGTGGCAGGCAGTGTGTCAGGCAGGTGTCAGGCATGGACAGGCATTGGCAGGGAAATGCGTCCCGGCGTGTGGCAGGCAGGGTGGGAGCCATTGTGGCACGCAGTGTGGCAGGGAGTGTGGCAGGCAGTGGTCAGGCAGTGTATCAGGGAGTGACAGGGAGTGTGTAGGCAGTGTACAGGCAGTGTGGGAGGCAGTGCGGAAGGGGGGGGCAGGCAAATTTTCAGGCGTGTGGGGGCGTGTGGCAGGCAGTGTGGGGGCAGGCTGGCAGGCAGGTGTCAGGGGAGTGTGGCAGGGGTGTGGCAAACAGTGTGGCAGGGAGCGTGGCAGGCAGGGGGCAGGCAGGGCGGCAGGTGTGGCAGGCAGTGTGGCAGGCAGCGTGGCGGCAGTGTGGCAGCAGTGGGCAGGCAGTGCGGCAGGCAGTGTGGCAGGGAGTGGGAGGGAGTGTGGCAGACAGTGTTCGGCAGTGTGGCAGGGAGTGTGGGGAGGGGTGTGGCAGGGATGTGGGGAGGCAGTGTGGCAGGGGTGCGGCAGGGATGGGCAGGCAGGGGCAGGCATTGGGAGGCATGTGGCGACGTTGTCGGGAGTTGTGCAGGCAGTGTGGGAGGGAGTGTTGGGAGGGGGTGGGAGGCAGGTGGCAGGGAGTGTGGCAGGCAGTGCGGAAGGGGGTGGGAGGGATGTGGCAGGGAGGCAGGCAGGGAGGCAGGCAGGCAGGCAGGGAGGCAGGAGGCGGGAGGTAGGCAGGCAGGCAGGCAGGCAGGCAGGGAGGCAGGCGGCAGGGAGGCGGCAGGTGGCGGCAGGGAGGTAGGCAGGAGGAGGCAGGCAGGGAGCAGGGGGGTAGGCAGGCGGTAGGCGGCAGGGAGGCAGGGGGCAGGGAGGGAGGCAGGGGGCAGGCAGGGAGGGAGGCGGTAGGCGGGGGGCAGGGAGGGAGGCAGGGAAACAGGCAGGAGGCAGGGAGGGAGGAGGGAGGGAGGGAGGCAGGGAGGGAGGCAGCAGGCAGAGGTAGGCAGCAGGCAAAGGGGGCAGGCAGCAAGCAGGCAGGCAGCGGTAGGGGAGGAGGCAGGGAGGGAGGCAGGGAGGCAGGCAGGCAGGCAGGTGGCAGGCAGGGAGGCAGGCAGGCAGGCAGGAGGGAGTAGGAGGCAGGGAGGCAAGGCAGGCGGCAGGCAGGTAGGCACAGGGGAGGCAGGTAGGGAGGCAGCCCCGGCAGGCAGGCAGGCAGGGAGGTAGGCAGGCAGGGAGGCAGGGAGGTAGGCAGGCGGGGGAGGGGAGGCAGGCAGGGCAGGTAGGCGGCAGGCAGGCAGGGAGGGAGGTAGGCAGGTAGGCAGGGGCGGGAGGTAGGCAGGCAGGGATGCAGGCACAGGCAGGGGCAGGGAGGAGGCAGGCGGCAGGGAGGAGGCAGGTAGGCAGGGAGGCTGGCAGGCTGGCAGGCGGCTGGCGGCAGGGAGTCAGGCAGGGAGGCAGGCAGGCTCGGCAGGAGGCGGAGACTGCGGGAGCAGGCTGGCAGGCAGCAGGCAGCAGGGAATGACGGCAGGCAGGCAGGCAGGCTGGCAGGGGCGGCAGGGAGGGGAAAAGGGAGGATACTGGCAGGGAGGCAGGCGGCAGGCGGGAGGCTGCCAGGCTGGCAGGCAGGCGGAGGCAGGCAGGGTGACGGCAGGCAGGCAGGCAGGGAGGGAGGCAGGGGAGGGTGGGAGGCAGGCAGGTAGGCAGGGAGGGGAGGCAGGAGGTGGCAGGCAGGAGGCAGGCAGGGGGCAGGGAGGCAGGCAGGCATGCGCAGGGAGGCAGGTAGGTCGGCAGGCAGGGAGGCGGAGGTGGTAGGCAGGGAGGAGGCGGCAGGGAGGCAGGGAGGCAGGCAGGGAGGCAGGAGGTAGGGGGTAGGGAGGGAGGTAGGCAGGGAGGCGGAGGGGGCAGGTAGGAGGGAGGCAGGTAGGGAGGCATAGGGGGCAGGCAGGCTGGCAGGTAGGCAGGCAGGCAGGCTGGCAGGCAGGCAGGCAGGCAGGCAGGTAGGTAGGCAGACAGGCAGGCAGGCAGGCAGGCAGGCAGGCAGGTAAGCAGGCAGGCAGGCTGGCAGGCAGGCAGGTAGGCAGGAAGGCAGGTAGGCAGGCAGGCTGGCAGGCAGGCAGGCAGGCAGGCAGGCATGTAAGCAGGAGCGCAGGCTGGCAGGCAGGCAGGTAGGCAGGAAGGCAGGTAGGCAGGCAGGCTGGCAGGCAGGCAGGCAGGCAGGCAGGCAGGCAGGCAGGCAGGTAGGCAGTTAGGCAGGTAGGCAGGCAGGCAGGCAGGCAGGCAGGTAGGCAGTTAGGCAGGTAGGCAGGCAGGTAGGCAGGCAGGCAGGTAGGCAGTTAGGCAGGTAGGCAGGCAGGTAGGCAGGCAGGCAGGCAGGCAGGCTGGTAACCAGTTAGGCAGGTAGGCAGGCAGGTAGGCAGGCAGGCAGGCAGGTAGGCAGGCAGGCAGGCAGGGAGGCAGGCAAGCAGGCAGGCAGGCAGGTAGGCAGGCAGGTAGGTAGGTAGGCAGGCAGGCAGGCAGGTATGCAGGCAGGCAGGCAGGGAGGCAGGCAAGCAGCAGGCCAGGCAGGCCGGCATACAGGTAGCAGGCAGGCAGGCAGGCAGGCAGGCAGGCAGGCAGGCAGGCTGGCAGGCATCCAGGAGGCAGCCAGGCAGCCAGGCAGGCAGGCAGGCTGGCAAGCAGGCAGCCAGGCAGGCAGGCTGGCAAGCAGGCAGCCAGGCAGGCAGGCACGCAGGCAGGCAGGCTGGCAGGACATGAGGTACACAGTAAACTAGACAAGATGTACCTAACAGTAAGTAGGTACCTGGGTGTTAGCCACCTTACACCTGCTGTCACTGTTCACAAAGCAGTAAGTAGGTACCTGGGTGTTAGCCACCGTACACCTGCTATCACTGTTCACCTAGCAGTAAGTAGGTACCTGGGTGTTAGCAGACTGGTGTGGGTAGCATCCTGGGGGGACAAAATTACCCTAAGTCATGGGAAATGCTCTACATAACCAGTAACTTTCTAAAAATATGTCATAGGTGTGAGCTATGGTCTGTATAAGTTGAATCACGTACTGGTAGAAATAAATATTATTATTATTATTATTATTATTATTATTATTATTATTATTATTATTATTATTATTACTATTAGACAGGTACAGGTTATAGTTGGTCTGTTTACTTCCAGACGCTTGTAAACAGAATATTAACAAGTCACAACTGGGGGAGAAGAGGAAGGGCGTCAGAGAGTGCCACTTTCCCCTCTCTCTCCCTCTCCTTCCCTTCCCCCTGTCCCTTTAGATTCTACCCCCCCCCCTTTCCTCTTCACCTCCCCCCCTATTTCTCCTCTCCCTCCCCCTTTTCCTCTCATTCGTTAATTCTCTATTCATTGGCGCGTGCGTCCGTGGGTCTCTCTCTCAGGTTCCCACGACTCCGGCTCAGGGGAGGGGGAGGGGAAAGGGGAGGGGAAGAAGGAGGGGAGGGGAAGAAGGAGGGGAGGGAGAAATTGTCGAAAATGGGTGAGGGGTGGGGGTGGGGAGGGTGTGTTTGTGTGTGTGGTGTGTGAGCTGAAAGTGAGTGGGGGGAGAGAGGGAGGAGGGGGAAAGGGGGAGGGGAAGGGGAAGGGAGTAAGGGAGGGGACGGGGTGGTAGGGGGTGGTAGGGGGTAGATGAGTGGAGCCTCGGTAGAGTAGATTACCTACTATCGTCTACCATGTCTCTACCTCACCCCCCTACCGTAGGAATGTACACATGTACACCTTAGAAATGTACACATACCTACCGTAGGAATGTACACATGTACACCTTAGAAATGTACACATACCTACCGTAGGAATGTACACATGTACACCTTAGAAATGTACACATACCTACCGTAGGAATGTACACATGTCTACCGTAGGAATGTACACATGTCTACCGTAGGAATGTACACATGTACACCGTAGGAATGTACTCATGTACGCCGTAGGAATGTACACATGTACACCGTAGGAATGTACACATGTCTACCGTAGGAATGTACACATGTCTACCGTAGGAATGTACACATGTCTACCGTAGGAATGTACACATGTCTACTGTAGGAATGTACACATGTCTACCGTAGGAATGTACACATGTCTACCGTAGGAATGTACACATGTCTACCGTAGGAATGTACACATGTACACAGTAGGAATGTACACATGTCTACCGTAGGAATGTACACATGTACACCGTAGGAATGCACACATGTACACCGTAGGAATGTACACATGTACACCGTAGGAATGTACACATGTACACCGTAGGAATGTACACATGTCTACCGTAGGAATGTACGCATGTACACCGTAGGAATATCCACATGTACACCGTAGGAATGTACACATTGTACACCGTAGGAATGTACACATGTCTACCGTAGGAATGTACGCATGTACACCGTAGGAATATCCACATGTACACCGTAGGAATGTACACATGTACACCGTAGGAATGTACACATGTCTACCGTAGGAATGTACACAAGTACACCGTAGGAATGTACACATGTACACCGTAGGAATGTACACATGTACACCGTAGGAATGTACACATGTACACCGTAGGAATGTACACATGTCTACCGTAGGAATGTACGCATGTACACCGTAGGAATATCCACATGTACACCGTAGGAATGTACACATGTACACCGTAGGAATGTACACATGTACACCGTAGGAATGTACACATGTCTACCGTAGGAATGTACACATGTACACCGTAGGAATGTACACATGTCTACCGTAGGAATGTACGCATGTACACCGTAGGAATGCACACATGTACACCGTAGGAATGTACACATGTCTACCGTAGGAATGTACACATGTACACCGTAGGAATGCACACATGTACACCGTAGGAATGTACACATGTCTACCGTAGGAAATGTACACAAGTACACCGTAGGAATGCACACAGTACACCGTAGGAATGTACACATGTCTACCGTAGGAATGCACACATGTACACCGTAGGAATGTACACATGTCTACCGTAGGAATGTACACATGTACACCGTATGAAGTACACATGTCTACCGTAGGAATGTACACAAGTACACCGTAGGAATGCACACATGTACACCGTAGGAATGTACACATGTCTACCGTAGGAATGCACACATGTACACCGTAGGAATGTACACATGTCTACCGTAGGAATGTACACATGTACACCGTAGGAATGTACACATGTCTACCGTAGGAATGTACACATGTACACCGTAGGAATGTACACATGTACACCGTAGGAATGTATACATGTACACCGTAGGAATGTATACATGTACACCGTAGGAATGTATACATGTACACCGTAGGAATGTACACATGCCTACCGTAGGAATGTACACATGTACACCGTATGGAATGTACACATGTACACCGTAGGAATGTACACATGCCTACCGTAGGAATGTACACATGTACACCGTAGGAATGTACACATGTACACCGTAGGAATGTATACATGTACACCGTAGGAATGTACACATGCCTACCGTAGGAATGTACACAGTACACACGTAGGAATGTACACATGTACACCGTAGGAATGTATACATGTACACCGTAGAATGTAACACATGTACACCGTAGGAATGTACACATGTACACCGTAGGAATGTACACATGTACACCGTAGGAATGTATACATGTACACCGTAGGAATGTACACATGCCTACCGTAGGAATGTACACATGTACACCGTAGGAATGTACACATGTACACCGTAGGAATGTACACATGTACACCGTAGGAATGTACACATGTACACCGTAGGAATGCGCACATGTCTACCGTAGGAATGTACACATGTACACCGTAGGAATGTACACATGTCTACCGTAGGAATGTACACATGTCTACCGTAGGAATGTACACATGTACACCGGAGGAATATACACATGTCTACCGTAGGAATGTACACATGTACACCGTAGGAATGTACACATGTCTACCGTACGAATGTACACATGTACACAGTAGGAATGTACACATGTACACCGTAGGAATGTACACATGTCTACCGTAGGAATGTACACATGTACACAGTAGGAATGTACACATGTCTACCGTAGGAATGTACACATGTACACCGTAGGAATGCACACATGTACACCGTAGGAATGTACACATGTCTACCGTAGGAATGTACACATGTACACCGTAGGAATGTACACATGCCTACCGTAGGAATGTACACATGTACACCGTAGGAATGTACACATGTCTACTGTAGGAATGTACACCGTAGGAATATCCACATGTACACCGTAGGAATGTACACATGTCTACCGTAGGAATGTACACATGTACACCGTAGGAATGTACACATGTCTACCGTAGGAATGTACACATGTACACCGTAGGAATGTACACATGCCTACCGTAGGAATGTATACATGTACACCGTAGGAATGTACTCATGTACGCCGTAGGAATGTACTCATGTACGCCGTAGGAATATACACATTTACACCGTAGGAATGTACTCATGTACGCCGTAGGAATGTACACATGTCTACCGTAGGAATGTACACATGTACACCGTAGGAATGTACACATGTCTACCGTAGGAATGTACACATGTACACCGTAGGAATGTACACATGTCTACCGTAGGAATATACCCCTTTTACACCGTAGGAATGTACACATGTCTACCGTGGGAATGTACACATGTACACCGTAGGAATTTTACACATGTCTACCGTAGGAATATACACATTTAAAACCGTAGGAATGTACATATGTCTACCTTTGGAATGTACACATGTCTACCGTAGGAATGTACACATGTCTACCGTAGGAATATTACACTTTTAAACACCGTGGGAATGTACATATGTCAACCGTAGGAATGTACACATGTCTACCGTAGGAATATACACATTTACACCGTAGGAATGTACATATGTCTACCGTAGGAATGTACACATGTCTACCGTAGGAATATACACATTTACACCGTAGGAATTTTACACATGTCTACCGTAGGAATGTACAACATGTCTACCGTAGGAATGTACACATGTCTACCGTAGGAATGTAAAACATGTTCAAACCGTAGGAATGTACACATGTCTACCGTAGGAATGTACACATGTCTACCGTAGGAATATACACATTTACACCGTAGGAATGTACACATGTCTACCGTAGGAATGTACACATGTCTACCGTAGGAATGTACACATGTACACCGTAGGAATGTACACATGTCTACCCTAGGAATGTACACATGTCTACCATAGAAATGTACACATGTACACCGTAGGAATGTACACATGTACACCGTAGGAATGTACACATGTCTACCGTAGGAATGTACACATGTACACCGTAGGAATGTACACATGTACACCGTAGGAATGTACACATGTCTACCGTAGGAATGTACGCATGTACACCGTAGGAATGTACACATGTACACCGTAGGAATGTACACATGTACACCGTAGGAATGTACACATGTCTACCGTAGGAATGTACACATGTACACCGTAGGAATGTACACATGTCTACCGTAGGAATGTACACATGTACACCGTAGGAATGTACACATGTCTACCGTAGGAATGTACACATGTACACCGTAGGAATGTACACATGTACACCGTAGGAATGATCCGTGAGAGAGAGAGAGAGAGAGAGAAGAGAGAGAGGAGGAGAGAAGAGAGAGAGGAGAGAGAGGAGGGAGAGAGAGAGAGAGAGAGAGAGAGAGAGAGAAGAGAGGAGAGAAGAGAGAAAATAAAAATAATCGATTTCCCCCCCCCCCAAAGAACAAAGAAAACAATACATAGAGGGTACAAAGGTTGTGATGGAGAGGGGGGGAAGGGGGAGAAGGGGGAGGGGGGTGAGAGGGGGAGAGGGAGAGGGGGGTGGATTACCCTTCAGTAAGATAAGAAGTAATCAATGAGTGGGTAGTGACCTGATCAATATATATGTGTGTGTGTGTGTGTATGTGTGTGTGTGTGTGTGTGTGTGTGTGTGTATTCACCTATATGTGGTTACAAGGGTTAAGTCGTGGGTCCTGCCCTGTCTCTTCACAAGAATCCGTGCTGGCTGTCGTTTATAAGCCCGTTCCTTTCCAGGTGCTCCACCACTCTCCTCCTGATAATCTTCTCCATGACTTTACATACTATACACGTCAGTGACACTGGTCTGTAGTTTAGTGCCTCTTTTCTGTCTCCTTTTTTAAAAATAGGAACTACATTTGCCATCTTCCATACCTCAGGTAGTTGCCCAATTTTAATGGATGTGTTGAAGACTGTTATTAATGGCACACACAGCATCTCTGCTCCCTCTCTAAGGACCCACGGAGAGATGTTGTCTGGTCCCACCGCCTTTGAGGTATCAGGGTCATTTAGCAGCTTCACCGACTCCTCGGTTGGATGTATTTTATCCAGCACTTGTTCCTGTATCCCTTGTTGTATCCCTTGTTGTATCCCTTGTTGTATCCCTTATTGGTGTACCTCCGTATTCTGACTTCCTGGAGACGTTTCTGTGTTCATTCTAAATACTTCCTTAAATCTCTGTGTGTGACTGTCTGTCTCTGTCTGTCTGTGACTGTGTCTCTGTGTGTCTGTGATTGTCTGTATCTCTGTGTGTCTGTCTCTGTGTCTCTCTCTATGTGTGTACTCACCTAGTTGAGGTTGCAGGGGTCGATTCCAAGCTCCTCGCCCCGCCTCTTCACTGCTCGCTACTAGGCCACTCTCCCTGAACCGTGAGCTTTATCATACCTCTGCTTAAAGCTATGTATGCATTCTGTCTCCACTACATCGCTTCCCAAACTATTCCACTTCCTGACTACTCTGTGGCTGAAGAAATACTTCCTAACATCCCTGTGATCCATCTGTGTCTTCAACTTCCAACTGTGTCCCCTTGTTACTGTGTCCAATCTCTGGAACATCCTGTCTCTGTCCACCTTGTCAATTCCTCTCAGTATTTTGTATGTCGTTATCATGTCCCCTCTATCTCTCCTGTCATCCAGTGTCGTCAGGTTGATTTCCCTTAACCTCTCCTCGTAGGACATACCTCTTAGCTGGGATTTAGTCTTTGTTGCAAACCTTTGCAACTTTCCTCTAGTTTCTTTACATGCTTGTAGGTGTGGGTTTCCAGACTGGTGTGTCTGCTGTCTGTGACTATGTTATATAGAGACTTAATTCACACCTGTATGTATCTAATTACAGTTGTGTAAGATGGCACACATGTGGTACCCAATTACAGGGTGTTAAGATTTAATTAAACCAAGAACTGTTGTACCTAATTACAAGGGTGGTAAGGTTCTAATTAACCAGAACACAGCAGTACAATTACAGGTGTGTCACAGTGGTCTTGGGATAACTAGTATCCCTCACGCCTTCTACTTATCCACTCCCCTCCCCACTCGTTCCCCTCCCTCCTTCCTCCCTCCCCTCTCTTCCCCTCCCCTCCCCTCTCTTCACTTACCCTCCCCTCTCTTCACTTCCCCTCCCCTCTCTTCCCTCCCCTCTCTTCCCCTCCCCTCCCCTCTCTTCACTACCTCCCCTCTCTTCATTCCCCTCCCCTCCTTCCCCTCCCCTCCCTCTCATCCTTCCCCTCCCCTCTCTTCACTTCCCCTCCCCTCTCTTCACTCCCCTCCCCTCTCTTCACTTCCCCTCCCCTCTCTTCACTTCCCTCCCCTCTCTTCACCTCCCCTCCTTCTCTTCACTTCCCCTCCCTCTCTTCACTTCCCCTCCCACTTTCACCTCCCCTCCCCTCTCTTCACTTCCCTCCCCTCTCTTCACCTCCCCTCCCCTCTCTTCACTTCCCTCCCTCCCTCTCTCACTTCCCCTCCCCTCTCTTCACTCCCTCCCCTCTCTTCCCCTCCCCTCCCTCTCTTCACTTCCCCTCCCTCTCTTCACTTCCCCTCCCTCCCCTCTCTTCCCCTCCCCTCCCCTCTCTTTCCCCCCCCTCTCTTCCCCTCATTTACTACACATCAGTGTCTTACCGTAATTACTGCTGTTGACTTACGACACCTCAAGACTCCCCTCTTTCCCCTCCCCCCTCTGGGGGAAGAGGGGAAGGGGTGAGGGGATCAGCTTCTTCATCTCCCCTCCTCCTGTTCCTCTTCCTCCTCTTCCTTCACCTCTTCCTTCTCCTCTTCTTTCCTCTTTTACTTCCCCCCTTCCTTCCCCTCTTCCATCCCCTCTTCCTCCCATCTTCTTCCCCTCTTCCTTCCCTCTTTCTCTCTTCTTCCTTACCTCTTCTTTCCCCTCTTCCTTCCGCTCTTCCTCCCCTCTTCCTCCCCTCTCCAGTCAGTGCAACACTGAGATATAAAATAATAAGTGTAAGGGCACCAAGACTCTTAAACACATTGTGATTAAAAATCATATTTCACGAGACCAGCAGTAACAACCTGCTGGACCAGGCCCTGAGCCACCACCACCGAGGGGGCGCAGCCTCCCCCTTCCCCTCGGTGTTCCCCTGTGGCTTTTCTTCCACTAATTAACACCTGATTAATTAGCTCAGGTGAGTTTCACAGTACAGTGATCTATCTTAATACCTTTCGTTCTCAAAAGATGTGTGTGTGTGTGTGTGTGTGTGGTGTGTGTGTGTGTGTGTTGTGTGTGTGTGTGTGTGTGTGTGTGTGTACTTACCGAGTTGTGTGTGCTAGGGCCGAGTCACATTATCCAGCATGGCAAGGTACAAACGTCCAACAAACATTGAAGTACCACTACAGTGCCAGGTAGTGTACAGTGCCAGGTAGTGTACAGTGCCAGGTAGTGTACAGTGCCAGATAGTGTACAGTGCCAGATAGTGTATAGTGCCAGGTAGTGTACAATGCCAGATAGTGTACAGTGCCAGGTAGTGTACAGTGCCAGGTAGTGTACAGTGTCAGGTAGTGTACAGTGCCAGGTAGTGTACAGTGCCAGGTAGTGTACAGTGCCAGGTAGTGTACAGTGCCAGGTAGTGTACAGTGCCAGGTAGTGTACAGTGCCAGGTAGTGTACAGTGCCAGGTAGTGTACAGTGCCAGGTAGTGTACAGTGCCAGGTAGTGTACAGTGCCAGATAGTGTACAGTGCCAGGTAGTGTACAGTGCCAGGTAGTGTACAGTGCCAGGTAGTGTACAGTGCCAGGTAGTGTACAGTGTCAGGTAGTGTACAGTGCCAGGTAGTGTACAGTGCCAGGTAGTGTACAGTGTCAGGTAGTGTACAGTGCCAGATAGTGTACAGTGCCTGGTAGTGTACAGTGCCAGATAGTGTACAGTGCCAGGTAGTGTACAGTGCCAGGTAGTGTACAGTGCCAGGCAGTATAATCACAGTGCCAGGCAGTATACAGTGCCAGGCAGTATAATCACAGTGCCAGGCTCTAGGAAAACAAGAGTCAAGACCGGAAAATCCTACAGTCACCCACAAGACAAGTACATCCTACCACATCCTTCTTACGTTAATTCTACCAGAGCCTCGGTAAGTGCTCTCTTTCGCCTCCAGGACTGAGTAAGAATATGCGTGAGAATATGCGTGAGAATATGCGTGAGAATATTCGTGAGAATATACGTAAGAATGTGCAAGAAATCACAGAACTGTTAAACCGATCTGAAGATGAAAGAAGTGAGAGCAGTACGCTTGCCTTGGATCAAAGGCGGACTCCTGGTGTGATTTAAGCTTTTAGAAGCTTAGAAAGCTGGCGTGGGTGAACGAAACATTGCAGAAGCCTCGTTCACACACACACGGTATAGGTAACTAATAAGCTACATTATGAGTGATTACCAGACGTGACAGAGGTAGGGAGGTCACGCCTCATCCACGGCTCCAGCCAATAAGAAAAGCCGGGCTGCGGGGGCGTTGACCCCCGACACCATCTCCAGGTACTCTACAGGTATGGTACACCTTGTTCATGGCTGGGAACAACCGCCAACTGTGTTATACTCACACCTCACACAACAATTACCCTCATGACACAACACTAAGATACTAGTTCTTTTGTGAGTCTCTCTCTCTCTCTCTCTCTCTCTCTCTCTCTCTTTCTTTCTTTCTCTCTTAGTAATAAAGACAGTGAACAATAAGGTGATGCTGGAGACATGCGGTAATAATAATATTAATAACAACGTCAGTTTACCTCTCACACCTCGACACCTTGTCTTATTTCTCGCTTCCCCGCTCATGTTATGACACACACACACACACACACACAAACACACACACACACACACAACACACACACACACACACATATATATATATACACACACACACACACAATCGTATCAGCTGATCAGTGTTTACAACTGATCAGCTGATTGAGCCAAAACAAACCGAAGGATGGCAACACTGACATCAACAAACAACAAACACAACAAGAGAGAGAGAACAACAAACAAATAACAAACTGTACACAAGCAGAAATGATACGGTGTTCCGTAGCTGGGTTGGTAACGCACTCACCTCACACATTGAGGACAGTGGTTCGATCCCCGGTACACGTATTTCCTTAAGACACCTGCTGCTCCTGTTCACCTAGCAGTAAGTAGGTACCTGGGTGTTAGTCACCTTACACCTGCTGTCACTGTTCACCTAGCAGTAAGTAGGTACCTGGGTGTTAGTCACCTTACACCTGCTGTCACTGTTCACCTAGCAGTAAGTAGGTACCTGGGTGTTAGTCACCTTACACCTGCTGTCACTGTTCACCTAGCAGTAAGTAGGTACCTGGGTGTTAGTCACCTTACACCTGCTGTCACTGTTCACCTAGCAGTAAGTACGTACCTGGGTGTTAGTCACCTTACACCTGCTGTCACTGTTCACCTAGCAGTAAGTAGGTACCTGGGTGTTAGTCACCTTACACCTGCTGTCACTGTTCACCTAGCAGTAAGTAGGTACCTGGGTGTTAGCAGACTGGTGTGGGTAGCATCCTGGGGGGACAAAATTACCCTAAGTCATGGGAAATGCTCTACATAACCAGGAACTTTCTATATAAGTATGTCATAGGTGTGAGCTATGGTCTGTATAAGTTGAATCACGTACTGGTAGAAATAAATATTATTATTATTATTATTATTATTATTATTATTATTATTATTATTATTATTATTATTATGCAGATGATGTTGTGAAACGGACACAAGAGAGTGATACCATTGAACAGATTCAAAACACCTATAGATGGTGTTTTGAATTGGTCTGGATTCAGACGATAGACGCCATAGAGGGTGATCGGTCCCACTTGCGATATTCTAATGAACGATACCACCACTAAAACTACCACTACCACCATCTAATAAACATTACCACTACCACTAGCACCATCTAATAACCACTACCACCATCTAATAACCACTACCACAACCACCATCTAATAACCACTACCACTACCACCATCAAATAACGATTACTACTACCACTACTACCATCTAATAACCACTACCACTACCATTACCACCATCCAATAACCACTACCACTACCACCATCTAATAACCACTACCACAACCACCATCTAATAACCACTACCACCATCTAATAACCACTGCCACTATCACCATCTAATAACCACTACCACTACCATTACCACCATCCAATAACCACTACCACTACCACCATCTAATAACCACTACCACAACCACCATCTAATAACCACTACCACCATCTAATAACCACTACCACCATCTAATAACCACTGCCACTATCACCATCTAATAACCACTGCCACTATCACCATCTAATAACCACTACCACTACCATTACCACCATCCAATAACCACTACCACTACCACCATCTAATAACCACTACCACAACCACCATCTAATAACCACTACCACCATCTAATAACCACTACCACCATCTAATAACCACTGCCACTATCACCATCTAATAACCACTGCCACTATCACCATCTAATAACCACTACCACTACCATTACCACCATCCAATAACCACTACCACTACCACCATCTAATAACCACTACCACAACCACCATCTAATAACCACTACCACCATCTAATAACCACTACCACCATCTAATAACCACTGCCACTATCACCATCTAATAACCACTGCCACTATCACCATCTAATAACCACTACCACAACCACCATCTAATAACCACCACTACTAGCAACTAGCCAGGAAATAAGATACAATATTCCCCATTCCAGCCCTGCCATTCCAAGCCATGGTAACCTTCCCAGCACCACCCAGCACCTCCCAGCACCTCCCAGCACCACCCAGCACCTCCCAGCACCGTCCCAGCACCTCCCAGCACCTCCCAGCACCACCCAGCACCACCCAGCACCTCCCAGCACCTCCCAGCACCTCCCAGCACCTCCCAGCACCACCCAGCACCTCCCAGCACCTCCCAGCACCTCCCAGCACCTCCCAGCACCACCCAGCACCACCCAGCACCTCCCAGCACCACCCAGCACCTCCCAGCACCACCAGTACCACCCAGCACCTCCCAGCACCACCCAGTACCACCCAGCACCTCCCAGCACCTCCCAGCACCATCCAGCACCTCCCAGCACCTCCCAGCACCTCCCAGCACCTCCCTGCACCTCCCAGCACCACCCAGCACCTCCCAGCACCTCCCAGCACCACCAAGCACCTCCCAGCCCACCCAGTACCACACAGCACGCCCAGCACCTCCCGCACCACCAGCACCTCCCAGCACCACCAGTACCTCCAGCACTCCCAGCACCTCCCAGCACCTCCATCCCACCATCAGCACCTCCCAGCACACAGTACCACCCAGCACCTCCAGCACCTCCCAGCACCATCCAGCACCTCCTCACTCCAGCACTCCCAGGCACCTCCCCCGCACCCTCCCGCACCACCCAGCACTCCCAGCACCACCAGTAACACCCAGCGACCCCCCAAAACACTCCAGACCACCCTGCACCCTCAGCACCACCGTACTCCCAGCACCTCCCAGCACTCCCAGCACCTCCCAGCACATCCAGCACTCCAGCACCACCCAGTACCACCCAGCACCTCCGCACTCCAGCAACACAAGTACCACCCTGCACCACCCTGTGCCACCCAGCACCTCCCAGCCACCTCAGCACCATCTAGCACTCCCAGGCACCTCCCAGCCACCTCCCAGCACCTCCCAGCACCTCCCAGCACCACCCAGCCCCACCCGCACCACCCAGCACCTCAAGCACACGCGCCAACTACCAGCACCTCCCTGCACCACCCAGCAACCTCCAGCACACCCAGACCTCCGTGCATCTCCAGCACCTCCCAGCACCTCATAGCACCACCCAGCACCTCCCAGCACCTACAGCACCTCCCAGCACCACTCAGCACTCTCAGCACCTACCAGCACCTCCAGCACCTCACAGCACCAGCAGCATCTCCCAGAACTCCCAGCACCTCCAGCACCACCCAGCACTCCCAGCACCTCCCAGCACACCCAGCACACCCCAGCACCACCCAGCACCTCCCAGCTCCTTTCATCACACCCAGCACTTCCAGCACTCCCAGCACCTCCCAGCACCTCAGCACTCTCACACAGCAACTTAATACCTTGTACAGACGCGCCGTCTGACAAGAGCCCTAATCACCCCTTGAACAAATAAGGTCGTTTTCCTCAGCCTTAAGTAAGGCCGCCTCGCCCTTATGGCCTTAAGCCACAAAGGCCATTGTTACCCGGAGACAGAGA
The DNA here is from genome assembly GCF_026875155.1 of Cherax quadricarinatus. NCBI lineage: Eukaryota > Metazoa > Arthropoda > Malacostraca > Decapoda > Parastacidae > Cherax > Cherax quadricarinatus. Next base: position 75,171,371 of record NC_069407.1, read on the forward strand.
CACCTGTGATATTACAGTAATACGGGACTGGACCTTTTATACCTGTTTTTAACCCACACGGCGCAGAACACGGTAACGGACAGTGTCGCAACACGGTAACGACAGTGTGCTCACGGTAATACAGTGTTGTACACGGTAACAACAGTGTTGCTACACGGTAACTACAGTGTTGCTACACGGTAACAACAGTGTTGCTACACGGTAACAACAGTGTTGCTACACGGTAACAACAGTGTTGGTACACGGTAATACAGTGTTGGTACACGGTAAACTACGTCGTTGCTACACGGTAACTACAGTGTGTTACACGGTAACTAACAGTGTTGGTACACGTAACTACAGGTGTTGCTACACCGGTACTACAGTGTTGGTCACGGTAACAACAGTTGTTGCTACACGGTAACTACAGTGTTGAGTACACGGTGGTATCAACAGTGTTGGTATCACGGTAACTACATTTGTGTTGCTACACGGTAACAACAGTGTTGCTACACGGTAACAACAGTGTTGGTACACGGTAACTACAGTGTTGGTACACGGTAACAACAGTGTTGCTACACGGTAACAACAGTGTTGGTACACGGTAACTACAGTGTTGCTACACGGTAACTACAGTGTTGGTACACGGTAACTACAGTGTTGGTACACGGTAACAACAGTGTTGCTACACGGTAACAACAGTGTTGCTACACGGTAACAACAGTGTTGCTACACGGTAACAACGTGTGGGTATACACGGTAACTACAGTGTTGGTAACGGTAACAACGTGTTAGCTACACGGTAAACAACAGTGTTGCTACACGGTAACAACAGTGTTGCTACACGGTAACAACAGTGTTGGTACACGGTAACTACAGTGTTGGTACACGGTAACAACAGTGTGCTACACGGTAACACAGTGTTGCTACACCGGTAAACAACAGTGTTGCTACACGGTAAAACAGTGTTGGTACACGGTAACAACAGTGTTGCTACACGGTAACAACAGTGTTGCTACACGGTAACAACAGTGTTGCTACACGGTAACAACAGTGTTGGTACACGGTAACAACAGTGTTGCTACACGGTAACAAACAGTGTGGTACACGGTCACACCGTGTTGCTAACGGTAACTCTTTATTCTGAGGGTAAGTGATGGGGAATTAATAATAACTTCAGAGAGATGGCGAAAGGGAGCAGGAACGGGATGGAGGGAAGGGAGGGAGGGAAGGGATGGAAGGAACGGCGGGAAGGAGGGAAGGATGGAGAGGGAAGGCGGGAAGGAGGGATGGAAGGAGGGACGGGAGGGAGGGACGGGGGACGGAGGGAGGAAGGAGGGAATGGAGTGCGGGAAGGAGGGAGGAGGAGGGAAGGAGGGAATGAGGGAGTAGGAGAAAGGGACGGGGGAAGCCGGGCGGGAAGGCGCGAGGGAAGGAGGAAAGGAATGCAGGAGTGATGGACGGAGGGAATGGATGGGAGGGAGAGGAAGGGGAAGGAGGGAGGGAAGGAGTGAAAAGGAGGGAGGAAAGGAGGGAGGAAGGAAGGAGGAAGTGAGGGAAGGAGGGTAGGAGGGAGGAAGGAGGGGAGGGAAGGAGGGAGGGAAGTGAGGGATAGAGAAGGAAGGAGAGAAGCGGGAAGGGACGGGAGGGACGGAGGGACGGAAGGCGGGAGTGGACGGAGGAAGGAGGAGGGAAAGGAGCGAAGGCTGGAGGGGAGGGAAAGGGGGCGGGAAGTGTGGAAGGAGTGAGAGAAGGAGGGCCGGAGGGAGGGAAGGAGGAAAGAAGGAGGCGCGGAAGGATGGAAGAGGGAGGGACGGAGGGAGGGAAGGGGGAGGGAAGGAGGAAGGAAGAAGGGGACGGAGGATGTGTCGGAGGGGAGTGCGCAGGAGAGCGGGAAGGAGGACGGGAAGGGAGGGAAGGGAAGGAGGGAGGGGAAGGGAGGGAGGAATGAGGGATGAAGGACAGGGAAGGATGGGACGGCGTGATTGAATGAGGAAAGCTGGATGGAAGGATGGCGGGAGCCGGACAGAGGGAGGGATGGAGTAAAGTAGGTAGGGAAGGAGAGGAGGAAAGGAAGGAGGAGGTAGGGAAGGAGGGAGGGAATGAAGGAAAGAGAGAGGGAAAGAGGTCGGGAAGGAGGGAAGGAACAGGAACTATGGAGGGAAGGAACGAAGGAGAGCGGGAATGAGGGAGGGAAGGAGTCCAAGGCGGGCGGGAAGGAGGGAGGGAAGGAGGGAGGAAGGAAGGCGGGAGGGAAGGAGGGAAGGACTGAGGGAAGAGGAAGGGAAGGGAAGGAGGGATTGGAGGAGGGACAGAGGGAGGGAAGGAGGGAGGGAAGAAGGGAAAGTGAGGGAAAGGGGAACGGAGGGAGGGGCAGGAGGGAGGGAGGGAAGAGAAGGAGGGCGGGAAAGGAGGGAGTGAATGAGGGAAGAGGGAGGGAAGGATGGAGTGAGGGACGGAGGGCAGGCGGAAACTAGGGAGGGAAGGAGGGAAGGATAGAGGGGAATGGAGGGGGAAGGAGGAGAGGAGGAGGGAAAAGGAAGTGAAAGGAGGGCGGGAAGGATGGAAGGAGGGAGGGAAGGAGCGAGGAAGGAGGAAGGAAAGGAGGAGTGAAAAGATGGCGGGATGGAGGGAAGGAGGGAGAGAAGGGAGGGGGGACTGAGGGAGGGAAGGAGGGAAAGAAGGAGGAGGAAGGAGGGAGGGAAGGAGGTAGGGAAGGGGAGGGCAGGAGGGAGGGAAGGCGGGAGTGAAGGAAGAGGGCCGGAAAGAAGGAAGGAGGGAAGGAGAGAGGGAAGGAGGGGAGGGAGGAGGGCCGGAGGGAGGAAGGAGGGAGGAAAGGAGGGAAGGAAGGATGGAGGGGACAAGGAGGGAAGGAGGAGGGAGGGAGGAGGGAAGGAGGAAAGGAACGAGGGAAAGAGGGAGGGAGGAGGGAAGAAGAAGGACGGAGGGAGGAGGGAGGGAGGAGGGGACGGAAGGAGGGGAAGGATGGAAAGAAGGAGGGAGGGAAGGAGGGAGGAGGTAGGGAAGGAGGGAAGGAAGGAGGGAGGGAAGGAGAAGGGAAGAAGGGAAGGAGGCGAGGGTAGGGGGAGGGACAGGAGGAGGGATGGAGGAAGGGAAGGAGGAGGGAAAGGAGGGAAGGAGGGAGGGAGGAGGAAGAAATGAGGGAAGAAGGAAGGGAAGGAGGGATTGAAGGAGGGAAATGGAGGAGGGAAGGAGGAGGGAAGAAGGGAAGAGGGAGGAAAGGAGGGAGGAAGGAGGAAGGAGGGAGGTGAAGGAGGGATGGGAATGAGGGAATGAGGGAGGGAAGGAAGGAGGGAAGGATGGAAGGAGGGAAGGAAGGAAAAACTTGGGAGGGAAGGAGGGAAGGAGAGAGGGAAGGAGGGAGGAAAGGATGGAGGGGAGGGAAGGAGGGGGGAAAGGAGGAAAGGAGGAAGGGAAAGAGGGGGGAAGGAGGGAAGGAGGAGAGAGAGGGCGGAGGGGGGAAGGAGGGAAAGAAGGAGGGAGAGGAGGGAGGGAGGAAGGGATGGAAGGAGGGAGGAAGGAGGGAGGGCAGGAGGGAGGGAAGGAGGATTGGAAGGAGGGATGGAAGGAGGGAGGGAAGGAGGGATGAAGGAGGGAGGGAAGGAGGGAGGGAACGGAGTGAGGGGAAGGAGGGAGGTAAGGAGGGATGGAAGGCGGAGGGAAGGAGGGAGGAAGGAAGGGATGGGAAGGAGGGATGGAGGAGGGAGGGAAGGAGGGAGGGAAGGAGGGATGAAGGACGGAGGGACGGAGGGATGACAGGAGGGATGGAAGGAGTGATGGAAGGAGGAGGAAGGAGGATGGAAGGAGCGGAGGGAAGGAGGGGATGGAAGGAGGGAGGGAAGGAGGGATGGAAGGAGGATGGAAGGAGGGATGGAAGGGGGGATGGAAGGAGGGGATGGAAGGGGGGATGAAGGGGGGATGGAGGAGGGATGGAAGGAGGATGGAAGGAGGGATGGAAGGAGGGATTGAAGGAGGGATTGAAGAGGGATGGAAGGAGGAGGGAAGGAGGGGAGGGATGGAAGGAGGATGGAAGGAGGGGAGGAAGGAGGGATGGAAGGAGGGATGGAAGGAGGGATGGAAGGAGGGAGGGAAGGAGGGATGGAAGGAGGGAGGAAGGAGGGAGGGAAGGAGGGATGGAAGGATGGGAGGAAGGAGATGGAGGGTAAGGAGGGGATGGAAGGAGGATGGAAGGGAGGAGGGAAGGAGGGAGGGAAGGAGTGATGGAAGGAGGGTGGGAAGGGAGGGATGGAAGAGAGGATGGAAGGTGAGATGGAAGGGGGATGGAAGGAGGGATGGAAGGAGGGATGGAAGGAGAGATGGAAGGAGGGAGGGAAGGAGGGATGGAAGAAGGGATGGAAGGAGGGGAGAGGAGGAGGGCAGGAGGCTGGAAAGGAGGGAGGGGAAGGAGGGATGGAAGAAGGGAGGGAAGGAGGGAGGGGAAGGAGGTGGCGGAAGGAGTGATGGGAAGGAGGGAGGGAATGGAGGGAAGGAAGGAGGGATGGAAGGGAGGGATGGAGGATAGATGGAAAGGGGGGATGGAAGGAGGGAGGGAAGGAGGGATGGATGGAGGAGGATGGAAGGAGGGATGGAAGGAGGGAGGAAGGAGGGATGGGAAGGAGGGATGGAAGGAGAGATGGAAGGAGGGATGAAGGAGGATGAAGGAGGGATGGAAGGAGGGAGGGAAGGAGGGAGGGAAGGAGGATGGAAGGAGGGAGGGAAGGATGGATGGAAGGAGGGAGGAAGGAGGGAGGAGGAAGGGAGGGATGGAAGGGGGAGGGCAGGAGGGATGGAAGGAGGAGGGTGGAGGGAGGGAGGAGGGATGGAAGGAGGATGGAAGGAGGGAGGGAAGGAGGGAGGAAGAGAGGAGGGAAGGAGGGAGGGGAAGGAGGATGGAGGAGGGATGGAAGGAGGGAGGGAAAGGAGGGGTTGGGGGAAGGGAAGGAGGGGGAAGGGGGATGGACGGAGGGTGGGAAAGGAGGGAGGAAGGGAGGGATGGAGGAGGGAGGGAAGGGAGGAGGGAAGGAGGGTTGGAAGGAGGGATGGAAGGAGAGATGGAAGGAGGGAGGGAGGTGGATGGAAGGAGGGGGGCAGGTGGGAGGGAAGGAGGGCTGATGGAAGGAGGGATGGAAGGAGGATGGCAGGAGGGATGGAGGAGGGAGGGAGGAGGGGAGGGAAGGAGGATGGAAAGAGGGAGGGACAAAGAGGGAGGGATGGAGGGATGGAAGGAGGGAGGGAAGGTGGATGGAAGGGGGTGGAAGGGAGGCGAGGGAAGGAGGGAGGGAAGGAGGGATGGAAGGAGGGATGGAAGGAGGGATGGAAGGAGGGATGGAAGGAGGGATGGAAGGAGGGAGGGAAGGAGGGAGGGAAGGAGGGAGGGAAGAGGGATGGAAGGAGGGAGGGAAGGAGGGAGGGAAGGCGGGATGGAAGGGGGAATGGAAGGAGGGTGGGAGGAGGGAGGGATGTAGGGATGAAGGGAGCCCCCAGAGGAATGAGGGATGGAAGGAGGGATGAGAAGGAGAGATGCAGGAGGTGAGGAAGGAGGAGGGAAGGAGGGAGGGAAGGGAGTGATGGAAGGAGGGAGGGAAGCGGGATGGAAGGAGGGATGAAGGAGGGCTGGAAGGAGGGATGGAAGGAGGATGGAAGGAGGGAGGGAAGGAGGGATTGAAGGAGGGTGGAAGGAGGGATGGAAGGATGGATGGAAGGAGGGATTGAAGGAGGGCGTGAAGGAGGGATGGAAGGCGGGATGGAAGGAGGGATGGGAAGGCGGATGGGAAGGAGGATGGAAGGAGGGATGGAAGGAGGATGGAAGGAGGGGAGGGAAGGAGGATGGAAGGAGTGAGGACGGAGGGAGGGAAGGAGGGATGGACGGAGGAGGGACGGAGGGAGGGAAGGAGGGAAGGAAGGAGGGCGGGAAGGAGGGAGGAGGAGGGATGGAAGGAGGGAGAAGGAGGGATGGAAGGAGGGATGGACGGAGAGATGGAAGGAGGGATGGAAGGAGGATGGAAGGAGGGATGGAAGGAGAGATGGAAGGAGGGAGGAGGAGGGATGGAAGAAGGGATGGAAGGAGGGGAGGGAAGGAGGGAGGGGAAGGAGGGATGGAAGGAGGGAGGGAAGGAGGGATGGAACGAAGAGGGAGGGAAGGACGGGAGGGACGGAGGGAGGGAAGGAGGGATGGAAGGAGGAGGGAAGGAGGGATGGAAAGGAGGGAGGAAGGAGGGTGGGAAGGATGGATGGAAGGAGGGGATGGAAGGAGGGAGGGAAGGAGGGTGGAAAAGGAGGGATGGAAGGGGATGGAAGGAGGGATGGACGGAGGGATGGAAGGAGGGATGGAAGGGAGAGATGAAGGTTGGATGGAAGGAGGGATGGAAGGAGGGATGGAAGGGGGATGGAAGGAGGAGGGAAGGAGGGATGGAAGGAGGGAGGATGGAGGGATGGGGAAGGGAGGAGGGAAGGAGGAGGAAGGAGGGATGGAAGGAGGGTGGGGAAGGAGGGATGGAAGGAGGGAAGGAAGGCGGGAGGGACGGAGGGATGGAAGGAGGGAATGGAAGGAGGGAGGGAAGGAGCGGATGGGAAGGAGGGAGGGAAGGGGGAGGGAAGGAGGATGGACGGAGGGATGGAAGGAGGGGGAGGAGGGAGGGAGGAGGGAGGGAAGGAGGGATGGAAGGAGGGAGGGAAGGAGGGAGGGACGGAGGGATGGAAGGAGGGAGGAAAGGAGGGAGGGAAGGAGGGGAAGGAGGGGGGGAAGGAGGGGGGGGGAAAAAGGGGAGGGGGGGAAGGAGGGGGGAAGGAGGGAGGAAGGGGGAGGGAAGGAGGGGAGGGAAGGAGGGAGGAAGGAGGGGGGGGAAAGGGGGGAGGAAGGGGGGGGAAGGGAGGGAGGAAGGGGGAGGGAAGGGGGGAAGGGAAGGAGGGGGGGAAGGAGGGGGGAAGGGGGGATAAGGAGGGAGGAAGGAGGGAGGGAAGGAGGGAGGAAGGAGGGGGGGAAGGGGGGGAGGAAGGAGGGAGGGAAGGAGGGGGGAAGGAGGGAGGAAAGGGGGGGGAGGAGGGGGAAGGGGGGATGGAAGGAGGGGGGAAGGGGGGGGGGGAAAGGGGGAGGGGGGGAAGGGGGGGGGGTGGGAAGGGGGGGAGAGGGAAAGGAGGGTGGAAGGAGGAGGGAAGGGAGGAGGGAAGGGGGGGAAAGGGAAAGGGGGGAGGGGGAAGGGAGGGGGAAAAAAGGGGGGGGAGGAGGGAGGGAAGGAGGGAGGGAAGGGGAGGGGGAGGGGGGGAAAGGAGGGAGGGAAAAAGGGGGAAGGGGGGGAAAGGGAGGGGGGAAGGGGAGGGGGGGGGAGGGAAGGAGGGAGGAAGAGGTCGAATTCTCCCTCTCCTTCTTCCAAAAATCTTGAATAGATAGCCGGTTTACTCTCTCTACGAGCTCTCAGAGCTCTAAAAGCTCTAAAAGTTTAAAAAGTCTAAAGCTCTAAAAGTTTTAAAATGCTCTGAGGCCCAAATATTTTGTGGTGGGAGTTATTAGGAGCTTTGATTTTTGAGGCCATGAAGGGGACGTTAAAAAATACTTTTAATGGAGTGGAGAGATAGATAGAGAGAGGAGAGGAGGAGAGAGAGAGGAGGAAGAGGAAGAGGGGAAGGGGGAAGGAGAGAGAAGGAGAGAGAGAGAGGAGAGAGTCCTGTCACCTAGCAGAAAGTAGGTCCTGGGGTTGTCCCTTACACCTGCTGCATGTTCCCCTAGCAGTAAGTGGATGGTTGTTTTCCCTTTAACCTGCTGTCATGTTACCAAAAAAGTAGGACTGGGTGTTGTCACTTCCCTGTGTCACTGTTCACTAGCAGTAAGTGGTACCGGGTGTTAGTCACCTTACCCCTGCTGTCACTGTTCACCTAGCAGTAAGTAGGTACCTGGGTGTTAGTCACCTTACACCTGCTGTCACTGTTCACCTAGCAGTAAGTAGGTACCTGGGTGTTAGTCACCTTACACCTGCTGTCACTGTTCACCTAGCACTAAGTAGGTACCTGGGTGTTAGTCACCTTACCCCTGCTGTCACTGTTCACCTAACAGTAAGTAGGTACCTGGGTGTTAGTCATCTTACACCTGCTTTCACTGCTCACCTAGCAGTAAGTAGGTACCCGGGTGTTAGTCACCTTACACCTGCTTTCACTGTTCACCTAGCAATAAGTAGGTACCTGGGTGTTAGTCACCTTACACCTGCTTTCACTGCTCACCTAGCAGTAAGTAGGTACCTGGGTGTTAGTCACCTTACCCCTGCTGTCACTGTTCACCTAGCAGTAAGTAGGTACCTGGGTGTTAGTCACCTTACACCTGCTGTCACTGTTCACCTAGCAGTAAGTAGGTACCTGGTTGTTAGTCACCTTACACCTGCTGTCACTGTTCACCTAGCACTAAGTAGGTACCTGGGTGTTAGTCACCTTACCCCTGCTGTCACTGTTCACCTAGCAGTAAGTAGGTACCTGGGTGTTAGTCACCTTACACCTGCTTTCACTGCTCACCTAGCAGTAAGTAGGTACCTGGGTGTTATTCACCTTACACCTGCTTTCACTGTTCACCTAGCAGCAAGTAAGTACCTGGGTGTTAGTCACCTTACACCTGCTTTCACTGCTCACCTAGCAGTAAGTAGGTACCTGGGTGTTAGTCAACTTACACCTGCTGTCACTGTTCACCTAGAAGTAAGTAGGTACCTGGGTGTTAGTCACCTTACACCTGCTGTCACTGTTCACCTAGCAGTAAGTAGGTACCTGGGTGTTACTCACCTTACACCTGCTGTCACTGTTCACCTAGCAGTAATTAGTTACCTGGTTGTTAGTTTCCTTACACCTGCTGTCACTGTTCACCCCAGCTGTAAGTAGGTACCTAGGTGTTAGTCACCTTACACCTGCTGTCACTGTTCACCCCAGCAGTAAGTAGGTACCTGGGTGTTAGTCACCTTACACCTGCTGTCACTGTTCACCCCAGCAGTAAGTAGGTACCTGGGTGTTAGTCACCTTACACCTGCTGTCACTGTTCACCCCAGCAGTAAGTAGGTATCTGGGTGTTAGTTTCCTTACACCTGCTTTCACTGTTCACCTAGTAGTGAGTAGGTACCTGGGTGTTAATTTCCTTACACCTGCTGTCACTGTTCACCTAGCAGTAAAATAGGTACCTGCGTGGACTGGTGTGGGTCGCATCCTGGGGACAAAATTAACCTAAGTTGTGGAAATTCTCTGCATAATCAGGGAGTTTCTATAAAGGCCTAGTATGTCACTGGAATAGACATATGACAGGGTGGATAGGGGGGCAATGTGGCAGATGTTGCAGGTGTATGGTGTAGGAGGTAGGTTACTGAAAGCAGTGAAGAGTTTTTACGAGGGTAGTCAGGTTCAGGTTAGAGTATGTAGGAGAGAGGGAGATTGTTTCCCAGTAAAAGTAGGCCTTAGACAGGTATGTCTAAGGCCAACAGGTATGATGTTTAATATATTTATAGATGGGGTTGTAAGAGAAGTGATGCTGGGGTGTTGGCAAGAGGTGTGGGGTTAAAAGATAAAGAATCACACATAAAGTGGGAGTTGTCACAGTTGCTCTTTGCTGATGACACTGTGCTCTTGGGAGATTCTGAAGAGAAGTTGTAGAGGTTGGTGGTTGAATTTGGTAGGGTGTGTCAGAGAAGGAAATTAAAAGTGAATATAGGAAAGAGTAAGATGATGAGGACAACAAAAAAATTATGTGATGAAAGATTGGATATCAGATTGGAGGGAAAGAGTATGGAGGAGGTGAATGTATTCAGATGTTTAGAAGTGGATGTGTCAGCAGATGAGCGTATGAAAGATGAGGTGAATCACAGAACTGATGGTCAGTGTTGCAGTGAGGAGTCTGTGGAGACAAAGAACTTTGTCTATGGAAGCAAAGATGGGAACGTATGAGAGTGTAGTTATACCAACGTTCTTATATGTGTGTGAAACATGAGTGTTGAATGTTGTAACAAGGAGAAGGCTGGAGGCAGTGTAGGAGGAGGCTAGAGGCAGTGGAGGAGGAGGCCGGAGGCAGTGTAGGTGGAGGCTAGAGGCAGTGTAGGTGGAGGCTGGAGGCAGTGTAGGAGGAGGCTGGAGGCAGTGTAGGTGGAGGCTAGAGGCAGTGGAGGAGGAGGCCGGAGGCAGTGTAGGTGGAGGCTGGAGGCAGTGGAGGTGGAGGCTGGAGGCAGTAGAGATGTTGTATCTGAGGGCAATGTGTGGTGTGAATATAATGCAGAGAATCCGTAGTTTGGAAATTCGGAGGAGGTGCAGGATTACCAAAACTGTTGTCCAGAGGACTGAGGACGGGTTGTTGAGGTGGTTCAGACATGTAGAGAGAATGGAACAAAACAGAATGACTTCGAGAGTGTATAAATCTGTAGTGGAGGGAAGGCGGGGTAGAGGTCCACCTAGGAAAGGTTGGAGGGAGTGGGTAAAGGTTTTGTGTGCGAGGGTGTTGGACCTCCAGCAAGCATGCGTGAGCTTTTTAGATAGGAGTGAATGGAGTCAAATGGTTTTTAATACTTGACGTGCTGTTGGAGTGTAAGTAAGGTAACATTTATGAAGAGATTTAGGGAAAGTGACAGGCCGGACTTGAGTCCTGGAGATGGGAAGTACAGTGCCTGCACTCTGAAGGACGGGTGTTAATGTTGCAGTTTAAAAACTGTAGTGTAAAGCACCCTTCTGGCAAGACAGTGATGGAGTGAATGATGGTGAAAGTGATTCTTTCTCGGGTCACCCTGCCTTGGTGGGAGACGGCCGATGTGCTAATACAAATAATAATAATAATAATAATAATAATAATAATAATAATAATAATAATAATTACTCAACAAAGGCATTAAAAGAGCATCACGGAACACCACTAACTCAAACAGTAAAAGCCACAACGGGAGGGAAAAAAACAGTTCTGTTGGTTAAGCCACAAAAGCCGTTGACTTGTGGCGCGCAATCTACTGGCGGGAAAATCGTGCCTTATCGCCAATTTGGCGCGCGTCAAGTAAGCTGTGATTTGGCGCCAGTAACGACGCCAAACCTGATTGGAGGACATTTTTCTTGGTGGCGGTGGGAAGGTAGGTAGTTGGCGGGGGCGGGAAGGGTTCTTGCTGGCGGGCGGTGGCGGGAAGGGCTCCCATTGGCGGGCAGCAGCGGTGGCGGGAAGAGTTCTTATTGGCGGGGCGACGGCGGGAAGAGTTGCCATTGGCGGGCCGTAGCAGTGGCGGGAAGAGCTGTCATCGGCGGGCGGTGGCGGGAAGAACTACCATTGGTGGGTAGTGGCGGTGGCGGGAAGAACTACCATTGGCGGGCGGCGGCGTTGGCGGGAAGACATCCCATTGGCGGGTGGCGGCGTTGGCGGGAGCCACGTTGATTGGCGCCCGCTGAGATGAGCACAACCAATCACAGTGGAGTGGGCGGGGCCTCTCGCCTTCAGGGGAGGACGGGGTCCTGAAGATCACCACAGAAACTGACTTTACTCTCCACTCTTTCCCTATTTTACGCCATATTCCGCACTTTTTCCAACTAATTACTTTTTGGGATCAAAGCGCGAATGTCTAAATAAAATAACCATGCATTCTAAGCTATTTTATCACACGTAACAACTGCACAATTCCAATGGAAAGTCGGTAGAGAATTTCTTGCCTCAGAGAATTTTTGAGCCAGGTCTTAAAGTGGGTGGTAAGCCATGCCTGGGGTGGGAATTAAAATGGGAATTATCACTGTGCATTTTTCCACTGCCTTCAGATATGAGACTATGAAAGGATTATAGTCTGGCTTCTGTTGGTAGTTGATGGGGAGGATATTGAGGTGGATGGTGATGGGTTAGTTGTGTAAATGACTGTGTGTGTGTGTGTGTGTGTGTGTGTGTGTGTGTGTGTGTGTGTGTGTGTGTGTGTGTGTGTGTGTGTGTGTGTGTGTGTGTTTACTGATCTCCCCGCCTGATGGTTGTTGTACAACAGCTCTGGTCACTGTTATCGATCAAGTGGTAAAAGTTGACTGTGGTATCTCTGTGACTCAGCGTCAAGCACTACCCTCTGCGTCACCACCTGCGTTACCCTCTGCGTCACCACCTGCGTCACTACCTGCGTCACCACCTGCATCACCACCTACTTCACCACCAGCGTCACTACCAGCGTCACCACCAGCGTCACCACCAGTGTCACCACCTGCGTCACCACCTGCATCACCACCTACTTCACCACCAGCGTCACTACCAGCGTCACCACCAGCGTCACCACCAGCGTCACCACCTGCGTCACCACCTGCATCACCACCTACGTCACCACCTGCGTCACCACCTGCATCACCACCTACTTCACCACCAGCGTCACCACCAGCGTCACCACCAGCGTCACCACCTGCGTCACCACCTGCATCACCACCTACGTCACCACCAGCGTCACCACCTGCGTCATCAGCAACGCCACCCTCTGCGTCTATATGTACGTCTGTGTGTACGTCTGTGTGTACCCCTGTGTGGATGTGTGAGTACGTGTGCACATCTGTGTTTGTGTGTACCTCTGCTTCTGCTTGTACGTTTGTCAACGTCTGTGTGTGTACGTCTCTGTCTGTGTCCCTGTGTCTGTATATGTACGTCAATTAGTGTATGTGTGTGTATACTTCTGTTGTATGTGCATGTACGTGTGTGCTCATACGCCCCCTCGTACATGTATGTATACGCGTGTACGCCAGTACATATGTGTACGTCAGTGTAAGTACGTCAGTGTTCATGTATCTGTGGGCTCGATGTCACGTATCCTTAGGAGGAAGAATGTTGTGTCACAATGTGTTATGTATCACAGTGTAATATGTATCACAATGTGTTATGTATCACAATGTGTTATGTATCACAGTGTAATATGTATCACAATGTGTTATGTATCACAATGTGTTATGTATCACAATGTGTTATGTATCACAATGTGTTACGTATCACAATGTGTTATGTATCACAATGTGTTACGTATCACAATGTGTTATGTATCACAATGTGTTACGTATCACAATGTGTTACGTATCACAATGTGTTACGTATCACAATGTGTTATGTATCACAATGTGTTATGTATCACAATGTGTTACGTATCACAATGTGTTATGTATCACATATGTGTTACGTATCACAATGTGTTATGTATCACAATGTGTTACGTATCACAATGTGTTATGTATCACAATGTGTTACGTATCACAATGTGTTATGTATCACAATGTGTTATGTATCACAATGTGTTACGTATCACAATGTGTTATGTATCACAATGTGTTACGTATCACAATGTGTTATGTATCACAATGTGTTACGTATCACAATGTGTTATGTATCACAATGTGTTACGTATCACAATGTGTTATGTATCACAATGTGTTACGTATCACAATGTGTTACGTATCACAATGTGTTACGTATCACAATGTGTTACGTATCACAATGTGTTACGTATCACAATGTGTTACGTATCACAATGTGTTACGTATCACAATGTGTTATGTATCACAATGTGTTATGTATCACAATGTGTTACGTATCACAATGTGTTATGTATCACAATGTGTTATGTATCACAATGTGTTATGTATCACAATGTGTTATGTATCACAATGTGTTACGTATCACAATGTGTTACGTATCACAATGTGTTATGTATCACAATGTGTTATGTATCACAATGTGTTACGTATCACAATGTGTTACGTATCACAATGTGTTACGTATCACAATGTGTTATGTATCACAATGTGTTACGTATCACAATGTGTTACGTATCACAATGTGTTACGTATCACAATGTGTTATGTATCACAATGTGTTACGTATCACAATGTGTTACGTATCACAATGTGTTATACATGAATTTTTGTGTTAGGCAGTTTTATGCATAAAAATGTATAAATGTTGAGAAGTTGATTACTAACATTACCCTGAGGGAGAGATTATTGTGTGTGTGTGTGTGTGTGTGTGTGTGTGTGTGTGTGTGTGTGTGTGTGTGTGTGTGTGTGTGTGTGTGTGTGTGTGTGTGTGTGTTGTGTGTGTGTGTGTGTGTGTGTGTGTGTGTGTGTGGTGTGTTGTGTGTGTGTGTGTGTGTGTTTGTGTGTGTGTGTGTGTGTGTGTGTGTGTGTGTGTGTGTGTGTGTGTGTGTGTGTTTGTGTGTGTGTGTGTGTGTGTGTGTGTGTGTGTGTGTGTGTGTGTGTGTGTGTGTGTGTGTGTGTGTGTGTGTTGTGTGTGTGTACTCGACTCTACCACCTCAATGATATGGGGGAGATAAGGAGTCCCCTCCCCTCTCCTCATTTCCCCCTCCTGCGGCAGCTGTCTCCCCTCCCCCAGACATGAATACCTCCACCGGGGCTTTGTTCACACCCTGGGGGAATCGCGGGGAATTCACGCTGCGGTAATAAGGTCGCACTGTAGAACTGCAGCCCCGTGATCTTCCTACATCGATTCCAGGAGGAGGTAGAGTCTCTCTCTCTCTCTCTCTGTTCCCCCTCCCTCTCCCGCAGGGGAGAGGGATACCCCCTGCGGAACACCTGCGGGAGGCGGTACCGTCGGCACGCGCGTCCAATCACAGTGCGCCGGCCGAACGTGCAGCCAATCAGCGTCGCCGCTGCCGGCTGCTCCCCGGCAGCGTCCAGGTACCACCCCGACGGCGCCGGCAGTTACTGTCGGGGCGGGGAGTGGAGCGGACGCACTCTCTCTCTCTCTCTCTCTCTCTCTCCCGCTCACTCGACCTCCCGGAGACATTCACGATGTGAGGGATCTGAGGCCAGAGCCTCACCTAACACCACCTCCAGCTGCTCTAACACCACCTCCAGCTGCCCTAACACCACCTCCAGCTGCTCCAACACCACCTCCAGCTGCCCTAACATCACCTCCAGCTGCCCTAACACCATCTCCTGCTGCTCTAACACCACCTCCAGTTGCTCTAACACCACCTCCAGCTGCTCTAGCACCACTCCAGCAGCTCTAATACCACCTCTAGCTGCTCTAGCACCACTCCAGCTGCTCTAACACCACCTCCAGCTGCTCTAACACCTCCAGCTGCTCCCATCTGTGATCTCGACTGTGATAATGCCTAAAGGTTTCCTGGTGAAAAGAAGAGAAGAAATGAGCGTTCTGGACCTGGTGCCCTACAGACCCTGGCGTAATACCCCGCTGCCCGCGGAGCAGGAGGAACCCGTGGACTTCAGTTTGCGGACTCTGCGGGAGACTCAGGGCAGGGATGGCAGGACTCAGGAGGGACTGCAGCAGGTACGTGAGGACTATGAAGGGGTGAAGGAGGCGGTGCAGGGGCGTGAGAAGGGCAGCCGCCTGATGGTGAGGACTCCGGATTCAGGTTTCAGTAGTCCCTCCGATGGGGACTTCTACAGGAGGTCAGTGTGTCACACGCCGTCAACACGTGTGCCGACCAAGCTCCACACTGATGCTGTGACCCAGTGTGAGGTGGAGCAGACTGCTCCTCTGGCGCTCATCAAGAGGAAATCCTCTGAAGAGGACCTGAGCACAGCCCTCCACGTCTCCACTATCCACACTCCGCCAGAAGCAAGCCAATTCCAGCCCTTCCAGTTGTCAATACCACGACTGGATGATCCGCGCTACATGGTGGGGCCTCAGACGAGTCCCTACCACCTGTTGTCACCCACGCTGTACTGGCCTCACGGCTCCTCCCCCCTCAGGTCACCCATACCCTTCACCTCACCCCTTGGTCGCTCCCCTTACGACCTCACCCACACAGCAGTGCCCCTTCACAGCCCTCAGGAGGGACTGAACCTCAGCACCTGTTCTCAGGGATCTCCCAAGACTTGTGACCCCCATCAAGATTCCTCCGAAGTCTCCGTGCACCGGAGTCTCCACTCCTCAGAAGCGGAAGTCTCCCAGCACCTCGCCAGGTACTTCCGAGAAGAAGTTGAAGACGTCTAAGAAAAACAAAGCCGCTCGTCGCCTCAACTTCGACGAAGACAAGACTTCGCCAGTTTCAGGAACCATCATCAGGGAACTGGCGGAGGGTGAAGAGCCGCTAGTGGTCAGGAAGGGCGACATAGACCCGGCCTACAACGTCGTTGAGATCACAGAAGAAGCCAAAGCTGAGCTCGCTAAGATCGACAACAAGATCGGCGACTACGTGTGTCGTCTCTGCAAGGAGATGTACGACGACGCCTTTGGCCTGGCGCAACACCGATGTTCCCGTATCATACACGTCGAGTATAGGTGCCCGGAGTGCGACAAGGTCTTCAACTGCCCCGCCAACCTGGCCTCCCACAGGAGGTGGCACAAACCCAAGACCTCCCTGACCTCTACTTCGGTGGCCAGCACCAGCGCCGCCACCTCCAAATGCGAGGCTGACACCATCTCCGGCAAGAGCTACACTGAGAATAATAACAACAGTAGCACCAGCAATAACAACCTCCTGAAGGGACCCCCAGCGCTAGTGCCGCTGCCGCAGTTCATGGCGATGGCCAGGGAGGAGGACTCGGAGGAGCAGTATGAGTGTGAATTATGTTTCAAGAAGTTCAAACGTCAGTCGTACCTACGGAAGCACCTAGCGACGCATCGCGGGGAGCATAGCGACGCTGACGGTGCAGGGCCCTCTCACGTCCGTCAGCCGCCCGCCCTGACGCCCCTGCTGTCACCGCACTTTCCCAGCGAGGTCCTACCCTGTCACCTGTGTGCTGCTGCTTTCTACACGCCGGCGGCCCTGGAGCTGCACCTGGAGACTACCCACATTCCCAAGCTAGAACCTGCGACGTCCAGCACCCTCCACGTACCTCGCCCGCAGTTCTCCCCTCCACATCACGTACCTACACAACCCCCGCACCCTCCAGCACCTCACCTCCTTCACCGACCCCACCAGATATCCGCGCCGACGTAATTCAACGTCCTATTCTCCGTGTCCACCGGTGCTATACTCCAGCAGACGCCAAGAGGACATCCCAGGACGCCAGAAGACTCCAAACACCAGCGTCTGTGTCTCAGCGAGGCGTTCACACCCCCCTACGACAGGTCCCTCTCCAAACACTCAGCTCCACAACAGGTATCAGTCCCCCAAGCTTTTCTCAGCTCACACAAGCTCACCATGGTACTCACCTCCCATAACATCAGTTGATACAGTGCTCTCTGTGTAGACGGACTTTCCACACTCACATAACCGGGACTTAAATTACCAATTATCTCAACCTCTAAGTGAATATTGACAATAATTCTTAAGTTACCCCTTGAGTTTACATATATACATGTATACACATGTTTATACGCATGTACGTATATATATGTATACGCGTGTGTATGGGATGCACATATGTGTACTAGGGATACGCAGGTGTGTGCGTAGTAGCGCGTATACTACGCTCCCCCCCATGAATGGTGCGTAGTTCCATTCATAGTCAAATTCCCATTGTGAAGGGTGGTTGTCCTAGTTCATCCTGGCTACGAAAAATATCCCTTCCCCGCCGCATCGATCTCACTCGTTAACACTTAACTTATACGGGAGTAAGGAGAGTCGTTTTCTACCCAGGATGAATGACGCTCAGCCCACCTCGCCTGGTGTTACATATCTTGTCTAATTTCTAAGTCAAAGTAACTTACGCTGATCTCATCAAAATTTTTTGACACTAGTCTAATTCTAAGGGATTTTGATAAGCTGATCTCACATCAAAAATTGTTGATACTAGTCTAATTCTAATGAATTTTGACAAAACTTACACTGATCTCACATCAAAATATTTTGATACTTGTCTAATTCAAACTGATTTTTGACATAATTTACACTGATCTCACATCAAAATATTTTGACACTTGTCTAATTCTAACCGATTTTGACTTAATTTACACTGATATCACATCAAGTTTTATTGACACGTCTAATTCTAAGTGATTTTGACATAATTTACATTGATCTCACATCAAAATATTTTGACACTTGTCTAATTCAAACAGATTTTGACATAATTTTCACTGCACATCAAAAATTGTTGACACTAATCTAATTCAAACGGATTTTGACATTGATCTAATACTTTATGATTAAATTTTGACTGATCTCAAATCACGTCATGATATTAATCTCAAAATTTCGATTTTTTTCAGTTGATCTCAGAGTGGATTTATTTTATAGGCATTAATCCGTCAATTTCAAATTTTTTTCTAAATCAAAGTCTGTATGTCGTCATTTCTAAGCACCCAGTTGTCTCTTTGAGAATTTAGACGTAAAGATTTAGAATTTAGATTTAGGGATTTAGATTTTAGATGTAGGGGATTTAGATTTAAGGATTTAGAATCTGATTTAGATTTTGATCAATCAGTACCTGATTAGATGTAAAAGGGACAAATAACTTCAAAATTAGATTTCAAAATTACGGTCTATCTCAAAGTTCAAAGTTAGATTTTGATTGTATGCCGCTCAAAATCAAATTCTATGCTATTCAAAGTCAATATATACATACATATTTTATATCAAAGTAAAATCTATTTCTAAATCAAAGTAAAAAAATCAAAATATATAAAAAAAATCTATACCGAAGTGAAAAAATCTATTTCTAAATCAAAGTAGAAATAAATCTATTTCTAAATCAACGTAGAAATAAATCTATTTCAAAATAAAAGTATAAATAAATCTATTTCAAAATCAAAGTAGAAATAAATCTATTTCTAAATCAAAGTAGAAATAAATCTATTTCAAAATCAAAGTAGAAACAAATCTATTTCAAAATCAAAGTACAAACAAATCTATTTCAAAATCAAAGTATAAACAAATCTATTTCAAAATCAAAGTAGAAATAAATCTATTTCAAAATCAAAGTAGAAATAAATCTATTTCAAAATCAAAGTAGAAATAAATCTATTTCTAAATCAAAGTAGAAATAAATCTATTTCTAAATCAAAGTAGAAATAAATCTATTTCTAAATCAAAGTAGAAATAAATCTATTTCTAAATCAAAGTAAGCAAATCTATTTCAAAATCAAAAAATGAATTCTAAATGGATTCTAATTTGAAATCTAATTTAGAAGGTCAGATTTTTGAACGTTTTGACATAGAGACCTGTGTGAAGCGGCAGACCCGTAAGGGCCAGTCAACACCTGGTGTGTGTATATAATTATTATTATTATTATTATTATTATTATTATTATTATTATTGTGTTTTAATCTTGTTCAGTAAGCCAAGACGTGTTCATTCCTGTGTTCACTTCTGTGTTCACTTCTGTGTTCACTACTGTGTGTGTTCAGTCCTGTGTGTGTTCAGTCCTGTGTGTGTTCAGTCCTGTGTTGTTCAGTCTGTGTCACTTCTGTGTTCATCTGTGTTCACTTCTGTGTTCACTTCTGTGTTCACTCTGTGTTATATGTGTGTGTTCAGTCTGTGTGTGTTCAGTCCTGTGTTCATTCCTGTGTTCACTTCTGTGTTCACTTCTGAGTTCACTTCTGTGTTCACTTCTGTGTTCACTTCTGTGTTCACTACTGTGTGTGTTCAGTCCTGTGTTCATTCCTGTGTTCACTTCTGTGCTCACTTCTGTGTTCACTTCTGAGTTCACTTCTGTGTTCACTTCTGTGTTCACTTCTGTGTTCACTACTGTGTGTGTTCAGTCCTGTGTGTGTTCAGTCCTGTGTGTTCAGTTCTGTGTTCATTCCTGTGTTCACTTCTGTGTTCACTTCTGTGTTCACTACTGTGTGTGTTCAGTCCTGTGTTCACTCCTGTGTTCACTTCTGTGTTCACTACTGTGTTCACTACTGTGTGTGTGTTCATCCTGTGTTCATTCCTGTGATCACTCTGTGTTCACTTCTGTGTTCACTACTGTGTTCATACTGTGTGTGTCAGTCCTGTGTTCACTACTGTGTTCACTACTGTGTGTGTTCAGTCCTCTGTGTGTTCAGTCCTGTGTTCACTCCTGTGTTCACTTCTGTGTTCACTACTGTGTTCACTCTGGTGTGTTCAGTCCTGTGTTCACTCCTGTGTTCACTTCTGTGTTCACTACTGTGTTTACTACTGTGTGTGTTCAGTCCTGTGTTCATTCCTGTGATCACTTCTGTGTTCACTCCTGTGTTCACTTCTGTGTTCACTACTGTGTTCACTACTGTGTGTGTTCAGTCCTGTGTTCACTCCTGTGTTCACTTCTGTGTTCACTACTGTGTTTACTACTGTGTGTGTTCAGTCCTGTGTTCATTCCTGTGTTCACTTCTGTGCTCACTTCTGTGTTCACTTCTGAGTTCACTTCTGTGTTCACTTCTGTGTTCACTTCTGTGTTCACTACTGTGTGTGTTCAGTCCTGTGTGTGTTCAGTCCTGTGTGTGTTCAGTCATGTGTTCATTCCTGTGTTCACTTCTGTGTTCACTTCTGTGTTCACTACTGTGTGTGTTCAGTCCTGTGTTCACTCCTGTGTTCACTTCTGTGTTCACTACTGTGTTCACTACTGTGTGTGTGTTCAGTCCTGTGTTCATTCCTGTGATCACTCCTGTGTTCACTTCTGTGTTCACTACTGTGTTCACTACTGTGTGTGTTCAGTCCTGTGTTCACTACTGTGTTCACTACTGTGTGTGTTCAGTCCTCTGTGTGTTCAGTCCTGTGTTCACTCCTGTGTTCACTTCTGTGTTCACTACCGTGTTCACTACTGTGTGTGTTCAGTCCTGTGTTCACTCCTGTGTTCACTTCTGTGTTCACTACTGTGTTTACTACTGTGTGTGTTCAGTCCTGTGTTCATTCCTGTGATCACTTCTGTGTTCACTCCTGTGTTCACTTCTGTGTTCACTACTGTGTTCACTACTGTGTGTGTTCAGTCCTGTGTTCACTCCTGTGTTCACTTCTGTGCTCACTACTGTGTTCACTACTGTGTGTGTTCACTCCTGTGTTCACTCCTGTGTTCACTACTGTGTTCACTACTGTGTTCACTACTGTGTTCACTACTGTGTTCACTACTGTGTGTGTTCAGTCCTGTGTTCACTTCTGTGTTCACTACTGTGTTCACTCCTGTGTTCACTACTGTGTGTGTTCAGTCCTGTGTTCACTCCTGTGTTCACTACTGTGTTCACTACTGTGTTCACTACTGTGTTCACTACTGTGTGTGTTCAGTCCTGTGTTCACTTCTGTGTTCACTACTGTGTTCACTACTGTGTGTGTTCAGTCCTGTGTTCACTCCTGTGTTCACTACTGTGTGTGTTCAGTCCTGTGTTCACTACTGTGTTCACTACTGTGTTCAGTACTGTGTTCACTACTGTGTGTGTTCAGTCCTGTGTTCACTACTGTGTTCACTACTGTGTGTGTTCAGTCCTGTGTTCACTACTGTGTTCACTACTGTCTGTGTTCACTACTGTGTGTGTTCAGTCCTGTGTTCACTACTGTGTTCACTACTGTGTGTGTTCAGTCCTGTGTTCACTACTGTGTTCACTACTGTGTTCAGTACTGTGTTCACTACTGTGTGTGTTCAGTCCTGTGTTCACTACTGTGTTCACTACTGTGTGTGTTCAGTCCTGTGTTCACTACTGTGTTCACTACTGTGTTCAGTCCTGTGTTCACTACTGTGTGTGTTCAGTCCTGTGTTCACTACTGTGTTCACTACTGTGTGTGTTCAGTCCTGTGTTCACTACTGTGTTCACTACTGTGTTCAGTACTGTGTTCACTACTGTGTTCAGTACTGTGTTCACTACTGTGTGTGTTCAGTCCTGTGTTCACTACTGTGTTCACTACTGTGTGTGTTCAGTCCTCTGTGTGTTCAGTCCTGTGTTCACTCCTGTGTTCACTTCTGTGTTCACTACCGTGTTCACTACTGTGTGTGTTCAGTCCTGTGTTCACTCCTGTGTTCACTTCTGTGTTCACTACTGTGTTTACTACTGTGTGTGTTCAGTCCTGTGTTCATTCCTGTGATCACTTCTGTGTTCACTCCTGTGTTCACTTCTGTGTTCACTACTGTGTTCACTACTGTGTGTGTGTTCAGTCCTGTGTTCACTCCTGTGTTCACTTCTGTGCTCACTACTGTGTTCACTACTGTGTGTGTTCAGTCCTGTGTTCACTCCTGTGTTCACTACTGTGTTCACTACTGTGTTCACTACTGTGTTCACTACTGTGTTCACTACTGTGTGTGTTCAGTCCTGTGTTCACTTCTGTGTTCACTACTGTGTTCACTCCTGTGTTCACTACTGTGTGTGTTCAGTCCTGTGTTCACTCCTGTGTTCACTACTGTGTTCACTACTGTGTTCACTACTGTGTTCACTACTGTGTGTGTTCAGTCCTGTGTTCACTTCTGTGTTCACTACTGTGTTCACTACTGTGTGTGTTCAGTCCTGTGTTCACTCCTGTGTTCACTACTGTGTGTGTTCAGTCCTGTGTTCACTACTGTGTTCACTACTGTGTTCAGTACTGTGTTCACTACTGTGTGTGTTCAGTCCTGTGTTCACTACTGTGTTCACTACTGTGTGTGTTCAGTCCTGTGTTCACTACTGTGTTCACTACTGTGTTCACTACTGTGTGTGTTCAGTCCTGTGTTCACTACTGTGTTCACTACTGTGTGTGTTCAGTCCTGTGTTCACTACTGTGTTCACTACTGTGTTCAGTACTGTGTTCACTACTGTGTGTGTTCAGTCCTGTGTTCACTACTGTGTTCACTACTGTGTGTGTTCAGTCCTGTGTTCACTACTGTGTTCACTACTGTGTTCAGTCCTGTGTTCACTACTGTGTGTGTTCAGTCCTGTGTTCACTACTGTGTTCACTACTGTGTGTGTTCAGTCCTGTGTTCACTACTGTGTTCACTACTGTGTTCAGTACTGTGTTCACTACTGTGTTCAGTACTGTGTTCACTACTGTGTGTGTTCAGTCCTGTGTTCACTACTGTGTTCACTACTGTGTGTGTTCAGTCCTGTGTTCACTCCTGTGTTCACTACTGTGTGTGTTCAGTCCTGTGTTCACTACTGTGTGTGTTCAGTCCTGTGTTCACTCCTGTGTTCACTACTGTGTGTGTTCAGTCCTGTGTTCACTACTGTGTGTGTTCAGTCCTGTGTTCACTCCTGTGTTCACTACTGTGTGTGTTCAATGTGTTCTCTTTCGTAAATTATAAATACAAGACAGAACATATATACATATATATATATACATATGTATATATATATATATATATATATATATATATATATATATATATATATATATATATATATATATATTATAATATATACACGTGTATATACACACACACACATGTATATATATACACAGATACACATTATATATACACATATATACACATATATGTATATACACATACATAGAAATGTATATATATATAAACACACACATATAAATTCGATCTAGTTGGAAACTTGATCCAAGGAAGCGGAGCTGCTGCTGCTCCTCGGATCAAACCCACTCTCTTAGTACCACCTGTCCCCGCCCTTACGGGCTTACCGCTCCCTAGAATTAAAAATAGTATACCATAATTTACAATTTTTTTTTTTCGTAAATCTGTAAATTTCCCGTAAATAATTTTTGTAAATCTTTCAAATTTTACGGGAGAATAAAATAAATAAATTAGGTAAAATTTATTTTACTGGCGATGTATAATTTATTTTGATTTTGTGGTAATAAATTCAATTTATATTAATAAATTTTAACGTTAATATCGGGTTAACTATTTAAAAAATATATTTTTATCTGCAATATCGGGGTAACTATTTTATAAATTAACGTTAATATCGGGGTAACTATTTTATAAATTAACGTTAATATCGGGGTAACTATTTTATAAATTAACGTTAATATCGGGGTAACTATTTTATAAATTAACGTCAATATCGGGGTAACTATTTTATAAATTAACGTTAATATCGGGGTAACTATTTTATAAATTAACGTTAATATCGGGGTAACTATTTTATAAATTAACGTTAATATCGGGGTAACTATTTTATAAATTAACGTCAATATCGGGGTAACTATTTTATAAATTAACGTTAATATCGGGGTAACTATTTTATAAATTAACGTTAATATCGGGGTAACTATTTTATAAATTAACGTCAATATCGGGGTAACTATTTTATATAATTAACGTCAGTATCGGGGTAACTATTTTATATAATTAACGTTAATATCGGGGTAACTATTTTATAAATTAACATTAATATCGGGGTAACTATTTTATAAATTAACGTTAATATCGGGGTAACTATTTTATAAATTAACGTTAATATCGGGGTAACTATTTTATATAATTAACGTTAATATCGGGGTAACTATTTTATAAATTAACGTCAATATCGGGGTAACTATTTTATAAATTAACGTCAATATCGGGGTAACTATTTTATAAATTAACGTCAGTATCGGGGTAACTATTTTATAAATTAACGTCAGTATCGGGGTAACTATTTTATAAATTAACGTCAATATCGGGGTAACTATTTTATAAATTAACGTCAGTATCGGGGTAACTATTTTATAAATTAACGTCAGTATCGGGGTAACTATTTTATAAATTAACGTCAGTATCGGGGTAACTATTTTATAAATTAACGTCAGTATCGGGGTAACTATTTTATAAATTAACGTCAGTATCGGGGTAACTATTTTATAAATTAACGTCAGTATCGGGGTAACTATTTTATAAATTAACGTCAGTATCGGGGTAACTATTTTATAAATTAACGTCAGTATCGGGGTAACTATTTTATAAATTAACGTCAGTATCGGGGTAACTAATTTATAAATATTGATGACAATTTTTCGTACGATTTTCTGAGATTTAAGATTTTTTGGGGACTGAGTTGTATATTAGAGTGAAAACTGAGTGCTATCTCTCTCTCTCTCTCTCTCTCTCTCTCTCTCTCTCTCTCTCTCTCTCTCTCTCTCTCTTCTCTCTAATTAGGGGTTAGGTCAGGTCAGGAAACATGTCAAGAATTTCCTGACTTGGGTCTTATATGACGACCCACAGCTGGAGCTTTTGGTCCTCTGACTGAGGCCTTCTGCTGGCTTCCCCTTCCATCCCTTTAAAAAGCTCATTGTTTGGTTATTAAGTAAGGTACACCGCTGGGGTTTAGTGCAAGGTTGACCAAGGAATCTCGTGCAATCAATATTCGTGCAATATAGCACCTAAGTCGGCTCTAAATAGATGAGTTTCCTCTAAATTCTAGTTTAGGATCAGTTTGGCAGATTTCTAGGTGTATCTAGGTGGATTTGGAGCCTTGTGGCCGGTGTAATTAGGGCGAGATGTGGTCATGCTAGAAGACGGCGTTCTAGATGGGCGTCTAGGAGCGTTGCTTAGAAGGGAGGGGAATAGTATGTTTCTAGAGTGGTTTCTAGTCAGGTTTCTAGATACTGTGGATCCCTGTCAGGTTTCTAGATACTGTGGATCCCTGTCAGGTTTGTAGATACTGTGGATTCTAGTGAGGTTTCTAGACACTATATATATTCTAGTCAGGATTCTAGATACTGTGGATTCAAGTCAGGTTTCTAGATACTGTGAATTCAAGTCAGGTTTCTAGATACTGTGGATTCAAGTCAGGTTTCTAGATACTGTGGATTCTAGTCAGATTTCTAGATATTATATATTTTAGTCAGGTTTCTAGATGCTGTGGGTCCAAATCAGATTTCTAGATACTGTGGATTCTAGTCAGGTTTTTAGACATTATATATTCTAGTCAGGTTTGTAGATACTGTATATTCACTGTATATTCCAGTCAGGGTTATAGACAGTGGTTTCTAGTTGGTTTCTAGGTACTTTAGATTCTAGTCATGTTTCTAGACACTTTGGATTATAGTCAGGTTTCTAGACACTAGATTCTAGTTAGGATTCTAGACTGTGCGGATTCTAGTTTTCTAGACACTGTGGTTTCTAGTCAGGTTTCTAGACTGTAATTTCTAGTAAGGTTCTAGTCAGATTTTTAGACACTGTGGTTTCTAGTAAAGTTTCTAGATACTGTTGTTTCTAGTCTGTGCTTTCCGGTAAGGTTTCTAGTCAGGGTTTTAGGCACCGTGGTTTCTAGTCAGGTTTCCAGATATTGTTGTTTCTAGTAAGGTTTCTAGATATTGTAATTTATAGTCAGGTTTCTAGATACTGTGGTTTCTAGACACTTTGGTTTCTAGGAAGGTTTCTAGATACTGTGGTTTCTAGACAATGTGGTTTCTAGTAAGGTTAATAGTCAGGTTTCTAGATACTATGGTTTCTAAATACTGTGGTTTCTTGTAAGGGTTCTACTCAGGTTTCTAGACACTGTTGTTTCTAGTCAGGTTTCCAGACACTGTGGTTACTAGTCAGGTTTCTAGACATTGTGGTTTCTAGACACTGGTTTCTAGTCAGGTTTCTAGACACTGTGGTTTCAAGTCAGGTTTCAAGACACTGTGGTTTCTAGTCAGATTTCCAGACACTGTAGTTTCTAGTCAGGTTTCTAGACACTGTGGTTTCTAGACAGGTTTCTAGACACTGTGGTTTCTAGTAAGGTTTCTAGTCAGGTTTCAAGACACTGGTTTCTGGTCAGGTTTCCAAACGCTGTGGTTTCTAGTCAGGTTTCAAGACACTGTGGTTTCTAGTCAGGTTTCTTGACACTGTGGTTTCTAATCAGGTTTCTAGTCAGGTTTCAAGACACTGGTTTCTAGTCAGGTTTCCAAACACTGTGGTTTCTAGTCAGGTTTCAAGACACCGTGGTTTCTAGTTAGGTTTCTAGACACTGTGGTTTCTAGTCAGGTTTCTAGACACTGTGGTTTCTAGACAGTGTGGTTTCTAGACACTCTGGTTTCTAGTCAGATTTCTAGACACTGTGGTTTCTAGTAAGGTTTCTAGTCAGGTTTCAAGACACTGGTTTCTAGTAAGGTTTCTAGTCAGGTTTCAAGACACTGTGGTTTCTAGTCAGGTTTCTAGTCACTGTGGTTTCTAGTAAGGTTTCTAGTCAGGTTTCAAGACACTGGATTCTAGTCAGGTTTCTAGACACTGTGGTTTCTAGTCAGGTTTCTAGACACTGTGGTTTCTAGTCAGGTTTCTTGTCACTGTGGTTTCTAGTAAGGTTTCTAGTCAGGTTTCAAGACACTGGTTTCTAGTCAGGTTTCCAAACACTGGTTTCTAGTCAGGTTTCAAGACACTGGTTTCTAGTCAGGTTTCCAAACACTGGTTTCTAGTCAGGTTTCAAGACACTGTGGTTTCTAGTCAGGTTTCTAGACACTGTGGTTTCTAGTCAGGTTTCCAAACACTGTGGTTTCTAGTCAGGTTTCAAGACACTGTGGTTTCTAGTCAGGTTTCTAGACACTGTGGTTTCTAGTCAGGTTTCAAGACACTGTGGTTTCTAGACACTGTGGTTTCTAGTAAAGTTTCTAGTCAGGTTTCAAGACACTGTGGTTTCTAGACACTGTGGTTTCTAGTAAAGTTTCTAGTCAGGTTTCAAGACACTGTGGTTTCTAGTCAGGTTTCCAAACACTGTGGTTTCTAGTCAGGTTTCAAGACACTGTGGTTTCTAGTTAGGTTTCTAGACACTGTAGTTTCTAGTCAGGTTTCCAAACACTGAGGTTTCTAGTCAGGTTTCTAGTTGATCACCGGTGAACTCATGCAAGGAACTCCGTAGAAATATTATATTTGAGCGAATTAAAAAAAGTCCGAAAAATCCCCCCCCCCATTAAAAAAAAATACACTAGACTGAAAATATGTAAATTCTAGATGGGTGGCAGTTGATGGTAAACAGGGAGGGAGGTAGGAACCCCTGGTGTATGCCACGTCTACTTTCCTGGGCGTGGTAAACAGGGAGGGAGGTAGGAACCCCTGGTGTACGCCACGTCTACTTTACTGGGTGTGGTAAACAGGGAGGGAGGTAGGAACCCCTGGTGTACGCCACGTCTACTTTACTGGGTGTGGTAAACAGGGAGGGAGGTAGGAACCCTTGGTGTACGCCACGTCTACTTTACTGGGTGTGGTAAACAGGGAGGGAGGTAGGAACCCTTGGTGTACGCCACGTCTACTTTCCTGGGTGTGGTAAACAGGGAGGGAGGTAGGAACCCCTGGTGTACGCCACGTCTACTTTCCTGGGTGTGGTAAACAGGGAGGGAGGTAGGAACCCCTGGTGTACGCCACGTCTACTTTACTGGGCGTGGTAAACAGGGAGGGAGGTAGGAACCCCTGGTGTACGCCACGTCTACTTTACTGGGTGTGGTAAACAGGGAGGGAGGTAGGAACCCCTGGTGTACGCCACGTCTACTTTACTGGGTGTGGTAAACAGGGAGGGAGGTAGGAACCCCTGGTGTACGCCACGTCTACTTTCCTGGGTGTGGTAAACAGGGAGGGAGGTAGAAACCCCTGGTGTACGCCACGTCTACTTTCCTGGGTGTGGTAAACAGGGAGGGAGGTAGGAACCCCTGGTGTACGCCACGTCTACTTTCCTGGGTGTGGTAAACAGGGAGGGAGGTAGGAACCCCTGGTGTACGCCACGTCTACTTTCCTGGGTGTGGTAAACAGGGAGGGAGGTAGGAACCCCTGGTGTACGCCACGTCTACTTTCCTGGGTGTGGTAAACAGGGAGGGAGGTAGGAACCCCTGGTGTACGCCACGTCTACTTTCCTGGGTATGTTACTCTCTTATGTACACTTCCTGGTCAATAGTGTACTGACTTTGTACTCACCTATTTGTGGTTACAGGGGTCGAGTCACAGCTCCTGGCCCCACCTCTTCACTGATTGCTACTAGGTCCTCTCTCTCCCTGCTCCATGAGCTCTATCATACCTCGCCTTAAAACTATGTATGGTTCCCGCCTCCACTACTTCACTCTCTAGGCTATTCCACGGCCTTGTGTGTACGTGTGTGTGTGTGCATGTGTGTGTACATGCATGTATGTGTGTGTGTGTATATATAAGGCTGCAGGCTCGATACACCGACCTCCTACATAGTATTAGACTTCCACCCATATCAACCATATATATATATATATATATATATATATATATATATATATATATATATATATATATATATATATATATATAATAAGGGATATATATAGTCATATATACCCCCCGGTCGTATATATGTGCCATATATGTATATTTGTATAGCATATATTATATTTTTTGCGAACAGAGTTGTCTATTAATATTCTTAGGTAAGTCTGTTTACTGTTAGGGATTTACACGTTCACTTGTGTAAATGTTCTGTTCACTGTGATGTTCATTTGTTCATTGTGATGTTCATTTGTTCATTATAGTCTTCAGTTGGTCACTATAATGTCCAATTGTAGGTCTGGTGTTGTGTTCTTCTGTTGTGTTCTGGTGTTCTTCTGTTGTGTTCTGTTCTGTTGTGTTCTGGTGTTCTTCTGTTTGTTCTGTTCTGTTCGTGTTCTGGTGTTCTTTTGTGTTCTGTTCTGTTGTGTTCTGTTGTTGTTCTGGTGTTCTTTCTCTTGTGTTCTGTTCTGTTTGTGGTTCTGGTGTTCTTCTGTTGTGTTCTGTTCTGTTGTGTTCTGGTGTTCTTTTGTGTTCTGTTCTGTTGTGTTCTGGTGTTCTTCTCTTGTGTTCTGTTCTGTTGTGTTCTGTGTTCTTTTGTGTTCTGTTCTGTTGTGTTTGGTGTTCTTCTCTTGTGTTCTGTTCTGTTGTGTTCTAGTGTTCTTCTGTTGTGTTCTGTCTGTTGTGTTCTGTTATGTTGTGTTCTTGTGTTCTTTCTTGTGTTCTGTTCTGTTGTGTTCTGTTCTGTTGTGTTCTAGTGTTCTTCTGTGTTCTGTTCTGTTGTGTTCTGGTGTTCTTTGTGTTCTGTTCTGTTGTGTTCTGGTGTTCTTCTCTTGTGTTCTGTTCTGTTGTGTTCTAGTGTTCTTCTCTTGTGTTCTGTTCTGTTGTGTTCTGGTGTTCTTCTCTTGTGTTCTGTTCTGTTGTGTTCTGGTGTTCTTCTGTTGTGTTCTGTTCTGTTGTGTTCTAGTGTTCTTCTCTTGTGTTCTGTTCTGTTTTGTTCTAGTGTTTTCTCTTGTGTTCTGTTCTGTTGTGTTCTGGTGTTCTTCTCTTGTGTTCTGTTCTGTTGTGTTCTGGTGTTCTTCTGT
>NC_069407.1:75203819-75251319 GCF_026875155.1 Cherax quadricarinatus
CTTCTTGCTAGATTCCCCTTTTCTAGACGCCCCTCACCCACTTCCTAGATACCTTCTTGCTAGATACCCCTTTTCTAGACGCCCCTCACCTATTTCCTAGATACCTATTTCCTAGATACTTCTTTTCTAGACACCCCTCACCCATTTCCTAGACACCTTCTTGCTAGATTCCCCTTTTCTAGACGCCCCTCACCCACTTCCTAGATACCTTCTTGCTAGATACCCCTTTTCTAGACGCCCCTCACCCATTTCCTAGATACCTTCTTGCTAGATACCCCTTTTCTAGACACTCCTCGCCCATTTCCTAGATACCTTCTTATTAGATACCCCTTTTCTAGACGCCCCTCACCTATTTCCTAGATACCTATTTCCTAGATACTTCTTTTCTAGACACTTCTCACCCATTTCCTAGATATCTTCTTACTAGATACCCCTTTTCTAGACGCCCCTCACCTATTTCCTAGATACCTATTTCCTAGATACTTCTTTTCTAGACACTTCACACCCATTTCCTAGATATCTTCTACTAGATACCCTTTTCTAGACGCCCCTCACCTATTTCCTAGATACCTATTTCCTAGATACTTCTTTTCTAGACACCCCTCACCCATTTCCTAGATACCTTCTTGCTAGATACCCCTTTTCTAGACGCCCCTCACCCATTTCATAGATAACTATTTCCTTGATACTCATTTCCTAGATTCCTATTTACTAGATACCCATTTCCTACATACCTATTTCCTAGATACCCTTTATCCATTCCCACTGCTAATAGTACCCCCCATTTCCTAGCATTACTAGGAATAGATGCAAAGGTAATGGGTACTAGGGAGGAGAGGGGGTGAGGGAAGCAGTTCCAACACCCTGGATCAAGAGCCCCTAAAGGGTGCTAGGGAATAGGGACAAGGGTGACTCCCCAAATCGCCCGCACCCTGTATTGATCTCGGGCGCGTCTGTTAGTTACCCTAGTCATTTAAACGAGTTTAAAATACTCGTTTTAAACGAGTTTAAAATACTCGTTTTAAACGAGTTTAAAATACTCGTTTTAAACGAGTTTAAAATACTCGTTTTAAACGAGTTTAAAATACTCGTTTTAAACGAGTGTAAAATACTCGTTTTAAACGAGTTCAAAATACTCGTTTGAAACGAGTGTAAAATACTCGTTTTAAACGAGTTTAACCTACTCGTTTTAAACGAGTTTAACATACTCGTTTTAAACGAATTTAAAATACTCGTTTAAACGTGTAAAATACGTTAAACGAGTCGTAAAATACTCGTTTTAAACGAGTTAAAATACTCGTTTTAAACGAGTTTAAAATACTCGTTTTAAACGAGTTTAAAATACTCGTTTTAAACGAGTGTAAAATACTCGTTTTAAACGAGTCGTTCAAGGTGTCGTTAACGACCCTGATAACTTAATCGTTTATTCATAAGAACTGTCACTTAAGTACCTAACTTACATTAGGATTAATCTAAGCTCTAAGTTAGGGTAATCTAAGTTCTAAGTTAGGATTAATCTAAGTTCTAAGTTAGGATTAATCTAAGTTCTAAGTTAGGATTAATCTAAGTTCTAAGTTAGGATTAATCTAAGTTCTAAGTTAGGATTAATCTAAGTTCTAAGTTAGGATTAATCTAAGTTCTAAGTTAGGATTAATCTAAGTTCTAAGTTAGGATTAATCTAAGTTCTAAGTTAGGATTAATCTAAGTTCTAAGTTAGGGTAATATAAGTTAGGATTACTCTAAGTTCTAAGTTAGGGTAATATAAGTTAGGAGTAATCTAAGTTCTAAGTTAGGGTTAATCTAAGTTTTAAGTTTAAGGCAATCTAAGTTCAAAGTTAGATGTAATCTGAGTTCCAAGTTAGAGGTAAGCTAAGTTAGGGATAATCTAAGTTCTAAGTTAAGGGTTATATAAGTTCTAAAACAAGGGTCATCTAAGTTCCAAGTTAAGGGTCATCTAAGTTCCAAGTTAGGGGTCATCTAAGTTCCAAGTTAGGGGTCATCTAAGTTCCAAGTTAGGGGTCATCTAAGTTCCAAGTTAGGGGTCATCTAAGTTCCAAGTTAGGGGTCATCTAAGTTCCAAGTTAGGGGTCATCTAAGTTCCAATTTAGGGGTCATCTAAGTTCCAAGTTAGGGGTCATCTAAGTTCCAAGTTAAGGGTCATCTAAGTTCCAAGTTAAGGGTCATCTAAGTTCTAAGTTAGGGGTCATCTAAGTTCCAAGTTAAGGGTCATCTAAGTTCCAAGTTAAGGGTCATCTAAGTTCCAAGTTAGGGGTCATCTAAGTTCCAAGTTAAGGGTCATCTAAGTTCCAAGTTAAGGGTCATCTAAGTTCTAAGTTAGGGGTAATCTAAGTTCCAAGTTAAGGGTCATCTAAGTTCTAAGTTAGGGGTAATCTAAGTTCCAAGTTAAGGGTCATCTAAGTCCCAAGTTAAGGGTAATCTAAATTCCAAGTTAAGGGTAATCTAAGTTCCAAGTTAGGGGTCATCTAAGTTCCAAGTTAAGGGTCATCTAAGTTCTAAGTTAGGGGTAATCTAAGTTCCAAGTTAGGGGTCATCTAAGTTCCAAGTTAGGGGTCATCTAAGTTCCAAGTTAGGGGTCATCTAAGTTCCAAGTTAAGGGTCATCTAAGTTCCAAGTTAGGGGTCATCTAAGTTAGGGGCCATCTAAGTTAGGGGTCATCTAAGTTAGGGGTAATCTAAGTTAGGGGTCATCTAAGTTAGGGGTCATCTAAGTTAGGGGTCATCTAAGTTAGGGGTCATCTAAGTTAGGGGTAATCTAAGTTAGGGGTCATCTAAGTTCGGGGTCATCTAAGTTAGGGGTCATCTAAGTTCTAAGTTAGGGGTAATCTAAGTTCTAAGTTAGGGGTCATCTAAGTTAGGGGTCATCTAAGTTCTAAACCAGTGCAATCTAAAAACCTAAGAAAGTTCTGCCTAATCTAAGTTCTAATCTAGCCAGTTTACCGTCATCTAAGTTCTAAGTCAGTTTGAGGTATGCTAATTCTAAGTCAATTTAGTATCATCTAAGTTCTAAGTCGCTCTAGTGTCATTCTAAGCTCAAAGTCAAGTTTACTGTCTCGTAAATTCTAAGTTAGATTAGTGTCCTTCTAAGTTCTAAGTCTGCTTCCTAAAATCTAAGTTCTTCGTCTAAGTTTTAATAAGATTGATACTAGAAGAGATGATCTAACTTCTAATATCTTCTAGATTTATCTGTCTAGTAAAAATCTTGACCCTTTCTCAGTCCTAAGTTCTAGATTAGCCTTTCAAGTATCATCTAGATTAGGGTTCTAGATTATATTTTCTAGTTCCATCTAAAGTTCTAGTTAAATATTTCTAGTTTGGCCTAGATTGTCATAGTCATTTAGATACACGACTTAGGACCTTTTCTAGTTTCCCTAGACAACTAGATTCTTTTAGGTTAACATTTAGATAATACCTAGATGTTACTAGATATATTTAGCTATTATCTAGATTTTTCTAGTTACTAGAAATTAAATAGATACTTCCAGTTATAACCTAGAAACTAACTCTTTTTTGAGTTTCTAGATTCTTTGTCCTGCTATGAACCGCTTTATATTTTCTAGAATGTGATGGTCACTTTTCTAGAATGTGATGGTCACTTTTCTAGAATGTGATGGTCACTTTCCTAGAATGTGATGGTCACTTTCCTAGAATGTGATGGTCACTTTCCTAGAATGTGATGGTCACTTTCCTAGAATGTGATGGTCACTTTTCTAGAATGATGGTCATTTTCTAGATGTGATGGCACTTTCCTAGAATGTGATGGTCACTTTCCTAGAATGTGATGGTCACTTTCCTAGAATGTGATGGTCACTTTCCTAGAATGTGATGGTCACTTTCCTAGAATGTGATGTATTTCTAGTTGACTGGTCAACTTTCCTAGATGTGTGTTACACTTCTAGAATGTGATGGTACACTTTTCTAGAATGTGTGGTCACTTTCCTAGAATGTCATGGTCACTTTCCTAGAATGACCTCCATATTCTAGGGTTTCCTAGTTGTTTCTAGTTTGCTATTAATCTATGTTGTTAATCTAAGTTTCTAACTTTCTAAGTTAGTGTGGGTGTGGATATCTAGTCAACCTAGTCTTTAATCTAGGAAAAATTTAGTTTCTCTCTAGTACTCTTAAGTGTTTATCTAGTATAAGAAGCCTAGGAAGGCGGATCTAGGGAGTAATCTAGTTAGAAAGGACTAGTTAGGAACATTCCTAGTGTATCTAGTAAGTGAAGGGAGAAGGGAAAGTTAGAAGGGAAAGTTAGAAGGGAAAGTTAGAAGGGAAAGTTAGGAGGGAAAGTTAGGAGGGAAAGTTAGGAGGGAAAGTTAGAAGGGAAAGTTAGAAGGGAAAGTTAGAAGAGAATTTAGAAGGGAAAGTTAGGAGGGAAAGTTAGAAGGGAAAGTTAGAAGGGAGAGTTAGGAGGGAAAGTTAGGAGGGAAAGTTAGAAGGGAAAGTTAGGAGGGAAAGTTAGAAGGAAAGTTAGAAGGGGAAGTTAGAAAGGAAGTTAGAAGGGAAAGTTAGAAGAGAAAGTTAGAAGGGAAAGTTAGAAGGGAAAGTTAGAAGGGAAAGTTAGAAGGGAAAGTTAGAAGGGAAAGTTAGGAGGGAAAGTTAGGAGGGAAAGTTAGGAGGGAAAGTTAGAAGGGAAAGTTAGATGGGAAAAGTTACAAGGGGAAAGTTAGAAGGGAAAGTTAGAAGAGAAATTTAGAAGGGAAAGTTAGGAGGGAAAGTTAGAAGGGAAAGTTAGAAGGGAGAGTTAGGAGGGAAAGTTAGGAGGGAAAGCTAGAAGGGAAAGTTAGGAGGGAAAGTTAGAAGGGAAAGTTAGAAGGGGAAGTTAGAAAGGAAAGTTAGAAGGGAAAGTTAGAAGAAAAAGTTAGAAGGGAAAGTTAGAAGGGAAGTTAGAAGGGAAAGTTAGAAGGGAAGTTAGAAGGAGAAAGTTAGGAGGGAAAGTTAGGAGGGAAAGTTAGAAGGGAAAGTTAGATGGGAAAGTTACAAGGGAAAGTTAGAAGGGAAAGTTAGAAGAGAAATTTAGAAGGGAAAGTTAGGAGGGAAGTTAGAAGGGAAAGTTAGAAGGGAGAGTTAGGAGGAAAGTTAGGAGGGAAAGTTAGAAGGGAAAGTTAGGAGGGAAGTTAGAAGGGAAAGTTTAGAAGGGGAAGTTAGAAAGGAAAGTTAGAAGGGAAATTAGAAGAGAAATTTAGAATGGAAATTTAGAGGAAAGTTGAAGGGAAAGTTAGAAGGGAAAGTTAGATGGGAAAGTTAGAAGGGGAAATGTTAGGGGAAATTAGGAGGGAAAGTTAGAGGAATGTAGATGGGAAATTCCAAGGGAAAGTTAGAAGGAAAGTTAGAAGAGAAATTTAGAAGGAAAGTTAGGAGGGAAAGTTAGAAGGAAAGTTAGAAGGGAGAGTTATGGAGGGAAAGTTAGGAGGAATTTTAGAAGGGAAAGTTAGGAGGGAAAGTTTAGAAGGGAAAGTTAGAGGGGAATTTGAAGGAAAGTTAGAGGGAAATTAGAAGAGAAGTTAGAAGGGAAGTTAGAAGGGAAGTTAGAAGGGAAAGTTAGAAGGGAAAGTTAGAAGGAAAGTTAGGAGGGAAAGTTAGGAGGAAAGTTAGAAGGGAAGTTAGAGGGAAAGTTACAAGGGAAAGTAGAAGGGAAAGTTAGAAGAGAAATTTAGAAGGGAAAGTTAGGAGGGAAAGTTAGAAGGGAAAGTTAGAAGGGAAGTTAGGAGGGAAAGTTAGGAGGGAAAGTTAGAAGGAAAGTTAGGAGGGAAAGTTAAAAGGGAAAGTTAGAAGGGGAGTTGAAGGAAAGTTAGAAGGGAAAGTTAGAAGAGAAAGTTAGAAGGGAAAGTTAGAAGGGAAAGTTAGAAGGGAAAGTTAGAAGGGAAAGTTAGAAGGGAAAGTTAAGGGAAAGTTAGGAGGAAAGTTAGAAGGGAAAGTTAGATGGGAAAGTTACAAGGGAAAGTTAGAAGGGAAAGTTAGAAGAGAAATTTAGAAGGGAAAGTTAGGAGGGAAAGTTAGAAGGGAAAGTTAGAAGGGAGAGTTAGGAGGGAAAGTTAGGAGGGAAAGTTAGAAGGGAAAGTTAGGAGGGAAGTTTAGAAGGAAAGTTATAAGGGGAAGTTAGAAAGGAAAGTTAGAAGGGAAAGTTAGAAGAGAAAGTTAGAAGGGAAAGTTAGAAGGGAAAGTTAGAAGGGAAAGTTAGAAGGGAAAGTTAGAAGGGAAAGTTAGAAGGGAAAGTTAGGAGGGAAAGTTAGGAGGGAAAGTTAGAAGGGAAAGTTAGAAGAGAAAGTTAGAAGAGAAGGTTAGAAGGGAAAATTAAAAGGAAATTTTTGCTAGAAAATCTAGGAATATATATTCTAGTTACGAGATTTTCTAGTCAAGGTGGAATCTAGTGGGTAAAATCTCTAGTCAAATACGTTTTCTAGTAAGTTTTCTAGTCATAGGGGATTTCTAGGTAAGCTTGTAGACAAGAGTTATTCTAGTCTAATACCTAGTTAAGTTTAATTCTAGTCTAATTTCTAGTTAATCGAAATTCTAGTATAATTTCTAGTCAGGTGGATTTCTAGTTTATTTTTTCTAGTCAGGTGGATTTCTAGTTTAATTTTTCTAGTCAGGTGGATTTCTAGTTTAATTTTTCTAGTCAGGTGGATTTCTAGTTTAGTCAAGTGGGATTCTAGTCACTAGAGTTTCTAGTGACTAGAATCAAGTATTGATTCTAGAAAAGGGAGATTCTAGTTGATTTTCTAGTTAAGTTGTGTTTTAATTAGATTTTTAATCTAGGGGAACTAGAGTTAGGATTCTAGACGGGACTTTCTAGGATGACATCTAGCATGTTGGATTCTAGTTAAGTTCTAGACTAAGAGTTTGCTGTCAGGTTTCTAGTAAGCGAAGTTTTAGTAGTCATTTCTAGACTAGAATTATAGTTCGACTTCTAGATTATGGATATTCTAGTCACATTTCTAGAGAGTGTGGATTCTAGTCAGGTTTCTAGTAGTGTGAATTTTCAGTTTCTAGTAGTGTGGATTCTAGTCAGTTTTAGTAAGTGTGGATTCTAGTCAGGTTTCTAGATAGTGAATCTAGTCATGATTTCTAGATAGTGTGGATTCTAGCAGGTTTCTAGTAGTGTGGTTTTAGCCAGGTTTAGATATGTGTAATTCTAGTAGGGATCTAGAAGTTGGATTCTAGTCGGTTTCTAGATAGTGTGGATCTAGCAGGTTTTAGATATGTGATTAGTCAGGTTTCTAGATAGTGGTGAATTTAGTCAGGTTTCTAGTAGTATGGATTTCTAGTCAGGTTTCTAGAGTGTGAATTATAGTTCAGGTTTCTAGATAGTGTGAATTCTAGCCATTTCTAGATAGTTGGATTCTAGCCAGGTTTCTAGATAGTGTGATTCTAGTCAGGTTTCTAGATAGTGTGAATTCTAGTCAGGTTTCTAGATAGTATGGATTCTAGTCAGGTTTCTAGATAGTGTGAATTCTAGTCAGGTTTCTAGATAGTGTGAATTCTAGCTAGGTTTCTAGATAGTATGGATTCTAGTTAGGTTTCTAGATAGTGTGGATTCTAGTCACAGTTCTAGAGGGTGTGGATTCTAGTCAGGTTTCTAGATAGTATGGATTCTAGTCAGGTTTCTAGATAGTGTAGATTCCAATCAGGTTTCTAGATAGTCTGGATTCTAGTCAGGTTTCTAGATAGTGTGGATTCTAGCAACATTTCTGGTGAGTGTGGATTCTAGTCAGGTTTCTAGATAAGTGGAGCTTAATTAAGGTTTCTAGTAATGCATCGATTCTAGGAATCTAGAAAAAAACATTCTAGTCAAAAAGGACATCCAGGTAGTATAGTACTAGGAAAACTAATTTCTAGTACCAAATTTTAGATTAATGGGGCCCCATTAACCTCTAGAAAATTTAAATTCTAGATTCGTGAAGCCCAATTAACTTCTAGAAATTTTGAATTCTAGATTAATGGGCCCCAAGTAACTTCTAGATATTCTAGATTAATAGGGTCCAATTAACTTCTAGATATTCTAGATTAATGGGCCTCAATTAACTTCTAGAAATTCTAGATTAATGGGGTCCAATTAACTTCTAGATATTCTAGGTTAATGGGCCTCAATTAACTTCTAGAAATTCTAGATTAATGGGGTCCAATTAACTTCTAGAAATTCTAGATTAATGGGGTCCAATTAACTTCTAGAAATTCTAGATTAATGGGGTTCAATTAACTTCTAGAAGTTCTAGATTAATGGGGTCCCATTAGCATCTAGATATTCTAGATTAATGGGCTTCAATTAACTTCTAGAAATTCTAGATTAATGGGGTCCAATTAACTTCTAGAAATTCTAGATTAATGGGGTCCCATTAGCATCTAGATATTCTAGATTAATGGGCCTCAATTAACTTCTAGGAATTCTAGATTAATGGGCCTCAATTAACTTCTAGAAGTTCTAGATTAATGGGGTCCCATTAACATCTAGATATTCTAGATTAATGGGCCTCAATTAACTTCTAGAAGTTCTAGATTAATGGGGTCCCATTAACATCTAGATATTCTAGATTAATGGGCCTCAATTAGGTAATTAATTACCAATTAGAAACCCAATTGGGTTTAAGATTATCAATTATTTTTTAAATTATGGGAATAATGTTATATTTAGGGATTTGTGTGTGTACGTGTGTGTCATGTGCGTATCCGCCGTGTGCGTATTGGGGTTACGCTAGCCATGTACACATGTGTACGTGTGGCGGGGGACAATCAGGAAGTGTGTGTGTGTGTGTGTGTGTGTGTGTGTGTGTGTGTGTGTGTGTGTGTGTGTGTGTGTGTGTGTGTGTGTGTGTGTATGTGTGTGTGTGTGTGTGTGTGTGCTCACCTAGTTGTGGTTGCAGGGGTCGATTCACAGCTCCAGATCGATACTAGGTCTCTCTACCTGCTCCATGAGCTTTATCATACCTCTTCTTAAAGCTCTGTATGGCTCCTGCCTCCACTACATCACTCTCCAGATTGTTCCACTTCCTGACTACTCTGTGACTGAAGAAATACTTCCTAACATCCCTGTGACTCATCTGAGTCTTCAACTTCCAGTTGTGTCCCCTTGTTGCTGTGTCCCCTTGTTGTTGTGTCCCCTTGTTGCTGTGTCCCCTTGTTGTTG
The DNA here is from genome assembly GCF_026875155.1 of Cherax quadricarinatus. Lineage (NCBI taxonomy): Eukaryota > Metazoa > Arthropoda > Malacostraca > Decapoda > Parastacidae > Cherax > Cherax quadricarinatus. Next base: position 75,212,961 of record NC_069407.1, read on the forward strand.
TGTCCCCTTGTTGCTGTGTCCCCTTGTTGCTGTGTCCCCTTGTTGCTGTGTCCCCTTGTTGCTGTGTCACATCTCTGGAACATCCTGTCTCTGTCCACCTTGTCAATTCCTCTCAGTATTTTATATGTCGTTATCATGTCTCCCCTGACCCTCGTGTCTTCCAGTCTCGTCAGGTTGATTTCCCTTAACCTCTCCTCGTAGGACAATCCTCTTAGCTCTGGGACTAGTCTTGTTGCAAAACTTTGCACTTTCTCTAATTTCTTGAGGTGCTTGACCAGGTGTGGGTTCCAAACTGGTGCTGCATACTCCAGTATGGGCCTGACGTACACGGTGTACAGTCTCTTGAACGATTCCTTACTGAGGTATCGGAACGCTGTTCTCAGGTTTGCCAGGCGCCCATATGTTGCAGCAGTTATCTGGTTGATGTGCGCCTCAGGAGATGTGTTCTGTGTTATACTCACCCCAAGATCCTTTACCTTGAGTGAGGTTTGTAGTCTCTGACCCCCTAGACTGTACTCCGTCTGCGGCCTTCTTTGCCCTTCCCCAATCTTCATGACTTTGCACTTGGTGGGATTGAACTCCAGGAGCCAATTGCTGGACCAGTTCTGCAGCCTGTCCAGATCCCTTTGTAGTTCTGCCTGGTCTTCGATCGAGTGAATTCTTCTCATCAACTTCACGTCATCTACAAACAGGGACACCTCAGAGTCTATTCCTTCCGTCATGTCGTTCACAAATACCAGAAACAGCACTGGTCCTAGGACTGACCCCTGTGGGACCCCGCTGGTCACAGGTGCCCACTCTGACACCTCTCCACCTGCCGTGTGTGTGTTGTTATTAACTAAGGGACTAGTAGATAGCCAGTATTAACATGTTAATTTAGTTTACGAAAAATTATCTCTAAGCTTAATTTATTATCTTTAAGCGTACTCTATTATCTTTAAGCTTACTCTATTATCTTTAAGCTTACGTTATTATCTTCAAAATGAATCTAAGCTCTTAAAACTGGTTCTTTTTAGAGTTAACTCTAAGCTTGAGAGGCAATTCCACTCGCTTTAAATCCAGTACCACTATCTTTAAAAGCTAAAAAAAATCTATCTTTAATCTCTCATATCTTAACTGTTATACAATGTATATATATATATATATATATATATATATATATATATATTATATAATATATTATATATATATATATATATATATATATATATATATATATATGTATGTATATGTGAAGCTGGATTCAGATCTGATATACGTGTGTGTGTGTGTGTACTCACCTATTTGTGGTTGCAGGGGTCGAGTCTTAGCTCCTGGCCCCGTGTGTGTGTGTGTGTGTGTGTGTGTGTACTCTCCCATTTGTCGTTGCTGGGGGTCGAGTCACCGCTTCTCGTTTCCACGTATATATACTGTATAGCTATTGCTGCCTTTCTCTGAGAGAGAGAGAGAGAGAGAGATGTCGTGCCTCTCATAGAAGCTGTGTACGGTATTTTAAACACAGACACAGACACACACACACACACACACACACACACACACACACACACACACACACACACACACACACACACACACACACGCAGACACACACACAGACACACACACACACACACACACACACACACACACACACACACACACACACACACACACACAAGTCTTACGTTCTTAAAGTCCTAAGGCCATTTTTGGCCTTTTATTTACCTCATCTGATGTTGTATCCGTAGTTTTAAGAATGGTCTGCCCTTCACGCTGGTCTCAGACCATTTTCTCATAAATGGTCTTAGACCCAGCTGGTCTGACACCTTTTAGTGGTAGGATGATTGTAATTTACCTGTGAAAAGACCATTTTTTAATCAAATGGTCTTTAGTGAGACCAGTTTGCTGTAAATGGTCTTGACGAGACCATCTTTCCTGTAAATGGTCTTCTGAATAAGACCATCCTAATAATAAGACCAATTATCCTTAAATGGTCTTAATAATAAGACAAATTTTGGTTAAATGGTCTTAATAAGAAGACCAATTAACCTTTAAATGGCCCACTTTTCTTTCATAAATGGTCTTTCAGGACCTTTAAGACCACTGACCTCACTAACAGTCACTCTAACAGCTGGTTCCTGAGACCATTTAGTGAATAAAATGGCCCCCTGTTTACAACAGTCAAAATCTTACTGTTATGTACAGAAAATGTCCAAAAAGACCTTTTTCCGGGTCACAATGGTCTTTTCCCAAAGACCATTCGTGAAGGGCTGGAGGGACCACGGGTCTTAAATGGTCTTTGGGGCAAAAAATGGTCTCGTGACCCAAAACAAAGTTAACCCAAGACATTTTTCCCATAACTTGAAATAAGACCTGGTCTCGAGACCTGTCCAGAAGTGGTCTTGATTATTAAAAGACCTGGTCTCGAAACCTGTCCAGAAGTGGTCTTGATTATTAAAAGACCTGGTCTCGAGTCCTGTCCAGAAGTGGTCTTGATTATTAAAAGACCTGGTCTCGAGACCTGTCCAGAAGTGGTCTGGAATAATAAAAGACCTGGTCTCGAGACCTGTCCAGAAGTGGTCTGGAATATTAAAAGACCACTTCTGTCTACCTGGTCCCATTTATTCCTCTATTATTGGTAAGATTAAGTAGTTTGCTATTCCTTCCCCCTCCCCTAACCCCTCCCCTCTCCCCCTACCCTTCCCCCTCCCCCTCACCCTCTTTCCTCTCCCCAATACCCTCCCCTCCCTCTCCATAACTCTGCCCCTTCCCAATACCCCTCTCCCCCCATACCCCTTCCCACTCCCCATACCCCTTCCCTCCTCCCGAACCCCCTCCCCCTCCCCTCCCCCCAGTACCATGGTAGCAATCGCATCTCCAGTTCTTTCCTGACAAACAAAACACAAGACATTAGCTAGTGTGGGTGGCAGGGCCGCCCACGACCGCCCACGGCCGCCCACGGCCGCCCACGGCCGCCCACACCCCCTCCCAACCCCCCCTGTGTACCAGCTGAGTGTAATGTACATATCTAACCTGTCATATAAATATATATAAATTTTCAATGTACATTATGGAGTCTTAGAATCTAGAAATGTGTCCATATAAACTAGCTGTGTGTACGACCTTCAATGTATATTGTACGAGACATTGTAATAAATTATTTGTGTGTATAGATGTGTATATTTCCTAACCTCTTAATGTATATAACGATTCTGGGGAATTTATATATATGATCCTAGACTTAGATATTACTAGCAAACTAGGAATGGAAATAGTTAAACTAGTACTGATAAACTAGTACTGATAAACTAGTACTGATAAACTAGCACTGGTAAACTAGTACTGATAAACTAGTACTGATAAACTAGTACTGATAAACTAGTACTGATAAACTAGCACTGGTAAACTAGTACTGGTAAACTAGCACTGGTAAACTAGTACTGGTAAACTAGCACTGGTAAACTAGTACTGATAAACTAGTATTGATAAACTAGCACTGGTAAACTAGTACTGGTAAACTAGCACTGGTAAACTAGTACTGATAAACTAGTACTGATAAACTAGTACTGATAAACTAGTATTGATAAACTAGCACTGGTAAACTAGTACTGGTAAACTAGCACTGGTAAACTAGTACTGATAAACTAGTACTGATAAACTAGTACTGATAAACTAGTATTGATAAACTAGTACTGATAAACTAGTACTGATAAACTAGTACTGATAAACTAGTATTGATAAACTAGCACTGATAAACTAGTACTGATAAACTAGTACTGATAAACTAGCACTGGTAAACTAGCACTGATAAACTAGTACTGATAAACTAGTACTGATAAACTAGCACTGGTAAACTAGCACTGATAAACTAGTACTGATAAACTAGTACTGATAAACTAGCACTGGTAAACTAGCACTGATAAACTAGTACTGATAAACTAGTACTGATAAACTAGCAATGATAAACTAGTACTGATAAACTAGCACTGATAAACTATCACTGATAAACTAGTACTGATAAACTAGCACTGATAAACTAGTATTGATAAACTAGCACTGGTAAACTAGCACTTATAAACTAGTACTGATAAACTAGCACTGGTAAACTAGCACTGATAAACTAGTACTGATAAACTAGCACTGATAAACTAGTACTGATAAACTAGTACTGATAAACTAGTACTGATAAACTAGCACTGATAAACTAGTACTGATAAACTAGAACTGATAAACTAGTACTGATAAACTAGTATTGATAAACTAGTATTGATAAACTAGTACTGATAAACTAGCACTGATAAACTAGTACTGATAAACTAGTACTGATAAACTAGCACTGATAAACTAGTACTGATAAACTAGCACTGATAAACTAGTACTGATAAACTAGCACTGGTAAACTAGCACTGATAAACTAGTACTGATAAACTAGCACTGATAAACTAGTACTGATAAACTAGCACTGATAAACTAGTACTGATAAACTAGCACTGATAAACTAGTACTGATAAACTAGTACTGATAAACTAGTATTGATAAACTAGTATTGATAAACTAGTACTGATAAACTAGCACTGATAAACTAGTACTGATAAACTAGCACTGATAAACTAGCACTGGTAAACTAGCACTGATAAACTAGTACTGATAAACTAGCACTGATAAACTAGCACTGGTAAACTAGCACTGATAAACTAGTACTGATAAACTAGCACTGATAAACTAGTACTGATAAACTAGTATTGATAAACTAGTATTGATAAACTAGCACTGGTAAACTAGCACTGGTAAACTAGTACTGATAAACTAGTACTGATAAACTAGTACTGATAAACTAGCACTGATAAACTAGTATTGATAAACTAGCACTGGTAAACTAGCACTGATAAACTAGTACTGATAAACTAGCACTGGTAAACTAGCACTGATAAACTAGTACTGATAAACTAGTACTGATAAACTAGTACTGATAAACTAGTATTGATAAACTAGTACTGATAAACTAGTACTGATAAACTAGTACTGATAAACTAGTATTGATAAACTAGTACTGATAAACTAGCACTGGTAAACTAGCACTGATAAACTAGTACTGATAAACTAGTACTGATAAACTAGCACTGATAAACTAGTACTGATAAACTAGCACTGGTAAACTAGCACTGATAAACTAGTACTGATAAACTAGCAATGATAAACTAGTACTGATAAACTAGCACTGATAAACTAGCACTGATAAACTAGTACTGATAAACTAGCACTGATAAACTAGTATTGATAAACTAGTACTGATAAACTAGCACTGGTAAACTAGCACTGATAAACTAGTACTGATAAACTAGTACTGATAAACTAGCACTGGTAAACTAGCACTGATAAACTAGTACTGATAAACTAGCACTGGTAAACTAGCAATGATAAACTAGTACTGATAAACTAGCACTGATAAACTAGCACTGATAAACTAGTACTGATAAACTAGCACTGATACACTAGTACTGATAAACTAGTACTGATAAACTAGCACTGATAAACTAGTACTGATAAACTAGTACTGATAAACTAGTACTGATAAACTAGTACTGATAAACTAGTACTGATAAACTAGTACTGATAAACTAGTACTGTTAAACTAGTACTGATAAACTAGTACTGATAAACTAGTACTGATAAACTAGTACTGATAAACTAGTACTGATAAACTAGCAGAGATAAACTAGCACATATAAACTAGCACTGATAAACTAGAACTGATAAACTAGCACTGATAAACTAGTACTGATAAACTAGTACTGATAAACTAGCAGAGATAAACTAGCACGCATGAACTAGCACTGATAAACTAGCAGAGATAAACTAGCACTGATAAACTAGCAGAGATAAACTAGCACATATAAACTAGCACTGATAAACTAGTACTGATAAACTAGCACTGATAAACTAGTACTGATAAACTAGTATTGATAAACTAGTACTGACAAACTAGTACTGATAAACTAGTACTGATAAACTAGTACTGATAAACTAGCAAAGATAAACTAGTACTGACAAACTAGTACTGATAAACTAGTACTGATAAACTAGTACTGATAAACTAGCAAAGATAAACTAGCACGTATGAACTAGCACACGTGAGGTAGCACTGATAAACTAGTACCAATAAACTAGTACCAATAAACTAGTACCAATAAACTAGTACCAATAAACTAGTACCAATAAACCAGTATCAATAAACTAGTACCAATAAACTAGTACCAATAAACTAGTACCAATAAACTAGCACCAATAAACTAGCACTAATGAACTAGTACTAATAAACTAGTACCAATAAACTAGTACCAATAAACTAGTACGAATAAACTAGTACCAATAAACTAGTACCAATAAACTAGCACCAATAAACTAGCACCAATAAACTAGCACCAATAAACTAGCACGAATAAACTAGTACCAATAAACCAGTACCAATAAACCAGTACCAATAAACTAGTACTAATAAACTAGCACCAATAAACTAGCACCTAAACTAGTACCAATAAACTAGTACCAATAAACAAGTATCAATAAACTAGTACCAATAAACTAGTACGAATAAACTAGTACCAATAAACTAGTACCAATAAAGTAGCACCAATAAACTAGCACCAATAAACTAGCACCAATAAACTAGCACCAATAAACTAGTACCAATAAACCAGTACCAATAAACTAGTACCAATAAACTAGTACTAATAAACTAGCACCAATAAACTAGCACCAATAAACTAGTACCAGTAAACTAGTACCAATAAACAAGTATCAATAAACTAGTACCAATAAACCAGTACCAATAAACCAGTACCAATAAACCAGTACCAATAAACCAGTACCAATAAACTAGTTCCAATAAACTAGTACTAATAAACTAGTACCAATAAACTAGTACCAATAAACTAGTACCAATAAACCAGTACCAATAAACCAGTACCAATAAACTAGTAGTAATAAACTAGTACCAATAAACCAGTAAAAATAAACCAGTACCAATAAACCAGTACCAATAAACCAGTACCAATAAACTAGTAGTAATAAACTAGTACCAATAAACAAGTAAAAATAAACCAGTACCAATAAACCAGTACCAATAAACTAGTACCAATAAACTAGTACTAATAAACTAGCACCAATAAACTAGCACCAATAAACTAGTACCAATAAACTAGTACCAATAAACAAGTATCAATAAACTAGTACCAATAAACCAGTACCAATAAACCAGTACCAATAAACCAGTACCAATAAACCAGTACCAATAAACTAGTTCCAATAAACTAGTACTAATAAACTAGTACCAATAAACTAGTACCAATAAACAGTACATAAACAGTACCAATAAACAGTACAATAAACCAGTACCAATAAACCAGTACCAATAAACTATTCAATAAATAGTACTAATAAACTAGCACCAATAAACTAGCACCAATAAACTAGTACCAATAAACTAGTACCAATAAACCAGTATCAATAAACTAGTACCAATAAACCAGTACCAATAAACCAGTACCAATAAACCAGTACCAATAAACTAGTTCCAATAAACTAGTACTAATAAACTAGTACCAATAAACTAGTACCAATAAACTAGTACCAATAAACCAGTACCAATAAACCAGTACCAATAAACTAGTAGTAATAAACTAGTACCAATAAACCAGTAAAATAAACAGTACCAATAAACAGTACCATAAACCAGTATCAATAAACCAGTACAATAAACAGTACCAATAAACAGTACCAATAAACTAGTACCAATAAACCAGTACCAATAAACTAGTACCAATAAACTAGTACTAATAAACTAGCACCAATAAACTAGCACCAATAAACTAGTACCAATAAACTAGTACCAATAAACAAATATCAATAAACTAGTACCAATAAACCAGTACCAATAAACCAGTACCAATAAACCAGTACCAATAAACCAGTACCAATAAACTAGTTCCAATAAACTAGTACTAATAAACTAGTACCAATAAACTAGTACCAATAAACTAGTACCAATAAACCAGTACCAATAAACCAGTACCAATAAACTAGTAGTAATAAACTAGTACCAATAAACCAGTACCAATAAACCAGTACCAATAAACCAGTACCAATAAACCAGTACCAATAAACTAGTACTAATAAACTAGTACCAATAAACTAGTACCAATAAACTAGTACCAATAAACCAGTACCAATAAACTAGTACCAATAAACTAGTACCAATAAACCAGTACCAATAAACTAGTAGTAATAAACTAGTACCAATAAACCAGTAAAAATAAACCAGTACCAATAAACCAGTACCAATAAACTAGTACCAATAAACTAGTACTAATAAACTAGCACCAATAAACTAGCACCAATAAACTAGTACCAATAAACTAGTACCAATAAACAGTACATAAATAGTACCAATAAACCAGTACAATAAACCAGTACAATAAACCAGTACCAATAAACCAGTACCAATAAACTAGTTCCAATAAACTAGTACTAATAAACTAGTACCAATAAACTAGTACCAATAAACTAGTACCAATAAACCAGTACCAATAAACCAGTACCAATAAACTAGTAGTAATAAACTAGTACCAATAAACCAGTAAAAATAAACCAGTACCAATAAACCAGTACCAATAAACCAGTACCAATAAACTAGTAGTAATAAACTAGTACCAATAAACCAGTAAAAATAAACCAGTACCAATAAACCAGTACCAATAAACCAGTATCAATAAACCAGTACCAATAAACCAGTACCAATAAACCAGTACCAATAAACTAGTACCGATAAACCAGTACCAATAAACCAGTACCAATAAACTAGTAGTAATAAACTAGTACCAATAAACCAGTACCAATAAACCAGTACCAATAAACCAGTACCAATAAACCAGTACCAATAAACTAGTACCAACAAACCAGTATCAATAAACCAGTACCAATAAACCAGTACCAATAAACTAGTACCAATAAACCAGTATCAATAAACCAGTACCAATAAACCAGTACCAATAAACTAGTACCAATAAACCAGTATCAATAAACCAGTACCAATAAACCAGTACCATATAACTAGTACCAATAAACCAGTATCAATAAACCAGTACCAATAAACTAGTAGCAATAAACTAGTACCAATAAACCAGTACCAATAAACTAGTACCAATAAACCAGTATCAATAAACCAGTACCAATAAACCAGTACCAATAAACTAGTACCAATAAACCAGTATCAATAAACCAGTACCAATAAACTAGTAGCAATAAACTAGTACCAATAAACCAGTACCAATAAACCAGTACCAATAAACTAGTACCAATAAACTAGTACCAATAAACTAGCACCAATAAACTAGTACCAATAAACTAGTACCATTAAACTAGTAGCAATAAACCAGTACCAATAAACTAGTACCAATAAACTAGCACCAATAAACTAGTACCAATAAACTAGTACCATTAAACTAGTACCAATAAACCAGTACCAATAAACTAGTACCAATAAACTAGTACCAATAAACTAGTAGCAATAAACCAGTACCAATAAAATAGCACCAATAAACTAGCACCAATAAACTAGTACCAATAAACTAGTACCAATAAACTAGCACCAATAAACTAGCACCAATAAACTAGTACCAATAAACTAGTACCAATAAACTAGTACCAATAAACTAGTACCAATAAACTAGTACCAATAAACTAGCACCAATAAACTAGCACCAATAAACCAGTACCAATAAACTAGTACCAATAAACCAGTACCAATAAACTAGTACCAATAAACTAGTACCAATAATCTAGTACCAATAAACTAGCACCAATAAACTAGTACCAATAAACTAGTACCAATAAACTAGTACCAATAAACTAGTACCAATAAACTAGCACCAATAAACTAGCACCAATAAACCAGTACCAATAAACTAGTAGCAATAAACCAGTACCAATAAACTAGTACCAATAAACTAGTACCAATAAACTAGTAGCAATAAACCACTACCAATAAACTAGTACCAATAAACTAGTACCAATAATCTAGTACCAATAAACTAGTACCAATAATCTAGTACCAATAATCTAGTACCAATAAACCAGTACCAATAAACTAGTACCAATAAATTAGTACCAATAAACCAGTACCAATAAACCAGTACCAATAAACCAGTACCAATAAACCAGTACCAATAAACTAATACCAATAAACCAGTACCAATAAACTAGTAGCAATAAACTAGTACCAATAAACCAGTACCAATAAACCAGTACCAATAAACCAGTACCAATAAACCAGTACCAATAAACTAGTACCAATAAATTAGTACCAATAAACCAGTACCAATAAACCAGTACCAATAAACTAATACCAATAAACCAGTACCAATAAACTAGTAGCAATAAACTAGTACCAATAAACCATACCATATACAGTCCCAAATAAACTGTACCAATAAACCAGTACAATTACCAGTACCAATAAACCAGTACCAATAAACTAGTAGCAATATATAAGAATGAATATATATATATATATATATATATATATATATATATATATATATATATATATATATATATATATATATATATATATTATAATGTATATAATAATGTATATAATAATGTATATAATAATGATGGTCGTACAAGAGAGACAATAATCAGTTGTCTCTGGGGTTTCCATCACTTAATTCTAAATTCGACTGTCAGCCTTTACTACACCAGACCTCCCCAGGGGACCTTCATACTCTTGTTAATAATACTTATAATAATAATAATAATAATAATAATAATAATAATAATAATAATAATTATAAAATTATTATTATTATTATTATTGTTATTATTTTCGTTGTTATTATTATTAATAGCCAGGGCAGGGGTCAGGAGCTGAGGTTCGACCCTTTATCAGGACCGTCGGAACAATTACTTGAACCTCTTATGGTTATGTAGCGAGTTGTTTTAATCCGAGGAAGAGGATCAACCGCTCTTCACCAGCCACCGGTCCAGGAGCTACGGTTCGACCCATGCATCGATAATTTGGCAAGTACAAACACTCCAGATTTATCTACGATAGTTTTCTGTCTATTGTCTATCTGTCTCTCTATTGTCTATTGATCTTGTTCAAGAATTATCTATTTTTAACTTTGTAATCTATCGTCTATCTATTTTTGGCTCTGTGTCTGTCAGCCTGATTGGCTGAATGTCTGACTGTCAGCATGACTGAATATCTGTCTGACTGTCAGTCTGACTTACTGTCTGACTGACTGTCAGCCTGACTTACTGACTGTCAGTCTGACTGTCAGCCCGACTGACTGTCAGTCTGCCTTTCTGTCAGCCTGACGGACTAAAAGACTGATTTAATAACTTAAACACTCGTTAATACTCTCTCACTCTATCAGCCAGTGTGTGAAGTTGTTGATGGCTGCCCGTCTTGTGGTATAAAAGCTTGTTTCTCGCTGTCCTCGAAGTGGATCCAAGTGTGGTATTTTGACAATATTGGCCTTGTACATAACAGTAAGGCCACCCACATCCCTCCTGTGTTGAAGGCTCTGCTGAAATGACAGATCTATCCAGGATGGGTCCAGGCGAGAGATGAGACGTCTTGCTCTGTTCTCTACTCTGTCAAGCAGTCGAAGGGGTGGTAGAGGGTTAGGCAAACCAAGAAAGTGGAGCATACTCAAGGTGTGAGCGTACTTGTGCCTCGTACAGTATCTTGCAACCCCTACTGTCAAGCAGATGGGAGATACGGCGAAGTGCTGTAAGCTTCCTGGCTGCCTTGTTTGCAAGATTTACAACATGGTTCTTCATGGTTAGTTTGGAGTCAAATTTCACCCCAAGGATATCAACTTCTTCCCCAGGTGCCAACACCCTCCCATTCATCCTTACTACTGCACCAGCATCACCATCATGGTGCCTAGAGACGATCATCATTTGTGTTTTCTCAGGTGCAAATGTTACTTGCCATCTATTTCCCCAAGCTGATATAGCTCTCAGCTGGTGATTGATGTAGCTTAGAGCAGCTGACATTTCTTCTCTTGGATAAGTGAATGTCAGTGTACAGTCGTCTGCATATGCATGTGATTCTGGGATGAGATGAAGAAGGTCGTTGAAGTAGACATTCCATAACAATGGACCCAGCACGCTTCCTTGTGGAACACTTGCCCCAATAGGATGTCTTGCTGATTCCGTTCCATTGAGGACTACACTTAGAGATCTACCATGAAGGTAATCACTGAGGAGACATAGCATAGAGCCTGCAATTCTCAGTGCTTGAAGTTTTGCTAAGAGGCCCTGGTGCCACACCTGGTGCCACACTCGGTCGAAAGCGCCAGCAATGTTCAGTGCTACCACACAGCTGACTTTGGATTCATCCAGTGACTGGTGCCACTTAGTGGAGAGGTTTAACAACAGATCAGCAGCAGAGTAACCTGTCCTGAAGCCATATTGACGATCACAAAGTAGTGAGTGGTAGTCAAAAAACTCTGTCATTTGTCTTGAGATTATTGTCTCAAGGATCTTACCAGTGATTGACAGGAGTGACACTGGTCTTGCCAGTGACTGACAGCAGTGACACTGGTCTTGCCAGTGACTGACAGTAGTGACACTGGTCTTGCCAGTGACTGACAGTAGTGACACTGGTCTTGCCAGTGATTGACAGTAGTGACACTGGTCTTGCCAGTGACTGACAGTAGTGACACTGGTCTTACCAGTGATTGACAGGAGTGACACTGGTCTTGCCAGTGATTGACAGTAGTGACACTGGTCTTACCAGTGACTGACAGTAGTGACACTGGTCTTGCCAGTGATTGACAGCAGTGACACTGGTCTTACCAGTGACTGACAGTAGTGACACTGGTCTTACCAGTGACTGACAGTAGTGACACTGGTCTTACCAGTGATTGACAGGAGTGACACTGGTCTTGCCAGTGACTGACAGTAGTGACACTGGTCTTGCCAGTGACTGACAGGAGTGACACTGGTCTTGCCAGTGACTGACAGGAGTGACACTTGTCTCACTCTCTCTCTCTCTCTCTCTCTCTCTCTCTCTCTCCCTCTCTCTGTTAAAGCACTAAGAGTGAGGGGAGATTCACTAAGCATCTGAGGACATAATCTCCCTGGCAGGGGAAAAAGAGGAGGAAAAAACATTATATTTCCCTACACAGTCTCCAGGGAATGTTTATTCTGGCAGGGAAAAAAAGTTAAGAATGTTGCAGATCCACTGGGGAATGTATTCAGTGGCGGGGAAAAACGTTGATTTGTTTTTTCCCTAAGTAGGGATTATAGGGAATTTTGTTAGGGAGAGAGAGGAGAGAGATGAGAGGAAGGTAGAGAGAGAGAGAGGAGAGAGAGAGAGAGAGTGAGAGAGAGAGAGAGAGAGAGAGAGAGGTTGAGGTGTGTGTTGTTATACCTGGAGTGTCAGTTATACCTGGAGTGTCAGTTATACCTGGAGTGTCAGTTATACCTGGAGTGTCAGTTATACCTGGAGTGTCAGTTATACCTGGAGTGTCAGTTATACCTGGAGTGCCAGTTATACATGGAGTGTCAGTTTACCTGGATGTCAGTTATACTGGAGTGTCAGTTATGCCTAAAGTGCCAGTTATACCTGGAGTGCCAGTTATACCTGTAGTGCCAGTTATACCTAGAGTGCCAGTTATACCTGGAGTGATAGTTATACCTGGAGTGCCAGCTATACCTGGAGTCATAGTTATACAATGTTTCCAGTAAACACACTGCCTCCACTACACACACTGCCTCAACTAACATCACTGCCTCCATTACACACTGCTCCATACCACCATGCCTCCATTACACACATGCCTCCACTACACACACTGCCTCACTACACACACTGCCGCCACTACATTCAATACCACCAGTACAAACACTGCCTCCACTACATCACACTGCTCACTATACACACTGCCTCCACTACACCACTGTCTCCACTAACACACTGCCTCACTTACATCACACTGCCTCCACTAACACACTGTCTCCACTTACACACTGCCTCCACTACACACACTGCTCCATCTACTACACTGCCTCCACTAAACACTGTCACCACTACACACACTTTCCACTAACACACTGCCTCCACTACACACACTGCCTCCACTACACACACAGTCACCACTACCACACACTGTCTCCACTACACACACTGCCTCCATACACCACACTGCCTCCACTACACACACTGCCTCCACTACACACACTGCCTCCACTACAACAATGCCCCACTAAACACACTGCCTCCACTTCACACACTGCCCCCACTACACACACTGTCTCCACTACACACACAGTCACCACTACACACACACTGTCTCCACTACACACACTGCCTCCACTACACACACTGCCTCCACTACACACACTGCCTCCACTACACACACTGCCATTACAACACACACTGCCTCCACTAGACACACTGTCACCACTACACACACTGCCTCCATTACACACACTGTCACCACTACACACACTGCCTCCACTACACACACTGCCTCCACTACACACACTGCCTCCACTACACACACTGCCTCCACTACACACACTGCCTCTACTACACACACTGCCTCCACTAACACACACCTCCACTACACACACAGTCACCACACACACACACTGTCTCCACTACACACACTGCTCCACTACACACACAGTCACCACTACACACACACTGTCTCCACTACACACACTGCCTCCACTACACACGCTACTACCACTACACACACTGCCTCCACTACACACACTGCCTCCACTACACACACACTGCCTCCACTACACACGCTGTCACCACTACACACACTGCCTCCACTACACACGCTACCACCACTACACACACTGCCTCACTACACACACTGCCTCCACTACACACACACTGCCTCCACTACACACACACTGCCTCCACTACACACACTACCACCACTACACACACCACTGCCTCAGTACTACACACACTGCCTCCCTACACACACTGTCACCACTACCACACACTGTCACCAACTACAACACTGCCTCCACTAACACACTGCCTCCACTACACACACTGCCTCCATTACACACACTGCCTCCACTACACATACTGTCTCCACTACACACACTGCCTCCACTACACACACTGCCTCCACTACACACACTGCCTCCACTACACACACTGTCACCACTACACACACTGCCTCCATTAGACACACTGCCTCCACTACACACACTACCACCACTACACACACTGCCTCCACTACACACGCTACCACCACTACACACACTGCCCTCTACACACATTGGCCCCACTACACACACTGCCTCCACTACACACACTACCACCACTACAACACACTGCCTCCACTACACACACTGCCTCCACTACACACACATCCACTACTACACACTCACTGTCACCACTTCACACACACTGTCACCACTACACACACTGCCTCCATTTACACACACTGCCTCCACAACACAACACTGTCAACCACTACACACACTGCCTCCTCTACACACACTACCATCATCTAAACACACTGCCTCCACTAGACACACTGCCTCCACTACACACACTGCCTCCACGACATACATTCTCACCACTACTCACACTGCCTCCACTACACACACTGCCTCCAACTACTCACCTGCCTCCACTACACACACTCCCACCATACACACACTGCCTCCACTACACACACTGCCTCACTACAAACTAACACTACCACCATACACACACATGCCTCCATTTACACACACTGCCTCCACTACACACACTGCCTCCACTACACACATTTACCATCACTACACACACTGCCTCACTGCACACACTGCCTCCACTACACACACTACACCACTACACACACTGCCTCCACTACACACACTGCCTCCACTACACACACTACCATCACTACACACACTGCCTCCACTGCACACACTGCCTCCACTACACACACTACCACCACTACACACCTGCCTCCACTACACACACTTCCTCCACTACACACACTACCATCAACTACACACACTGCCTCCACTGCACACACTGCCTCCACTACACACACTACCACCACTACACACACTGCCTCCACTACACACACTGCCTCTACTACACACACTACCACCACTACACACACTGCCTCCACTACACACACTGCCTCCACTACACCACACTACCACTCACTACACACACTGCCTCCACTACACACTAACTACCACCCTACACAACACTGCCTCCACTACACACACGACCACCACTACACACACTGCCTCCACTACACACACTGCCTCTTACTACACACACTACCACCACTACACACACTGCCTCCACTGACACACACTGCCTCCTACTACACACACTACCCACTCACATTCACCAACTGCCTCCACTACACACACTACACACTACACTCACTAACACCACCACTACACACACTACCACCACTACACACACTACCACCACTTACACTCACTGCCTCCACTACACACACTGTCTCCACTACACACACTGCCTCCACTACCACACTGCCTCCACTACACACACTGTCTCAACTACACACACTACCACCACTACAACACTGCCTCCACTATACACACTACCACCACTACACACACTGCCTCCACTGCACACACTGCCTCCACTACACACACTGCCTCCACTTACACACACTACCACCACTACACACACTGCCTCCACTATACACACTACCACCACTACACACACTGCGTCCACTACACACACTACCACCACTACACACACTGCCTCCACTACACACACTGCCTCCACTACACACACTGCCTCCGTACACACACTGCCTCTAGTACACACACACTGCCTCCCCTACACACACTGTCACCACCACACACACTACCACCACTACACACACTGCCTCCACTACACACACTGCCTCCACTACACACACCTACCACCACTACACACACTGTCTCCACTACACACACTGCCTCCACTACACACACTGCCTCCACTACACCACTGCCTCCACTACACACACTGCCTCCACTACACATATTGCCTCCACTACACACACTGCCTCCACTACACACACTGCCTCCACTACACACACTGCCTCCACTACACACACTGCCTCCACTACACACACTGCCTCCACTACACACACTGCCTCCACTACACACACTGCCTCCACTACACACACTGCCTCCACTACACACACTGCCTCCACTACACACACTGTCTCCACTACACACACTGTCACCACTACACACACTGTCTCACTACACACACTGCCTCCACTACACACACTGCCTCCACTACACACACTGCCCCCAAACTACACATTTGCCTCCACTACACATTGCCTCCACTACACATTGCCTCCACTACACACTGTCACCACTACACACACTGCCTCCACTACACACACTGCCTCCACTACACACACTGCCTCCACTACACACACTGCCTCCACTACACACACTGTCTCCACTACACACACTGTCACCACTACACACACTGTCTCCACTACACACACTGTCTCCACTACACACACTGTCTCCACTACACACACTGCCTCCACTACACACACTGTCTCCACTACACACACTGTCACCCTACACACACTGCCTCCACTACACACACTGCCTCCACTACACACACTGCCTCCACTACACATTGCCTCCACTACACATTGCCTCCACTACACATTGCCTCTACTACACATTGCCTCCACTACACATTGCCTCCACTACACATTGCCTCCACTACACACGCTCCCACTACTACACACACTGCCTCCACTACACATTGCCTCCACTACACACACTGCCTCCACCTTCATAATAAGAGATGGATAACTAGAACCTTCAAAACACAGAACTTTCACTGCTTGGGAATATACAGTGAACTTTCACTGCTGGTATAAGCACAGTCAAACACGTCAGTTACTGGTAATGTCTGTAGTTACCTAACTTGTACTCCCTGGAACACAGGCGAGAAAGATACCACGACATTGATCAGGCTCTGATCAATCATGCTGTTACTGCCGGCCACAGCAATCTGACCTAGGAACCACAGCCTGGATGATCAGGCTGGTCTGGGATCTATCGGCAATATCCTTTACACACACTGAGAAGTTGTTGAACAGTCTTGGTCCCCTGACACTTATTTTCTTATATCTTACTGAGAATATAATGTGAATTATTATGATAATTACTGATAACTGGAGGTAAAGGTTTCAGTGGTTTCTGAATAACTGGAAGTAACGGTTTCTGTGGTTTCTGAATAACTGGAAGTAACGGTTTCTGTGGTTTCTGAATAACTGGAAGTAACGGTTTCTGTGGTTTCTGAATAACTGGAGGTAACGGTTTCTGTGGTTTCTGAATAACTGGAGGTAACGGTTTCTGTGGTTTCTGAATAACTGGAGGTAACGGTTTCTGTGGTTTCTGAATAAATGGAAGTAACGGTTTCTGTGGTTTCTGAATAACTGGAAGTAACGGTTTCTGTGGTTTCTGAATAACTGGAGGTAACGGTTTCTGTGGTTTCTGAATAACTGGAAGTAACGGTTTCTGTGGTTTCTGAATAACTGGAGGTAAAGGTTTCTGTGGTTTCTGAATAACTGGAAGTAACGGTTTCTGTGGTTTCTGAATAACTGGAAGTAACGGTTTCTGTGGTTTCTGAATAACTGGAGGTAAAGGTTTCTGTGGTTTCTGAATAACTGGAAGTAACGGTTTCTGTGGTTTCTGAATAACTGGAAGTAACGGTTTCTGTGGTTTCTGAATAACTGGAAGTAACGGTTTCTGTGGTTTCTGAATAACTGGAAGTAACGGTTTCTGTGGTTTCTGAATAACTGGAAGTAACGGTTTCTGTGGTTTCTGAATAACTGGAGGTAACGGTTTCTGTGGTTTCTGAATAACTGGAAGCAACGGTTTCTGTGGTTTCTGAATAACTGGAAATAACGGTTTCTGTGGTTTCTGAATAACTGGAAGTAACGGTTTCTGTGGTTTCTGAATAACTGGAAGTAACCGTTTCTGTGGTTTCTGAATAACTGGAAGTAACGGTTTCAGGAACTTGAAAATAGAGGCATCTGAAAACAAGGGGTTTCAATATTTGAAAAAAATAAAAATAACGGTTAAAATATTTTAAAAAATAAAAATAACGGTTAAAATATTTTAAAAAATAAAAATAACGGTTTCAGTATTTGAAATTTGAAAGTAACGGTTTTTAAATTAAAAAAATTAAATAACGATTTTTTTTAAATATACAAAATTCCGATATATTTTTTATTTCAAGACGAAATTTGGACAAATTTTCCTCAAGAAAATAATTAAGACGTCTTGACCCCTCCTTGAGGGAGGCTCCGCCCCCCGCGCGCCATTGGTCCAAGGAGTGTGCCGGAATGCGGCCCGGCGGGCCAATCACCGGCGCGGGCGAGGTGGAGGAATGCGGCGGTGGACCAATCAGCGTGGAGGACTGGGCCGCCCGGGGACCCTCCAGACCCGGTGGTAAACATTCCTTCAGTGGCCGCCCTTCAAGACGGTGATGGCCGCTCCTACCATCAATACCGCAGCCATTTTTCACTCCTTGTCGCTTGGCTCTAGACCCTCAGGGGTATATACACCTGTAGACAGGCTATATATACTTGGAAGTGTGTATATGCTCCCAGAAGGGCGTCTTTCCCTGTATATACACTGATAATTGTTTCTCAGTGCATATGTATCTCAAGACAGGCTATATATACCTCGATGTGTATTATACATCCGAAAAGGGATTTCATTGTATATATACCTCAAGATAGGCTATATACACCTCAATGTGTATAGCGTATATATCCGAAAAGGGTGCTTTTTCCTGTGTATATACCTCAAGACAGCTATAATACTCCTCGAGGTGTATATATATATATATATATATATATATATATATATATATATAATATATATATATATATAAAATATATATATATTATATATAGCCAGACTTCTCGCCAAACATCTTTCCTGGTAAAAATTAAACATTTACAACATCTGGGTATCTATATTGTAGACGTTTCGCCCACCAGTGGCTTTATCAATACAAATCCAAGGACATAACTGGAGGACAGTAGAAGTATTATATACAGAAGATGAGGTAATCGGTCCCTCAGTCTCGGAGTTGGTCTGAAGACCACCGTAGTCTTGCCTTCTGGGGACCATCAGCCCCGCCCATCTGAAGTATTCAACTGACCTTCGCATCACTGACTTCTCTCGAAGTCAATTAGGATCTTGCTGTTCCTCTACCTCCAGAGATTTCCTTGACCTGATTGGGAATGGGTTCCCCCATCAACGTCCTCTTAGCCATGATTCTAATTTCCAGTTTACACTTAATGAGTCCGATGACAAGCTACCTTTTCTAGACGTCCTTATTCCTGGAGTTTACCTGGAGAGTGTTCCGGGGGTCAACGCCCCCGCGGCCCGGTCTGTGACCAGGCCTCATGATCAACCAAGCTGTTACTGCTGGCTGCACGCCAGCAGTTGAAGGTTAAAGGAACTCTACGAACTAAATCGATCTCACACACTTCTATTCCAGTCGAGATACTAGACCAAAAGACGCATCATCACTGGATTTTTCTTAAGAATCTATCGAATTTGTAGCCCAGAGTTTCTTGACGAGGAGTGTACATACACCAAACCTTCACTGATTTGCATTTCTCTCCGCTTTTCATCAAGGACTACAAGTTAAGAGCTGTTGATATCAATTCTCCACCTACTCCTAACCACAGCCAGGTTGCATTGCTTCTAAAATACTAGCACAAACTAGCAAGAGTCGCCATTGTATCTAGTACAGTCAAAATTGGAGAAAATTGAAGCAGTCAGGGCAGGGGTTATACTGTCCCTTGTGGAGGCTGTGACAAAATATACGTAGGTGAAACAGCAAGGAACCTCGAAACACATCTCAGTAAACACATTCATGCATGTAGGAACATTAACTTGAACAATACCTGTGTAAAACACCGGAATACTGCCAGCCACATCGTGAAATACAACATCGCCAGATTAGTGGTGAAAGAACATAATTTCCGTAGACGTAAATGCCTCGAATCATCACTAATTGATGTTTCTAAAAGAGTTCAATAGAATAAAGGCAGCTTCTTCTCAGCAGAATAGTTGCTGCTCTGATACTACTACCATCACAAATACTACTACTACTACTACTATCACTACTACTGCTACCATAAGTACTACTACTACTACTATTACTATCACTACTACTGCTACCATAAGTATACTACTACTACTACTACTATCACTACTACTGCTACCATAAGTACTACTACTACTACACTATCACTACTACTGCTACCATAAGTACTACTACTACTACTATTACTATCACTACTACTGCTACCATAAGTACTACTACTACTACTACTATCACTACTACTGCTACCATAAGTACTACTACTACTACTACTATCACTACTACTGCTACCATAAGTACTACTACTACTACTACACTACTGCTACCATAGAGTACTGACTACTACTACTGATCATTGGACATACTACTGCTAACAGTAAGACTAATTACTATATCACTACTAACTAGCTTATCCGTAATAGTACACGTAACTTACTACTAACTATCACAACTTAACTGCTACCATAAAGTATACTAACTGGTACTACTATGCATTACTAGCTACCAATAATGCTGCTATACTACTACTAAATACTATACATACTACTGCTACCATAAGTACTTACTACTATTATAATCACTATACTGCTACCATAAGTACTAGACTACTGACTACTACTACTATCACTACTACGTGCTACCATAAGTACATACTATATACTCTGATCTAGTACACTACTATACTGCGATACTATGGTACATAAGTACTATACTACTAGCTACTATACTACTACTAGCTATACATAAGTATTGTATAAGTACTACTATACTACTATTATCACTACTACTGCTAACCATAATGTGGCTAGCTACTGCTACTATCACTATACTGCTACCATAAGTACTACTACTACTTAGTCTAAGTCGATACTATTGGACTATAGTCATGTACCATAAGTAGAGCTTTTACTATAGTAGTATACTGATAAAAGTAGCTACGTACTACTACTATCATACTACTGCTACCTATAAGTAACTAACTACTACTATCACTACTACTGCTACCGATAAGTACTAACTCTGCTACTATCACTACTATACTTGTACCAAAGTACTACTACTACTACTAATCATAACTATACTGCTGCCATAATGTAACTACTACTATTAATTATCAATACTGCTACCATAAGTACTACTACTACTACTCACTACTACTGCTACCATAAGTACACTAACTACTATCACTATTCTGCTACCATAAGTATCTTACTTATATCACTACTACTGCTACCATAAGTACTACTACTACTATGACTACTAGAAAATTACTAACTGCTATCTACACTAGTCAAGTTACTACTACTAAGTATAGTACTACTATCATAACTACTACTGCTACCATAAGTACTTTACTACTACTACTATCACTACTAACTTAGTACCATAAGTATATCTATCATCTACTACTACTAGTACTATACTATACAATACTGCTGCTAAGATAAGTACTACTACTACTACTATAATACTATAGCTAGTGCTACCATAAGTACAATACTAACTACTACTATACTATCACTACTACTGCTACCATAAGTTATACTACTACTACTACTATCACTACTACATGCTACCAAAGGTTATATACTACTATACTGATCACTACTAACGTGCTACCATAAGTACTACTACTACTACTACTAACTATCACTACTACTGCTGTTACCATAAGTACTGTCTACTACTACTATATCACTACTACTGCTACCATAAGTACTACTATATATACTGACTACTGGCTACCATAAGTACTACTACTACTACTACTATATCACTACTACTGGCTACCAAAAGTACTACTACTACTACTACTATCACTACTACTGCTACCAAGTAATACTATGCTACTACTGACTATCTATACACTTCACTACTGCTGCACATAAGTATACTACTACTACTACTACTATCACTACTACTGCTACCATAAGTACTACTACTACTACTATCACTACTACTGCTACCATAAGTACTACTACTTACTACTACTACTACTGATACAATCTACTACACTACTACTGCTACCATAAGTACTACTACTACTACTACTATCACTACTACTGCTACCATAAGTACTACTACTACTACTAATCACTACTACTGCTACCATAAGTACTACTACTACTACTATCACTACTACTGCTACCATAAGTACTACTATTACTACACTACTACGTACATAATTACTACTAACTACTACTGCTAACTATGATATACTGTACATTTAGTCTAACTCACTACACTATCACTACTACTGCTACCATAAGTACTACTACTACTACTATCACTACTACTGCTACCATAAGTACTACTACTACTACTACTACTATCACTACTACTGCTACCATAAGTACTACTAATACTTACTAACACTACTAACTGACAATAAGTACTACTAGACTACTAATCACTACTACTAGCTACCATAATATACTACTACTACTACTATACTACACTAACTAACTAGCTACCATAAGTACTACTAGCTACTACTATCACTAACTATACTGCTACCATAAGTACTACTTACTACTACTAACTACTATCACTACTACTCTACCTTTTAAATAAGTGCTGCTACTACTACTATCACTACTACTGCTACCATAAGTACTACTACTACTACTATCACTACTACTGCTACAATAAGTACTACTACTACTAATACTATCACTACTACTGCTACCATAAGTACTACTACTACTACTATCACTACTACTGCTACAAATAAGTACTTACTACTACTAACTACTACTATCACTACATACTGCTACCAATAAGTACTACTACTAACTATGCTATCACATACAACTGCTACCATAAGTGCTGCTACTACTACTACTACTACTACCATAAGCACTAATACAACAGCCACTACTACCACCACAAGCACTGCTACTACTACCACAACTACTACACCAACTCAACTCATCCACCACTACAACTAACTCATCCATCACTACAACTCAACTCATTCACCACTACAACTAACTCATCCATCACTACAACTCATCTCATCCACCACTACAACTAACCATCTACCAAAACAACTCAACTCATCCACCACTACACCTTAACTCATCAACCACTACAACTAACTCATCCACCACTCAACTCAACTCATCCACCACCACAACTCAACTCATCCATCACTACAACTCAACTCATCCACCACTACAACTAACTCATCCACAACTACAACTCAACTCATCCACCGCCACAACTCAACTCATCCACCACTACAACTCATCCACCACCACAACATCAACTCATCCACCACCACAATTCAACTCATCCACCACTACAACTTAACTCATCCACCACTACAACTCAACTCATCCACCACTGCAACTCACTCATCCACCACCACAACTCAACACCATCCACCACTACAACTTAACTCATCCACCACTACAACTCAACTCATCCACCACTGCAACTCAACTCATCCACCACTACACTCAACTCATCCACCACTACAACTCAACTCATCCAAACCCACAACTCAACTCATCCACCACTACAATTCAACTCACCACCACTACAACTCAACTCATCCACCACTACAACTAACCATCTACCACTACAACTCAAATCATCCACCACCACAACTCAACTCATTCACCACCACAACTCAACTCATCCACCACTACAACTAACTCATACACCACCACAACTCAACTCATCCCCCACCCACAACTCAACTCTTTCCACCACTACATTCAACTCATCCACCACCACAACTCAACTAAATCCACCACTGCAACTCAACTCATCCACCACTACAACTCAACTCATCCACCACCACAACTCAACTCATCCACCACTACAACTAACTCATCACCCACTACAACTCAACTCATCCACCACCACAACTCAACTCATCCACCACTACAACTCAACTCATCCACCACTACAACTCAACTCATCCACCACTACAACTCAACTCATCCATGTGATGCAGTTCAGATGGGCTTGTGAGGTCTCTAGGGAGACCTAATTATATGGTCACACCTGTCTTAGCAAATGTCGGGTAGTCACGCCCACGTCTGAGGTCTTTTGTTCTTAACGGCGTCAGACCTCGGCGTCAGGTCGTAACACGTGGCACATACCCCATTGGGGAGGGGGTACTTTGACTACGATATAAGCCCAGGGAACAGCGGAGCAAAGAGGTTGTTGGTGACAGGTCCGGGGAGCGAGAGCTCTGGACAGCCGCGTGTGTAGTGGACCACGCATTGGGAATCTCGGGTCAGCTGGTCGGTGAATTAAGAGTGAGTACTAGTCCGTGTTACTGATAACATCTACCCTTCCCCCTGGTAATAAGTCTCATAGGTCAATTGTTATATTGTGTAAATTTCCATCAGGATATGTTGTATTCTAGCCCTTTTAAGTTATTAAGTAAACTATAGCCAGAGTTCCCATTTTTATTTGTACCTTCATATGCTATTCCCTATTTTGTTAAGCACTGGGATATACAGGAGACGTGCTCACTCGCTGGGATACCTCTACCACCACAATTCAACTCATCCACCACTACAACTCAACTCATCCACCACTACAACTCAACTCATCCACCACTACAACTCAACTCATCCACCACTACAACTCAACTCATCCACCACTACAACTCAACTCATCCACCACCACAACTCAACTCATCCACCACCAACCCTCAACTCATCCACCACTACAATTAACTCATCTACCACCACAATTCAACTCATCCACCACTACACCAACTCATCCACCACTACAACTAACTCATCCACCACTACAATCAACTCATCCACCACCACAACTCAACTCATCCACTACTACAACTCAACTCATCCACCACTACACCAACTCATCCACCACTACAACCAACTCATCCACCACTATACCAACTCTTCCACCATTACAACTAATTCATCCACCACTACAACTCAACTCATCCACCACTACAACTAACTCATCCACCACCACAATTAACTCATCTACCACCACAACTCAACTCATCCATCACTACACCTTAACTCATCCACCACTATACCAGCTCAACTCATCACAATCCTCATATAAATTCACATAAATATACATCCCCCCTGGCCAGATATTTACATAAATTATAATAATTCTCCAGAAAGGAGCTTTACCAGACTCAGTTCCGATATTATTATTATTATTATTATTATTATTATTATTTACAAGCGGACACAAATAGAATATAACTTAGGAAGAATATTGTTTAATGGACTGATTGCCTTATCCTGATGTCACTGTTACATCTGCTGCCTCTGTATCTGACTGAAGAAGCCTACTGTGTGAGCAAGACGTTTGAACAGTTGGTATTTCTATACTATTTTCAATATGGTGTGTGATGCTAGCCTTTATTGGCAACGTTTCGCTCTCCAGGAGGTTACTGGGTGATATAGATATAGACAGTATGATATAAAAAGGTATAATTCCGTGGCTGGAATATACAGATATCCGGTAGAGTGGGGACAGGAGCTTATATCGACGTTTCGGGCCGACTTAGATCATTGTTAGTCACACAAACACACGAGGGTTTTGTTGTCTGGTTGGCCAGGAGCTGCGTCCTGATGCGGGTTTTAATCCTAAGTCTTAAGATTAAGAATCATCGTCAGTGGATGTCGAATTAGATGTCTCTAAGAATCAGAGGTTGATAGCTACAACGTCTTCTCTTGTAGAGATGTAGATCTAATTCAGGTGTTGTGTGGTGGTGATCAGGGTCTTGTTGTAGTTTCCTGTGTGTTCCACTACAGAATAATTTATGTAGTAGGGTTGAGTTGACCAGGGTCTTCCATTATTGTCTCTGGGCCCTGAATATCAATTTTTTTTTTCTCTGAGTCTATCAGGTAGCATATGACATCAGTGAAGGGCGTGATTGTCGACGTCATTTGTTGGCTTAGGGGTATTACGGGATGTCCTGTTATGGTCTCTTGGGCTACAGTGTTCTTCACTGTTCTTGTGGTGTTAGGGGTGACATCGAAGTAATGTGTTCCAGGAACATAGGACCTGATGGCTGCCGTTGTAAATTGGGAGTTTGAGCAGACGCATCGGAAGCTTGATGTTTCCTGGGTTTCCTTCGTCGCTGTGGCTAGGGAAGTAGCCCTGGGTTTCTTGATACTGTAGCCTCCTCTGGACGAGGGTGCCGCTCACTGGTAAGGGTTCTACTTGATGCTGGAGACTGGACAGCTGGAGTTTTCCATTCTGCGTTGACACGGTGGAGCCTCTCCAGGCAGTGAAAGTTCCAGGCATGATGCTTCTTGCCGCAGTTCGGACATCGAGGTTCCGTAGCCTCTCTTCTTTTTAGTTTTTTAGTTTATCCGAGCCTTTAGCTCATACGACTGTCATTCTCATTTGCCCCCTTGGGGCGGGGATGGCAGACCAGAGAGGCCTAGCTTGTGGCTAGGCCTGGGGACAGTTGGTCCCAAAGATGAGGAGGTACTTGTGCCTCCTCCCATGGGAGACTTAGGTCTCAGACACTCCCTAAAGAGGGAGCCAAGGCCGGGCCACCACTTGGAAAAGGCCCGGGCCGGGAGAATACCGGCTAATCTTTAAGAAGAAGAAGTCCTTGTCAGGTGAGACTCGCTACAGACGCCGCATACTTCTTTAAACTGACATCGGGTACTGAGATAGTTGTACCTATGGCACCTCAGAGGTTCTAGGTTATATGTCCTAACGTGGTATTCTCCCCAGCAACCTAGACAGAGTTGAGCTGGAAGAGATCCTGCTGGATCAAGACTTGCATCGCAGATACCTTGCCATTCTTCTTGGCTCAGAGACGCTCAACTTTCAGGATGTTTTTGTTATCATGGATTGCAAGATGTTGCACATGTATCTAATTCTTCATCTTGTCGGTACTCTGTACCACACATGTACAATACTGGAAAAAGATATTGAAGTATTTAACAACAGAGTTAGGGGAGGACTGTAGATCTCCTCTCGGAGGCATCATGTCTGGGTGAGCTGCAGATGCGACATGCTCGGCGTCTGCAGTCTCTAATGAGACTGTAGACGCCGTGTATAATCCGTTCAAACGACTGCAACCAATCATACGTGGGTAAGACATCCAGGGACCTCCAAACACCTATTTCAGAATTCCAGTACGACTTTAGGAACATCTGTGTGTTACACCGTAACTTCCATACTCATTTAAACGACAACAGAAAGAAGACACAGTCTATATCTAACAATATCACCCAGAACAACGGCTTTTACAACACAGCCGAACCACTTACCAGGAACCACCTTCATGGTTACCCTACAGAATGTAAACATTGACCCATCCCGTGCAGGTCCTACACAAGTCCCTCTTCTTCTCAGCAATCGACTTCGAAATACAGTCCCCTTACGTACTCTTTCCTTAGGCAGATCATGTTTGTGACTTTATAAAGCTCACTGTATGGGCAAAATAGTCAATAAAATACCTATAATAATGGATTTGCGTTCACTTTTCCACAGGTAACTTATTCTTGAGAAGAAATTTGGGATTTTTCATCATATATCTGGTATCTTATTTTCATTAATAAGATACCTTGACATATCACGTACATTGGCCACATACATTGCTTTTGATGTGATTATCATATGTGTGTCTGTCAGACTGTCAGAAGTACTTGTAACCAAGTCTAAGCCTGGCCTCTACAACATCAGTCAGTCAGTGTGTCTGTCAAACTGCCAGAAGTACTTGTAACCAAGTCTAAGCCTGGCCACTACAACATCAGTCAGTCTGTGTGTCTGTCAAACTGCCAGAAGTACTTGTAACCAAGTCTAAGCCTGGCCACTACAACATCAGTCAGTCTGTGTGTCTGTCAAACTGCCAGAAGTACTTGTAACCAAGTCTAAGCCTGGCCACTACAACATCAGTCAGTCTGTGTGTCTGTCAAACTGCCAGAAGTACTTGTAACCAAGTCTAAGCCTGGCCACTACAACATCAGTCAGTCTGTGTGTCTGTCAAACTGCCAGAAGTACTTGTAACCAAGTCTAAGCCTGGCCACTACAACATCAGTCAGTCTGTGTGTCTGTCAAACTGTCAGAAGTACTTGTAACCAAGTCTAAGCCTGGCCACTACAACATCAGTCAGTCTGTGTGTCTGTCAAACTGCCAGAAGTACTTGTAACCAAGTCTAAGCCTGGCCACTACAACATCAGTCAGCCTGTGTGTCTGTCAAACTGCCAGAAGTACTTGTAACCAAGTCTAAGCCTGGCCACTACAACATCAGTCAGCCTGTGTGTCTGTCAAACTGCCAGAAGTACTTGTAACCAAGTCTAAGCCTGGCCACTACAACATCAGTCAGTCTGTGTGTCTGTCAAACTGCCAGAAGTACTTGTAACCAAGTCTAAGCCTGGCCACTACAACATCAGTCAGCCTGTGTTTCTGTCAAACTTCCAGAAGTACTTGTAACCAAGTCTAAGCCTGGCCACTACAACATCAGTCAGTCTGTGTGTCTGTCAAACTGCCAGAAGTACTTGTAACCAAGTCTAAGCCTGGCCACTACAACATCAGTCAGTCTGTGTGTCTGTCAAACTGCCAGAAGTACTTGTAACCAAGTCTAAGCCTGGCCACTACAACATCAGTCAGTCTGTGTGTCTGTCTGCCAGAAATGCTTGTAATCAAGCAATACAATTATATTACAACTACTCGTTCAGAACTCAAAGGAGTGCCCTGTCATCGTAGCTCAACACTAGCCAATGTCTTGACTTCTTTAGTACACAGAGGAAAACACGCAGCCAGATAAGACATATGGCTAGCATAGCTAGTAGTAAGCTTAATCAAGACTACGGTGGTCTTCACAACGAGGGACTGATAACCCTCTTCTTTTGTATATAGTTCTACTGTCTTCCCATTATGTCCTTGCATTTGTACTGATAAAGCCACTGGAGAGCGAAACTCGACAAATTTAGACACCCAGATGTTTCACATGGGTCTAATTGTTCATCATGGCTAGACATGGCTACGCATGGCTCCTTGACTTTCAAGACATATTTGGAACCGTTGTGTATCTTTATTGCTGAGACGGTCCGCCTGCACAGTACGATTCTTCAGTCTAATATAGAAGCAGCAGGTGTAGTACTGAAATGATGATGATGTAGCCATTCCATCAGCCTCGGAGATATGAGGTGGTCAGTCCCTCAGCCTGGAGAAGAGTTCACCTCCATGGTCTGGAACAAGGTGGTCAGTCCCTCAGCCTGGAGAAGAAGAGTTCACTCCATGGTCTGGAACAAGGTGGTCAGTCCCTCAGCCTGGAGAAGAGTTCAGCTTCATGGTCTGGAACAAGGTGGTCAGTCCCTCAGCCTGGAGAAGAGTTCACCTCCATGGTCTGGAACAAGGTGGTCAGTCCCTCAGCCTGGAGAAGAAGAGTTCAACTCCATGGTCTGGAACAAGGTGGTCAGTCCCTCAGCCTGGAGAAGAGTTCAACTCCATGGTCTGGAACAAGGTGGTCAGTCCCTCAGCCTGGAGAAGAGTTCAGCTTCATGATCTGGAACAAGGTGGTCAGTCCCTTAGCCTGGAGAAGAGTTCACCTCCATGGTCTGGAACGAGGTGGTGAGTCCCTCAGCCTGGAGAAGAGTCCAGCTTCATGGTCTGGAATGATATGAAACTGAAGCATGAGAATGGAGTCTTAAATACTGTGGAAGGTGAGGTGGAAGGTCTGGAAGATCTTGTAGGGGACGGGACCCACTGGAAGTAAGAAGGTAGGTCCCCCTGGAATCCAGCCCTTCTCACTCATAAATACGAAGTTACGCTTTTTGCGTCCTTAAGAAGGAAGCCTCCTGACGCAAAATGCTCACACATCCAAGACCATGACGCAAAACCACGACGCAAGACTACGAAACAAGACCATGACGCAAAACTCGCCAAATGGAAAATATTACCTCGTTTGAGCAATTTCAGCACATCTCTCTCGAGCAGGCACTTACGGGTCGAAGACGTTTCGCTCTAGCGGCTCTATCAGGTCAATACAGAGCTGATAACTGGGGGAGGGGAGAAAGAGAGGGGAGGGGTGAGAAGGGAAAGGGTGGAGAGACCCCTCCCTCACTCACAGGACTCCTGCGATGGCGTCCTGGAGACAAGATCAATGGAGAGGATTCCTACGTCACATGATTCTGTATCCCCCCTGTCCCTCCTACCCTGAAAACCCTCTCCCATTATTCTCCCCCCTCCCTTCCCCTCATGGGTAACCCGATCCAGCAGTGACTGCCTTGTTCTAAGATGCTGGATAAATAAGGCACGATCAAAACTACTGCTACTACTGCCACTACTACTACTACTACTACTGTCACTACTACTACTACTACTACTACTACTACTACTACTACTACTACTACTACTGCTACTGCTAGTACTTCCCACCTCCAGTACTGTAACATCCTCAGTCATCCTTCAGAGTACAGAGTACAGGTACTGTACTTCCCACCTCCAGTACTGTAACATCCTCACTCATCCTTCAGAGTACAGGTACTGTACTTCCCACCTCCAGTACTGTAACATCCTCACTCATCCTTCAGAGTACAGGTACTGTACTGCCCACCTCCAGTACTGTAACATCCTCACTCATCCTTCAGAGTACAGGCACTGTACTTCCCACTTCCAGTACTGTAACATCCTCACTCATCCTTCAGAGTACAGGCACTGTACTTCCCACCTCCAGTACTGTAACATTCTCACTCATCCTTCAGAGTACAGGTACTGTACTTCCCACCTCCAGTACTGTAACATCCTCACCCCTCCTCTAGAGTACAGACACTGTACTTCCCACCTCCAGGACTCAAGTCCAACCAACCACTTTCCAAGAATCCCGTCATGTCACCTCACTCACACTCCAACAGCACGTCAAATCCTTCAAATCACAAGCTTCCACCTACTCAGATCTAACCTCCAGTCACACTCAAGTTGATAATCTGTCTACCTCTCCAGGACTTATGTAATCAATCTCAATTATATTTCCAATAATCAATGAAGTTATATCTTACTGAGGCTCGATTATCAAAATTATTAATAAGAGGGATCAAAATTATCTGGGTAATTTAGTTTCTATAATTTAAATCGAGTTTATATGATGTATATACACTAAGAGATGTATATATCTCAATGTATATACACTGAGAGATGAATGTATTTCAGTGTATATATACTGACAGGTGTATATATATCTCAGTGGACAGCAGTGGACAGCAGTGGACAGTAGTGGGCAGCAGTGAACAGCAGTGGACAGCAGTGGACAGCAGTGGACAGCAGTGGGCAGCAGTGGACAGTAGTGGGCAGCAGTGAACAGCAGTGGACAGCAGTGGACAGCAGTGGACAGTAGTGGGCAGCAGTGAACAGCAGTGGACAGCAGTGGACAGCAGTGGACAGTAGTGGGCAGCAGTGAACAGCAGTGGACAGCAGTGGACAGCAGTGGACAGCAGTGGGCAGCAGTGGACAGCAGTGGGCAGCAGTGGGCAGCAGTGGGCAGCAGTGAACAGCAGTGGACAGCAGTGGACAGCAGTGGACAGCAGTGGGCAGCAGTTGACAGCAGTGGGCAGCAGTGGGCAGCAGTGGGCAGCAGTGAACAGCAGTTGACAGCAGTGGGCAGCAATGGACAGCAGTGGGCAGCAGTGGGCAGCAGTGGGCAGCAGTGGGCAGCAGTGTCAGCAGTGGGCAGCAGTGGACAGCAGCGGGCAGCATTGAACAGCAGTGGACAGCAGTGGGCAGCAGTGGACAGCAGTGGACAGCAGTGGACAGCAGTGGACAGCAGTGGGCAGCAGTGGACAGTAGTGGGCAGCAGTGGGCAGCAGTGGACAGTAGTGGGCAGCAGTGGGTAGCAGTGGACAGTAGTGGGAAGCATTGGGCAGCAGTGGACAGTAGTGGGCAGCAGTGGGCAGCAGTGGACAGCAGTGGACAGCAGTGGACAGCAGTGGGCAGCAGTGGACAGCAGTGAACAGCAGTGGACAACAGTGGGCAGCAGTGGGCAGCAGTGGACAGCAGTGAACAGCAGTGGACAGCAGTGGGCAGCAGTGGACAGCAGTGGGCAGCAGTGGGCAGCAGTGGGCAGCAGTGGACAGCAGTGGGCAGCAGTGGACAGCAGTGGGCAGCAGTGGGCAGCAGTGGACGGCAGTGAACAGCAGTGGACAGCAGTGGGCAGCAGTGGGCAGCAGTGGACAGCAGTGGGCAGCAGTGGGCAGCAGTGTCAGCAGTGGGCAGCAGTGGACAGCAGTGGGCAGCAGTGAACAGCAGTGGACAGCAGTGGGCAGCAGTGGACAGCAGTGGGCAGCAGTGGACAGCAGTGGGCAGCAGTGGACAGTAGTGGGCAGCAGTGGGCAGCAGTGGACAGTAGTGGGCAGCAGTGGGCAGCAGTGGATAGTAGTGGGCAGCAGTGGGCAGCAGTGGACAGTAGTGGGCAGCAGTGGGCAGCAGTGGACAGTAGTGGGCAGCAGTGGGCAGCAGTGGACAGTAGTGGGCAGCAGTGGGCAGCAGTGAACAGCAGTGGACAGCAGTGGGCAGCAGTGTCAGCAGTGGGCAGCAGTGGGCAGCAGTGGACAGCAGTGGGCAGCAGTGGGCAGCAGTTGGCAGCAGTGGACAGCAGTGGGCAGCAGTGGGCAGCAGTGGACAGCAGTGGGCAGCAGTGGGCAGCAGTGGGCAGCAGTGGACAGTAGTGGGCAGCAGTGGGCAGCAGCGGGCAGCAGTGGACAGCAGTGAACAGCAGTGGACAGCAGTGGGCAGCAGTGTCAGCAGTGGGCAGCAGTGGGCAGCAGTGGACAGCAGTGGGCAGCAGTGGGCAGCAGTTGGCAGCAGTGGACAGCAGTGGGCAGCAGTGGGCAGCAGTGGACAGCAGTGGGCAGCAGTGAACAGCAGTGGACAGCAGTGGGCAGCAGTGTCAGCAGTGGGCAGCAGTGGACAGCAGTGGGCAGCAGTGGACAGCAGTGGGCAGCAGTGGACAGCAGTGGGCAGCAGTGGGCAGCAGTGGACAGCAGTGGGCAGCAGTGGGCAGCAGTTGGCCGCAGTGGACAGCAGTGGACAGCAGTGGACAGCAGTTGGCAGCAGTGGACAGCAGTGGACAGCAGTGGACAGCAGTGGACAGCAGTGGACAGCAGTGGGCAGCAGTGGACAGCAGTGGACAGCAGTGGACAGCAGTGGGCAGCAGTGGACAGCAGTGGGCAGCAGTGGACAGCAGTGGGCAGCAGTGGGCAGCAGTGGACAGCAGTGGGCAGCAGTGGGCAGCAGTGGACAGCAGTGGGCAGCAGTGGGCAGCAGTGGACAGCAGTGGACAGCAGTGGACAGCAGTGGGCAGCAGTGGGCAGCAGTGGGCAGCAGTGGGCAGCAGTGGGCAGCAGTGGGCAGCAGTGGGCAGCAGTGGGTTACAGAACATTCACACTACGAAGGCACTTACTACGCACGATCGCCCACCGTGGGAAGGTGGGTTCCATCTCACCTGAGGGTGGGCGGGGAGGGTGGGTTTGGTGGGTGGGCAGGGTAGTGGGCGGGATAATAAGAGTATTAAGTAATTAAAACAGCCTTCTTCTTAATAGGCCCACTGAAAGTTATTTGCTGCTTGTAGGCCTATGATCCCTCCTGTCTGCTGCTTGTAGGCCTATGGTCCTTCCTGTCTGCTGCTTGTAGGCCTATGGTCCCTCCTGTCTGCTGCTTGTAGGTCTATGGTCTTTCCTTTCTGCTGATTGTATGCCTATGATCCCTCCTGTTTGCTGCTTGTAGGCCTATGGTCCTTCCTGTCTGCTGCTTGTAGGCCTATGGTCCCTCCTGTCTGCTGCTTGCAGGCCTATGGTCCCTCCTGTCTGCTGCTTGTAGGCCTATGGTCCCTCCTGTCTGCTGCTTGTAGGCCTATGTTCCTTCCTGTCTGCTGCTTGTATGCCTATGGTCCCTCCTGTCTGCTGCTTGTAGGCCTATGGTCCCTCCTGTCTGCTGCTTGTAGGCCTATGGTCCCTTCTGTCTGCTGCTTGTAGACCTATGGTCCTTCCTGTCTGCTGCTTGTAGGCCTATGGTCCCTCTTGTCTGCTGCTTGTAGGTCTATGGTCCCTCCTGTCTGCTGCTTTTAGGCCTATGGTCTCTCCTGTCTGCTGCTTGTAGGCCTATGGTCCCTCCTGTCTGCTGCTTGTAGATCTATGGTCCCTCCTGTCTGCTGCTTGTAGGCCTATGATCCCTCCTGTCTGCTGCTTGTAGGCCTATGGTCCGTTCTGTCTGCTGCTTGTAGACCTATGGTCCCTCCTGTCTGCTGCTTGTAGGCCTATGGTCTTTCCTGTCTGCTGCGTGTATGCCTATGGTCCCTCCTGTCTGCTGCTTGTAGGCCTATGGTCCCTCATGTCTGCTGCTTGTAGGTCTATGGTCCCTCCTGTCTGCTGCTTGTAGGCCTATGGTCCCTCCTGTCTGCTGCTTGTAGGCATATGGTCCCTCCTGTCTGCTGCATGTAGACCTATGGTCCCTCCTGTCTGCTGCTTGTAGACCTATGGTCCTTCCTGTCTGCTGCTTGTAGGCCTATGGTCCCTCCTGTCTGCTGCTTGTAGGTCTATGGTTCCTCCTGTCTGCTGCTTTTAGGCCTATGGTCTCTTCTGTCTGCTGCTTGTAGGCCTATGGTCCCTCCTGTCTGCTGCTTGTAGACCTATGGTCCCTCCTGTCTGCTGCTTGTAGGCCTATGGTCCCTCCTGTCTGCTGCTTGCAGGCCTATGGTCCGTTCTGTCTGCTGCTTGTAGACCTATGGTTCCTCCTGTCTGCTGCTTGTAGGCCTATGGTCCATCCTGTCTGCTGCTTTTAGGCCTATGACACCACCTGTCTACTCCAGGTTCCTCATCTCTACTCCCTCAGGATGCCACTCACAATAGTAATCTAACAGGTGAACAGTGACAGCAGGTGTAAGGTGACGAAAACCCAGGTACCTACTTACTGCTAGGTGAACAGTGACAGTAGTTGTAAGGTGACTAACACCCAGGTACCTACTTACTGCTAGATGAACAGTGACAGCAGGTGTAAGGTGACTAACACCCAGGTACCTACTTACTGCTAGGTGAACAGTGACAGCAGGTGTAAGGTGACTAACACCCAGGTACCTACTTACTGCTAGGTGAACAGTGACAGCAGGTGTAAGGTGACTAACACCCAGGTACCTACTTACTGCTAGATGAACAGTGACAGCAGGTGTAAGGTGACGAACACCCAGGTACCTACTTACTGCTAGGTGAACAGTGACAGCAGGTGTAAGGTGACTAACACCCAGGTACCTACTTACTGCTAGGTGAACAGTGACAGCAGGTGTAAGGTGACTAACACCCAGGTACCTACTTACTGCTAGGTGAACAGTGACAGCAGGTGTATAGGTGGACTAACACCCAGGTACCTACTTACTGCTAGAATGAACAGTGACAGCAGGGTGTAGGTGACGAACACCAGGTACCTACTTACTGCTAGGTGAACAGTGACAGCAGGTGTAAGGTGACTAACACCCAGGTACCTACTTACTGCTAGGTGAACAGTGACAGCAGGTGTAAGGTGACTAACACCCAGGTACCTACTTACTGCTAGAACTATCACTATCACCACCACCACTACTACTAGCACCACTACCACCACCTACACATTGATGTCTTAACATCAGAGTTAACCTGTCTCCAAGACTCCCGTCTGAGGTGACCAACATCTCCTTCAGAAATCCAATCCCCTTTTGATCCTATTTTGCTTCCCCTGGCGTATCCATCCTTACCTGGAGGTTACCTGGAGGTTATTCCGGGGATCAACGCCCCCGCGGCCCGGTCCATTACCAGGCCTCCCGATGGATCAGGGCCTGATCAACTATGCTGCTACTGCTGGCCGCATGCAGTTCAACGTACGAGCCACAGCCCGGCTGATTCGGCACTGACTTAAGGTATCTGTCCAGCTCTCTCTTGAAGGCAGCCAGGGGTTTATTGGTAATTCCTCTAATGCTTGATGGGAGGCTGTTGAACAGTCTTGGGCCCCGGACACTTATGGTGTTTTCCCTTAGTGTACCAATGGCGCCCCTACTTTTTATTGGGGCATTTTGCATCGCCTGCCCAGTCTTTTACTTTCGTAGGGAGTGATTTCTGTGTGCAGATTTGGGACCATTCCTTCCAGGATTTTCCAATTGTAGATTATGATATATCTCTCCCTCCTGCGTCCCAACGAGTACAAGTCAAGTGCTTCCAAGCGTTGCCAGTAGTTAAGGTGCTTGACAGAACTTATACGTGCAGTAAAGGATCTCTGTACACTCTCTAGATCTGCGATTTCACCTGCTTTGTATGGAGATGTTAATGTACAGCAGTGTTCCAGCCTAGAGAGAACAAGTGATTTGAAAAGGATCATCATAGGCTTGGCATCTCTCGTTTTGAACGTTCTCATTATCCATCCTATCATTTTCTTTGCACTTGCGATCGTGGCACTGTTGTGATCCTTGAAAGTGAGATCCTCAGACATTACTACTCCCAGGTCCCTTACATTATTTTTCCGCTCTATTGTATGGCCGGAGTCAGTAGTATACTCTGTTCTAGTTATTATCTCCTCCAGTTTTCCATAACGGAGTAGTTGGAATTTGTCCTCATTGAACATCATACTGGAATCTCTTGTACACCCTTCCCTGTGTGCAACAGAGTCGATTATCCAGCCCTCTCTGGTCTTGAGGCCTATTTAGGTCTAAGGCCTTGGACCGATGGGATGTTGTCACACGCGTTATGCATCATAAGAGATCCAATCTTCTAATTTTGATTCCCCTTGCGCATCCATCCTTTGGAATCTATTGTACACCCTTCCCTGTGTGCGATAGAGTCGGTTATAAAGTCGTCTCTGGTCTTGAGACCTAATTAGGTCTAAGGTCTCGGACAGATGGGATGTTGTCACACGCGTTATGCATCATGAACCTGGATGCTTGTGTAGGGCTCTGGATCCTGGGATTTGGAGCTATCCACTCTCTTGGGTGAAGGCTGCTTGCCTCTAGTAGACCATGAGCTGGATCCCCTTACAGATTTAGCGCTTACTCATGGATAAAGTCCCACGCGCCGCTATGGTAACGAGAGAATATCCACTGGGGCGGTAGAGCGTCATGCGGTTATATAACCCATAATTAACGGGTGGCGCTGGGAACTTCTCCATGTGCCTGGGAACACGCGGGCGTGGTGGGTGTGGGCGTGGGTGGGCGTGGGGGTGTGCGTGGGGTGGGGGTGAGAGTCCCATCCTTGACACTGCGTGAGGTAA